>CM073761.1:97170016-97770016 GCA_037127475.1 Arma custos
GATAACTTTTTAGCAAAGTTCCTCCGGCTGTCCCCTAGAGGAGCTCTTATCAGGCTTAGTGGAAACCTAATAACTCTTCCCACGATCAAGCCACAACCTCCAAAGGCAATCCCAATTCTCATTAGAATTTAACTGATCCCAAGTCCCTTTTAGTTTTTCACATTAGTCTTGGGGATATCTTACTCTGATGAAGACGCCTCCATATTTAAAGAGGATCTCTTTCTGTCTCTCGGAGTGGAGTGACTCAGTGGTAGAAACACTGAGCTGTCATACCGAATATCTTTGGTTCAAATCCGGCCGCTGGCAAGACTTTTATTTAATCTATTAGATGCCGGAGAGTGATGCTATGGGATATAGAGCCCTCCTGGTGTACACGCAGCCTTGAAAAATATGACGGTTGAACGTGATTTAGGACAAATCATCTCCCTGCACAACAGTTGCCCAAGAAACAGTACAGTCTCTACCAAGTACTAAACCCCCAAACCCTTTCAAGGGTTGTTGCGGCACAGGCTTTCAAATAAATAGTTCAATCCTATTAAGGAAATTGTTTCTCTGACCTTCACGCGGACTAATTTCTTCCTCATATATTTAAGATCAACTATAATATTGATACTTATATTTAACTGTTTATTGAAACAGTTACACATTGATATCATTATTTTCATCCTTTGGTATGAAATTTACCCTCCAGGCAACGATTCGAGCCGCTTTAATGAAGTTTATCTAATACAAAAAAAAATATTTTAAATATCACTCAATAGAGTTACAATTAACAATAGTATTGTTAACACAATTGCATGTTTTTGTTTTCACAATAATGAAATTTCCTCTTAGTAGGAACTGATACTAAATCAACCTCATACAAATATACGATTTCTCTTTGCAGATCATATTTTGAAAAATGTTGAGACAAAAATACTGTCAATTAAATATTTTCTTAATTTTTATTCTAATGTAAATAATGAGAAATGACTTGGGGGAAGTTTATATCTTGACAGTGTAAAATCGTTTATGATTATTTCGATTGTCTTCATAATTATTATAGCACTCGGGAAAATGGAGAGTTTTAGCTAGATAAAATCGACGAGAGGGTCAGTCATATTTTTTATTATGATATTTATTTTCTTATCGTTATAATGTTATTGAAATAAAATATTAATATCGATTTTACGTTTCTAGTGAATATAATTGTGTAATAGTTAAAAAAATAATATATTATACGAGCTCCTGCTCCAAATAAGCCCTGAGGAATGATAAATGTTCTTGGGCAATCCGGAAATTGTCTGGCCAATAGGAGAATGAAGAGCTTTGTTCCACAGCTCAATATTCTATCCCTTGTGATATAAATCAAACACGGACTTAGCAGATGTTTTATTGCAAGGTCTCGTATTAAGTAAACGAAAATCCGACGAAAAACAATTCAGTAGATCAAAATAAAATATATAAACTTACATTGTTTGAAGAACACCAATATTTTTTCTGATGCCTTTAAAGATTTTCGACTGGAGAAAAAAAAAGGAATAAATATTTTATTCCTTAATTAATTTCCTAGCATTTTATAAGTTAAAACATTCATTTACTACAGTTAGTATTTTTAAATTAATTACAAATAATACAAAATAACAAACGAAAAGGAACCCTAGTATTTAAAAGGAACCGTGAGCATTTTTAATGAATAGGACCATTTGACTGGATAATTAATTAATAAGTTTTTCTACACGCGTTAAAAAAAAACAACTGTACCATCCCACAACCGATCAAGGGTCTTAGGCTCAATACCTGATAGAGACCATTGTTTGTGGGCAATATTTGTGCAGGAAATGATCTGGTAGATATGCTCAGATACCAGATTTTTTCCCCAATTAAGAATATCCACATTAAAGAGGACTTATTGATAAATATAATATAAATCGCATCTGGATCAGTCCCCTTTTATTCTAACAGGAAAAGATTTAAACTTGGATCAAACCAATTAAAGAATTATATTTGATGTATTTTGATGTAACCCACAAAACGATAAGGTATAGCTTTCACTAGAACCCTTTTGTTTTTAATTTCGATTAAAATTTTTCTCGTCAACTTTAAAATATTTGAACAAAATTAACTTCTTAATTTTTAAACATTAACGTTTGCCACTTTTCACAAAATATTTTCAAAACATTTTTTAAAAGAGTCATGCTTTTTACATCTATAGTTATTTCTATAGTTGTTGTAGTTTTTTTAGTAAAAAATTATTCAACATTAATCGTAAAGTAGCGGGCTCATATTAGTAATTCGCGAGAAAATGTTTCAGGTCTAATCTACAAAATTTAAGTAGATTATTATAGCATTAAAATGTTGCTATTTAATTAGTCATTTTATCACTCACTGTAGTTTTTAGAAATATATTTTATCTCTATTTGAGTATGTTGAGCGCTGAGTGGCTGCGCTGAAGGTCTCGGGTTAAAATCAGGTTGTGGGAGATAAATTATTTAATTTGTTAACAGTCATGGATCTGCAGACACTAAAGTGGGTATCATTAATTGGGTAAAATCCTGGTGGTCGAGTGTGATCTCGGCCAAATCACGTTCGTTGGCTGTAAAGGTAGAGGTTTATTTTATTTAATTAAGTTACTTAGTATTGATGATTTTGGTACATTGCTTGAATACCTTAGTATCTTCGAGTTATCCCTAGGAACATAGGTGGATCCGATGCTGCAGACGTGGAGGACAGGGTATTTATCGGCAAGACTGCGTCCTGAATGGTGTGAGTGAACCGCTTTGAGGACGCCCCAGCCGATGGAAGGAGAACTAATGGCGCGAACACCTTTTCATCACCTCCTAGCGCGTAATGAGATTAGAAAACATAATAAGTCCTTTCTTAGTCTTTGGATCCTCATGATCAATCTTCCCTCTCCATGCAAGGTGTAAATAACTATGCTAGTTAGAACAAATATCTACTTATATATTTATATTAGGTTCTGTATCTCAATCTATAAGAAAATAATGTTGTCTTTAAATAATGCCAACCCCAATGGAAATAGGAAAAAATATTTGATATATGTATACGAAAACAATAACAAACAGATAACTGAAAACATAAATGAACAACAAAAATAATAATTTAAACAAGTAAAAATAAGTAAGTTTTTTTTACACATGCATGTGATTGTAATAAATATGTTTAAATATTGAAAAATGAAAAGAGACCTTACATAAATGTTAAGACCGTGGAAAAAATCCCAACGAAAAGCCATTTAGTCTCCAAGGTAAAACAGAAATTGAAATTATCTGTCCAATATTTCGCCTATCCAGGCATCATCAGGGTAGATAGAGAAAAAAAAACAAAAGAACAAAAACAAAACAAAACATGAATAATGCACCCAAGAAACATCCCACCACCTCCAAGGCTCAAATGCAACTAACGAATCATAAGGAAGGTTACTCAACCCCGGCTGGGTAAGGTTAGATAAAAAACAGCTGATAAATACTGGAGAATTTGAAAATTCAAGGTACACTCATCAAACTACAAAAAGCACAACAGGAAAAAATAAATAATTGTAAACAACACCAAAATATAAGACAAAAACCATGTGAAAAAATGAAAGTAAGATTGCAATGAAAAGAAAAACAACATTATCAAGACACCAGTGGATTTATGGCTATTCTAAAAAATATATAAATATTGAAAAATGAAAAGAGACCTTACATAAATGTTAAGACCGTGGAAAAAATTCCCAACGAAAAGCCATTTAGTCTCCAAGCTAAAACAGAAATTGAAATTATCTGTCCAATAAATTATCTATCTACCCTGATGATGCCTGAATAGGCGAAATATTGGACAGATAATTTCAATTTCTGTTTTAGCTTGGAGACTAAATGGCTTTTCGTTGGGATTTTTTCCACGTTCTTAATAAATATGTTTAGTTAAGCTAAGAGTAAGTTTCTTATCTAAAGAGCATACCTATAATGCAATTAATTAATGTATTCATATAATACATCTCATTTATCGTTCATATAATATTGAATGTATAATATTTTATTATTATTCCATCTGTTTAATCATTGCTATTTAAAAAAAAATAATAATATAAAATTTGTTCCACGAGTACCTATAAAAGGCATTGGCTTCAGGACGTGATGTGAACCGTATTGTTTCAAAGATCTGACAGTTGTACAAATAGGTACATTGACCGAGATTTGACGGGCAAGTTTTGCCTTAACTAAGCGTAGTAACTTTGTAGAGACTGGGTGAAATCCAGCACCCTGCCCAGGTACACACAAAAAAAGAAACATTCACGACTGTAACAGAAAAATAATTTATGCGCCTCGAACCCGTACCTACGATCTGAACTATTAGTTTCTTTTATTTATTTTCTATACTAGACTTCGTATTTTCAGTGAATTTATTCTTACGGCACTAATACCTAGTTCCGTCAATATTTGCAATTTTCGTTACTTTATTTTTTAATTAAAAAAATAATTATAGGTGTATTTATTTTTACTTATTTTTAGCTGTAATTGACTTGCAATTGGGAATCCGGGCAAATGCCTAAGCTAATCATTTTCGTTATTCTTTCAGGACTGAATTTACCAGAATAAAAATTGTTTTTTCATTTTATTTCAATCCTTCGAAAATATTCTCAAGAAAAGATCCCGCCGTGACCTTTTAACAGATAAATGTATTCAGGTCGTGCTGTTAATAGTTCCTTCCTTAAAAAGGTATAGTCATTTTATATAAAAATTAAATTGCACCCCCGCTTTTATTTCTGAATAAAATTTTGCGATTATTAAAAAAAAATACTATTTCAATACGTTACCATAATAAAAAATAATAATTTCTTATTATTACCTCAATGATGACTCTTACAGCTTCGTATAAAGGGTGAGTAATTATGTCAGTTTGAAGAAATATCTACATACATACTTAAATTAAGCTTTGTATAAATACATATATGTATATATGTGTTTGTAATACTAATATAACAAATGTTGATTTGTGGCCTTTATTATGCAATGTGTATCTAACATTTAAGATATACAGTTACATTATGTAATTAAATATATTTGATATCCTTGCACTGATTGTTTATAACGGAGAATAGTAAAATGAAGAACTGACATACTTTCCTAGCAGTAGAGAATATGCAATAAATTATGCAAAGCGGTATTCTAGCCCATTACTATAGTCCATTACAACTCACACACACATGCTTCGGAAACATGGGTCATTAACGCTAGGCTCTGAAAAGTGTGTTAGCTACTTACTATAATGGACTCCTCGAGAGGATTACTTAAAAAGTTCAGTCTTCAAGGAGTTCCGTCCAAGAAACTCGAAAAGGAAGTTAAGCGAGGATATCCTGAGAAATATAAATTAAACAATTTTATATTAGCGATGCAAAAATTGTATAATGTAAAATAGTTTTGAAATATGAAGTAAGGAAACAATAAAAGAAGGACAATAAATATAATAACCTAAGTACATCAACCGGAATCAAGCATGAGTGAGTAAAACAAAAAAGATACTGTGATCGAAAAAAGCATGATTAAAATAACCGTTCCTAAAGGTCATTCACAGTAAATCATAATACTGTCTACTCATCGATCTTTCCTCAATCTGCTGGTCTTCCTCAAGGCAGTATCCTCGCCCCAATTCTCTACACAGTTTATACAGCTGACATCCTAAATCATCCTAATACTGTCTTTACCACGTATGCGGATGACACATGTCTATTATCTGTCAACACTGATCCAGTTATAGCATCCCGTACTCATCAATCCCATATCACTGACCTTGAAAATTGATGTCAAAACTGGAGGATTAAATTAAATTCCCACAAATCTCATCAAATCACCTTTACCCTCCGACGTAAACCAACGACTTCCTGTCCTACTGTATCGTTTAACAACATCCCACTGGTTCCTGTAGAACAGGCCCGGTACTTACCTAGGACGGCACCTTGACAAACGCTTAACTTGGAATCCTCATACTAAACTAAAACGACAAGAAACAGCTCGCCGTTTCAAGCTATTTCAACATTTACTAGAACGCTCTAAGCTCCCAATTAATTACAAAAGACTCATCAACATGACAATCATTAGACCCATCTGAACTTACGAAATAGAGGTTTGGGGCTGCACTGAGCCATCGAATTCCACTCGTAATCAATCCTTACAATACAAAATCCTCTATGCTCCTTACTTTGTTGCGAACAAAGTAATCCATAATGACCTTAATGTCCCGTTTGTTGCTGATTTGGCCCGAAAACAATATCAATCTTTTCATGAAAAACTTCATATCCACTCAAACCCACTAGTTTCAAACCTTGCAACCTCTCCAATTCCTGATAATCCTCCGTCTGAAAAGAACATGTCCTCGTGACCTTCTAATTGAACTTTTTATTTGAGTACTACCATTGAGTAGCGTCTCAAATACTTGCCTTTGTCTCTGGACATGAATTATCTTTCATTATATTTATTTGATGTATTCTGTATACAGTTGTAAATTTCAATAAATAATTAAAAAAAGAAATAATCGTAATAAAAGGAAACAATGTTTAAGTTAACTTTCCATATTCGCAATTATATTTAATATTTTTGTTTGCCAAAATAAATCCTAAGATTTATGATTCAGTAAGAAATGTTCATTAAGGAGAAGTTTCTTGGACAATTTTTAAAGTCAATGGTTGTCCAGGAATTGGCTGAGATCACACCCGACTGTTTCTTTCCCTAGCTATGAACATCCGCTTCTTAGTGGCTGAATGAGCCTTAGGAGAGTATGAGGATTCTATATTGTGCTTCTATGGCTGTCAAGAGATTAAATAATTTATCTGCCACATCCCAATTAGAACTATCATTACCATTTTCGATATAAGTAATCATTTTAGTTCGCGATCACGGGAGTCTTATCAGTTTAGTATGGATTGATAATAGTCATTGAAACCAAAATTCAATGATATAATTCTTTTTTTCTTTTTTTCCAATTGAGTTAACTATTGAGTATGTAGATGCGATCTCTGCTTCTTTCAGCTTCACTTCCACTTTTTTCCTCGTGGGATCGGTATTGCCCTCGGTATATGGCTCGAAAGTAAGTCCAAAACGAAATTTTAATTTCAAACTATGTGATCCCAGGAGGTACAGGTTTAACTGCTACAGATACGAGTATATATGCCGGCGCAAGGGGACGTGCCCCCTTTGCTAAAGACGATATATGCCGTCCTCCTTCACACACGCACTAGTGCTAAAGACGATATATACCATCGCACATTTGCTAAAGCCGAGTACAGACGACGCGACCTTGCTTCATTCTTATTCATATATCTATCATTCATGTACGGTTTGCTTGGGCTATCGGTGGCTACCTGCTCCGGCCAGGTAAAGTACGGTAACAGGCAGTAGTAAAGGGGTGTAATGAAGGGTAGAATGCAGGTAAAAAGTATTTAGCAGGTAGGCGGGTGGCCGGCCCAATTAGCGTTGTGATAGACGTAAAGCTCTTCACTCGCAGCAGTTATAGGATTAAGCTCAAATCGAAAAAAAATATAAGTACAGCTTTGCTAAGTTCAGAGCAGTTTATTTCGAAAACAAGTGTACTTTAGACACTTTAGGAAAAGAAAAAACTTTTTTTTCAAATATCTCAAAAACACTAAGAATTTTTTGGGCAACTTCAGATTTAGATTCAACCATTACGGACAACAATAATAATAGCGATTACAAATTTTTCGTAAAGTGGTTGCCTATAGTGTTAGTGGTTTTGTGAGAAAAATATTTATCTATCGATTTTGCGGTAACATCTGAATTAGGAAAATTTTTAAGAATTGTTTTTTCCAACAATATTATTATTTTAGAAAAAAATCATATTATTTTATAAACTTATTTGTAATACCCTTAAAACGAATATAATTTAAAGGAGTCCCATTGATTAGTTTTGAATCATATGTTAGCAGAGGGAACGTTGAGGGACTATTCACCATCATCATGGTATTATAGTGATTTTTTAATTTATGATTTCCGTCATATATTATTTTAATGTTGTTACTCACATTGCTTCTTTAACAATACAATTTTTTTTCGCCATTATCTACTCTCATTACATAGCCTATCTGTATCGATTAGCTGCCGCACTATATTAATGGGCATTAGCTTGTATCAAATATATCATACTATGTCCTCATTGTATGTTTTAGAATGATTATCATATTTATTACATTGTGTGTATTTTGGATATATCTTCCATTACTTATTGTCCATTGTTCTTTTCAATTATGAAATCCGTTTCCTCCACATTCTTTGCTTTCCGAATCTTTACTTTGTACAGTTCCTCGCGGTATAAATTCTCCTCATTCTCGGGGACTTCAACACAAGAAGGCAATTTAAAACAGAATAGTGACTACAAAACGTGCCGATTATTTTTTGAGTGTTAGAGTAGCCTTACAAAAATTTTAACAAAATATTTTTGAAGGGCTAAATAGTTTTAACAGTGAATAAGATGTGTACCCTATTGTTTACTAATGAAAAATACTTTATTTATAGGGTCTCAGTTAAGCCTACTGTCTTATCTCAGACGTCGAATAAGTAGTTTATCTTAAATTAAATTTTAAGATTAAAAAATGTTATATAGTTAAAAATTTTAAATCTTATAAAATTTTCGCAGGTAATCCTAAAAATTAACTCGGCCTAATTATTCTGTTCATTGAAACCATTTGAAGCCATTTTGCGGATTTTACCTTTTTTTTTATAAAGAGTGTTTTGAACGAACTTTTGTAGTTAATATCTCAAACTAAGTATCTTTGGATTTAATCTCATTGATAATTACATACGTACTTATTAGTCGGATGTGGCCCTTTGACAAGTCTCATTGTCTATATTAGGGAGCGCCTCGGAGAGATAGCGTAAGGGCTGAGAAATACTGAGGGCGTTATTTAAAGATTTAGGGTGGATCGACTGGAAAGCCAGTTCACAGCCTCTCTCAATGAATTTGCTACAGAAGCTCGGGAATAATGGAAGAGGCCGGGATTCAGTGGAATTACTCTATGTTGTAACAAATTAGTAACCTAACCCCCCTACTTTCATCAAACCATAAATACAAGCCCCCTTTTATAAATATTTACTCTTGTCCCTAGTATTAGTTTTCACGTTTTTCATTTGCGTTCGTCTGACTAATCCTATATGACTTGTTCTCTTTTTGTTTTAGCTTTTTTGGTATTTTGAAGCTAGAAAAGAATTCTTGACTTGTTTTTAATTAAGTCATAGCCAGTTCTATGTTATATGTTTAAGGATATTAAAAAAAAAATGGCGCCCGAACTCGAATATTTTCTTGTATCGCATTTCGGTAACGGTGATATTCAATCCTGCATAGAACGATATTTAGCAGGGACCTCCGGGAAAGCAGAGAACGTGGAAGGGGGGGGGGGGGAGGAGATGAATGTGATAGGAATTGCAAGGATCAGTGGACATTAGCTGTGATAAAAGGTGAGGGAATGACAAATATGTATTGAGCCTGGAACGGCCGCTCCGGTTGCTATTGTTCTAGGACTGCATTACTCCCACCGCTCCTCGCCTCCTCACACCGCTCATTATGTTGAAATATCTCTGCTCCTCCCCCCAAACACCCCTCTCCCCTTCCATTGTTAAACTGATATATCAATAATATCAAAAACGGTCACTCGATGCTGATAAATAGCTCTGTTTGAGGAATCCAATCACCAAATCCCCGAGAATATTGGATCTTGTCGCCTGTATGCAGTATGATCTAATATCCTCCATAGCTGGGCAAAACGCAATTTCAATTCCATTCAATTTTATTTATTTAATCTTCTCCTCTTCTACCGCCAACAGTGTGAGGATCCTTTCTATAGAGCCTGATCCATGAATCCCCCTCCTGTACCTATCCTCTTCTCCTTCTCCACTCAAAACCCCTTCTGTCAAAAGCCTCCTGGATTGCGCCCTTCCAAGTCTTCCTTGGTCTTCCTTTCGGTATCATACCCTCAGCGCTCTTCAATAATATCGCCAGCTGGCCGAAGTCCGATATTTGACCGTGTTGTTACGTTTCGCACTCGGCCTCTTCTGTTCTTACCTTCCATTCTTCTCAGTTATTGCATCTCCATGGCTTGAAGTTGGCTCTTGTGCTTGTTGTTTTGGTAAGAATGTGTTTTTATAAACTACCTTTTTTGACACTTCTTTCTCCCGATGAATCCTTTCTTGAGGGAATTAAAACACCTTCTGGCAGCTTTTATTGGTTCATTTATTTCGCCATCTATCCAGACGTGTTCGTTAGGTGCTTAATTTCGTTAAGGGGAGTGATTTAAAATCCTTTACTTGCTCTAACCTCGTGTTTAGTCTTACGACTCGGTCACCATGCTCGCTTTTTCTTCCTATTCTCATGATTTTGGTTTTTAATATAAAAATATGTAGATCGTTGGGGGTACACTAAGCCGTCGAATCCTCTCCTACCAGTCTTTACAATCCAAAATCCTTCGTAAAATCTTCAATACTGCTTAATTTGTTACGAATAAAATCATCCATAATGACCTTAAGCTCCGCTTGTTGTTGATTTGGCCCGAACTCTATATCAATCCTTTCAAGAAAAATTTTATTCCCACTCGAACCCACTATTTTTAAACCTAGCTACATCCCCAATTCCCGATAATGTTCCGAAGATGGTCTTGTGACCTGACTTAAATATGTTATTTGAGCAGTACTAGTGGGTAGTATCTCTACTCGCCTTAATGCGATGCCATTGTATATCATTGCTAAATTTACTTTTATTATTATAATACAAAGTCAATTTCAGTCAATAAATTTAGAAAACATTTGTATATTTGATCTGAAAATTTCAGAAAATTAAATTAAATATTAGAGGTAAAATTTATAATATAAAAACTTGAGATGGTGGTTTAGGTAGTTATTGTTTTATGGTCATCTGAAAATGTGAATTTGAACATCAAAAATAATGAATTATAAAAAATTTGTATCTATTGAATCATATTTTAATCGAAATAAACGGTTTTAAATACATAATTCCTTTAAAAAAATGTTTAGAAGTAATTTAAAAAAAAAATGATTTCCCAACTATGAGAATTTAATCGTCATAAATAATGGCTGATTTATCAAATGTTCACGATATATAATAATTTTTACAAAATATCTAATGACGGTCAAACCAAACTACCTTAAATTAAAACTGCAAAGACATTTTTTGTCTACTTTTTGTTTTATGCTCTTGCGGATTTCCGAACATAAAAATAAATAAATAATGAAGGATATTAGGAAAGTTGGTTTTTCATCTCATGTCAATAATAATGATTACAAATATTTTATATGGTATAGATTAAGTAAATAAAGAATAATTTTATATTTATGTAAACCCTGTAGATTTTTTGGAGTCATACTATTCTAGTATTGGATGGTGGAATAGTAAAACCGTAATGACTGATTGGGTAAATCCAATCATCTTTTATGACCGGACTGGATTTAATAAATAAAAAGGTTTAAGGGAAGGGGAATGAGAGTATGTCCAAGCTATTTTTTTTTTTTTTTTTTGTCTTACATTGTTTTTGCCGTTAAACATCCAAAGACAATCAGTAAAAGATGAAAGATATCTCTCTCAATAAATGCAGTACGTTTTTTTTTTTTTTTTTTTTCTCTGAACCTACCAAAGGCTGGTACTTTTAAGATTTCTTTCTTACGTTCATCACAGATGGAATCGAAGATTTTCCTGAAATAACTTCCTTCAGAACGCAACCACTTACATGTACTGTTTAAGTTAAATTGTTTTTTTTATTTATACACTGGTTCAAAAATAACACCTTTTATTTTGAAATAGATTTTTGTGACTTATTTCATACATCAGTTCTTTATTGACACTCAATACTATAAAAAAGAATTTCTTTTTGTTTCGGTAAATGTCCGTTTATAAGAAGGTTAAAAACAACCAATAAAACATGTAAGGTTACATAAAACCAAGAAAACATGGAAGGTTTCATACATCTTAGTCAGTTATTTTTCAAGAATAGTGAGTGATTATGATTTCGACAAAATCGCGCACCGCATGAGTAAAACGTATACAGACCAGTCTGAATGAAAAATTATATATATTTTAATTTTTTTTTTGCATAGGTATATCTTTGCAACCACGCTTTGGTAACGATTTTAAGTATACATTTTGAAAAAAAAAAATTAAGAGAACAAAAAGGAAATTTTATTTTTACTTACCGTTTGCGAACATTTTTTAAATCTTTGTACCTCCTTATTGCTCTGAGCCCTGAATGTTATGCAAATATGTTGTAACTTATCAAACCTGTAGTATATGTGTGTATATATATATATAAACCTCCGTGAACGGGTCTGGGGTTAAGTACATAGTAGAGATTGTACTGTTTCATGGACAACCGTTGTGCAGGGAGGTGATTTTAGTTTTATATATATACTTTTATATATAATAATAATAATACAAAGTGTTAAATGAATGAAATTTTTATAATTATTTTTCTTTTTTTTATTAAAAAAAAAATAGTTATCCTGGAAATATATAGGTAAAAAATTTGTTTTATGGTACAAAAAATATTTCTACAATCAACTCCTCTACGTCATATTAATATTTTTAATTGACAACACTTTCCTGATATATATGAACAGTATCTTTTTCCTGTCTCTTGAAATTTTAAGACTCAGGACAAATCTCAAATCACTCTATGCACAACCGTTGTCCAAGAAATAGTTCAGTCTCTAAGATGTACTGAACCTCAGACCCTTCACGGGCTGTAGTAATACAGTTTATTTTATTTATTTATTTTTTACTGTTATTGTTTATTTCATAATTTTGTTTATTTCTTTTTTATCTTATATTTTTATTTATTTATTTGCATTTTATTGTTTTATTTATTTCTATTTTATAATTTTATTTATTTCTATTTTCTATTTTTATTTTTTTTAGTTCTTATTCTTATTTAAAGCTTTTTGAGAACAAAGATAAAGATAAATAAAAATCGTTAGAATACATTAATGAAACAGTCATATAAATTAATTATATTTCTCCCTTCCCAGCATCATAGATATTAAATCCATTTCCAAAAAATTAGAACATAATTATTATCTTAACGTTTGTGTAATTATAGAAGGTTTTTGTTCTTATATTTTACTGTCAATATGTGATAAAGGGGGAATAAAATATTTTTATTTAATAAAACAAAAACAGGGAAATGAGGGTTCGCAAGTGATGAGGCTGACAAAGGTATTGGAACAGTTCCAAAATCGGCCCCACCGCATCCACTCTCCACTCTCAATGTCCTCAATCAATTTTTCACCACCCTCTCGTCCTAAACACTCCACCTAGCAAAGCATTACTGGATTTCCATCCTCCTTACCACTAAATCCCTTGTTATGGATCCTTATTTACCATATGTTCACAATTTTTATTTTAAACTGAATGAAGTTATTCTAGAAATCTACTCCCTCAACAACCGTTGTCCTTGAAATAGTACAGTCTCTACCATGTCTGAATCCCAGACCCGTTCACCGGTTGTTGTGGTACAGATTCAGGCTAGTTATTCTAGAAACAAGGTAAGTCAAGCTGTTCTTTGTCCAGGTTAAAAGAACCAATTGTTTTTTATATTTAAATAGAAAATAAAATAAATAATAATAAAAAATATTTTGATATGTTTTTAAAAATATTATTTAAAACTAAAAATACCACACTAATAATGAGACAAATAGAACCTGTTAAATATAAAATGAGATATTTTATTTTACATTTTATTTCTTATCTAATATACTGGACTCAATTTCTATGTAAATTCCATCTTCGAAAAAAACCTGCTTCCAGTCAATTTATTTTATTCTTTCATAAACAAGACGTTTCGGCAAATCTAATGCCACTTTCAATATTAAAATACATCAACATACTAAAATTAACTTTTAAAAAAAAGTTATAAGTCAAAAATCTCATATAAAGAAATATTTAAAAATTATTTTTTTTCCTCATTTTCCTGGGAATTCACTATCCTCCCATGGTCAATATTTTACTTATATTGTCAATATTTTTTTTTAAATAGAAAATATTTTGTATATCTTATGATTTGTTAGATGTGTACTTTGTTTTTACTTAATTCAATTTTTAAAAAATAGGTTGACACGTCTAAAAGTGAATAAAGTTATTTTCCAATTTGTGGCTTCTAATATTGATGTTTGGCCGCTATTGTTTACGAAATTTCATTTGCTATCGGCGAGAGATTTGTGAAAAGGCTAATAAATTTCCTCCTACATTTATCGCTTGCTTGTCATTCACTGAGGGCGATATGTGACAGCCTTTGGCAAATGAATGGCCCAAGTCTCACCTCCATTCACTCTTTGCGTCAATTTTAAAATTTAAACATTTGTTTTTTTTTTTAATTCATACATATCCCACATACCCTCACTGACACAGTAATGAAAAAATTCATTGGGTACAGCCAATAAATTACACAGAATGATTTAAAATTACTTTATTTCTCCCTACGTTTCGAACTAACTTTTAGCCCATCTTTAGGGAAGAGGGGTGAAGAGTCCAACTTTAATTGACAACAATTACTTCTTGTTAATTGTTAATTGCCCAGTTAATTATGTCAGTTACAGTTAGACTCTTCTGTCCCTCTGCTAGTGATGGGCTAAACAGTGAAATCTTAATAACTCGCTATGGCATAACTGCTACCATGTAATAACGTATTCCAGGTACACAAAAAAATAAAATCGTGTATTATAGATTGTAAAGTTGTTTCTTAATCATCTTCCTAGATTTCATTCCAATTTTTATTTTTTTAATTTCTCGTCAATTATTTTACAATACAACCTTATGTTCATCATATTTCATTTTTTAAATGTAAAACTGAAATACATTTTTTGCTTACATGTGTAAACTTTATTGACTTCACTCCCTTACGATATTAAACATTGAACACAAGCATACAAATAATCATGTTTTCAACAATGTATTAATATTTACTATTTGAAAACATCCAATAACGTTTATTTAGTTCAATAACGTATTCGATAACAAAGATAGCGCTATTTTGGTAACGTCTAAGCCATTTTAAAGATTTAAATACACATTTAATTGATATTTTTTCCATATTTTTGTACAAATTAGCAAAGTTTAATTTTTTTTTTTAATTTTTCAATTGTTAATTGCGAATGAAATTCTTCTCTATTTCCCATATAGCATAAGTTTTAATTTTAGGTGTTCCTGAACATTGTTAGTTTCTTAAAGTGATGAGGATAATGTAGATAGCGCTTCTGACTTCACTCTTTTGTTGTAATGCCTACAAGACATTTATAAAATTGAAGAACATAGTTATCACATTTACTGTGATAACGCCTCGGCCTTCTGCTCTTATTGGCGAGTGAAACGATGGATGAGTTATCCCAATAACGGGCTCGTTCTGGTATCACGTTATCACGGTGAGCGTTATTTTCCAATAACACGTTATTTTATACTGCGGCGTTATTTTGACCCCCACCACAACCCTCTACCTGAAGATGGTCTAAAAATTAGGTCGAAACGTAAGCACAAATAAATTAAGTCTAAATTTTATTGATTGCACCCCCTGACGATTTTAAACTTTACTAAGAAATATCTAGTCAATTATTTCTACACGAATAATTAAAAGATATTTCAACAAACAAAATAAAGCGCTTCGGAATAGCCGAATTCAAAATAGAAAATTAGTTTATTAACAGCAAGTCAATTTTAATACATTTTTTACTAACAATAATTTAACAGTGGTTACTGATATTTCAGATTTTTTAAAAATTTATATTGCTAAGAAATATCCAGTTTTATATTTTCGTTTGTTCATTTCGTTATGTCGCTATCAGAACTATCTCAATTCCCCTTCTTACTAATTGTACAACCCATCCATCACTTTGCTTTAACACTTCATTTAGTGAATACAATTTTCAAGCAAGTGCGGGGTGATTGAAAACTAATATTTAATAATCAGATTATTAATATATTTTATATTGAAGAATATCTTTAATATGTTTCTACTGTTAATATATTTTTTCTATTGCTTTTTAATCCTGTGCATGATCTTATCTACTTATTGGAGCTCAGTGCATATATTTTTTATTGTTTCGATGCATGACACTCATGTAATGTGTACATAAAATTCTAAATCTAAAGTAAAAATAATAAAGTTACTGTAGAATTAAAAGGACATATTTTTAACATAGAAGTACGAATTTTTTATAAATACCTCCATAACGAACAACCAAATACTAACGAACCTATTTAAAATAACTAAGCAAGTTGATTGGTACAATTGTTTGGTTAACAAAATGGACAAATAAATCTAATACATGGTTTATACACAAGTTTTCATAGTTCTTTTTTATGGTATTGTAATCAATACAGAGAATATTACGATGATAAAAATAAAACGCGTCAGAATTTATAAAATAAAAATATTTGGAATTTATTGTAAAAAGAAGTGATATGATATAAAGGTGAAGCTATTAGGAAAATGTTGGTACTTTGCGAAATTATTTGATTCACGCCCTTTTCACAGAAACATGAAAGAGAGGTTTTACAAAACTTTTATACTTTCTTTGAAAGGGACTGCTCGTTTAAGGAGATGCATAAAAAGGGAGAAAAATCTTGCAGTTGAGCGTGATCTAGAACAAATCAACAACAACAAATCTTTGTCCAAGAAGCAGCACAGTTACGATCTACTGAACCCGTTGGGTTGTAGCGGTACAGGAGCATGATCTGCATCTATATTATCTTACAACTACCTATTATGATCATGTCCGAACTTGTGAAACTTTGGCTGTAAGGTGCTAGTAGTGTGTATTTGGGAGACACGAGGCTTTTTTTTTATTGTAGCAACGACAGTGCAATCCCAAAACCTTTCTTCTATACTGTCCCGTGTATTTGGAGCCGGCTGAAGAAAACCTTAATAGACTGGGGGTGAGAGGAAATCAGTAACGAGCTCTGCTTTTTATAGGTTTATTTCCCATTAAGAGGAATTATTTGGCCGGTAGTGAGGTGGGGTGGTGGGGGGTGCTAAGAACTAATTACCTGGCCGCTAATGGCCTGTTACTGACAACTCCTGTCTTCGTTACCGGAATGAAGGGACAATGCTAAGCCCAATCTTGTGTCAAATACAGTTCTCAATTCTATAAAACACTTCTTCTCACTCCCTTGACCGTTCCAGATCATCATAGTGTCTATTAGGCTAAATATTTTTTAAGTTAAAACTGCTTTAGCAGCGTTTAGCGACTTTTGGTTGAGGAAAAACTTCTGGGTTCGCGTCACCGAAATACTCGATTGAGCGAGACATGTGACACCTAGAGGCATGTGCATCAGCTAGCTATACATATAAGGTTAGAATTCCGTTGATATTAAAATAATTTCATTTATCTAACAGTGATTCGCTAGTGCAATATTGCAATTGATACTAATAATACAATAAATTAAAAAAATGAATAACTAGTTGAACTTTTAATTTGAAAATTAAACTTAAAAATTAAAATTAAAAAAAAAAAATTAAAGCTAAAAACAACTTAAAAAAAAATTAAAATTTGAACTTAGTTGAAAATACTTAATTTGTTATTGTTAAAAGTCTTGTTCTATGGAATAAGTGAAAGCACAATTGATCTAAGTATTGTTGAACTTAACGACGATAATAATGCTAAAAATGAAAATAATGTTTTTAACATCTATGTAAATACAAATACAATTAACAAATAATATATTTATATGCTAACTATTATTCCAGTTAAATTATTGATATATTGTATTGAGCTTGTACAGCCCATCATATGTTATGACTAATAAATATGCTACTTTAAAATGTACATAATTATTGTTCAGAGTACCAGTATATGTGAAAACCAGACTAATGTTAATAATTTAAATTTACAAATTTGAAATTGAAATAATTCAGATTATAATTGATTTAAAAATTAAAAATAGATTGGTATTCCAAAGTTTTGTGTTTTCGCTTCTGTCGGCAGTCATCATGACTGCTCGTTTAAATTTAAAAAAAAAATTGTTTAACCGGTTGTTCAAAATTAACTAGCGATACATGAAATTTTATGTGGAACTAATTTGATATTATTATCTGCAGGTAATATTATTTTAAATAAACCCATTAAATCTATTCCCACAGAATATTTATGAAGTTGTGTCCATAAATGATATATATTTTTTTCAGTATAATATAATATTTCATTTGTTAATATTGTTATTTGATATGAATCAGTCCTTCGTCTTGACAAACACTAATCCTATTGAAATTTAATTAATTTTTTTTTAACCGGCTATTCTTATCTCAATTAGCGATTTAAAATTCGTTCAAAGAAATTTCAATTTCTAAATAATTTAATTCAAAATAAACCCGTATTTGGACAGAATACTTTTGGAACTGCAGTTGTGTTGATAATATTGATAAATGTTATGTCCATACATAATGTTTTATTGTATCAGTTATACAATATTTTCTTTAAATTTGAAATAATAATTATTATACAATTATTCGATTTAATGATTAATTTTTTTATAACATATATATAATAATAAACCCTCTATCACTCTGTATATATATGCCCTTTACTTATTTGAAAATACTTTATATTTATTTATTAATCAATAAATTATTTATTTTGTTTTAAATAAGAACAATTTCTTATTTTTTATATATCTAACGATTTAGTTAAAAAAAAAAAAAATGTTTCCGCCCGGGTTCGAACCGGGGACCTTGTGCGTGTGAAGCACACGTGATAACCACTACACTACGGAAACTTGATAATTGAGTAACAAATCATCCTTCATATTTAGTTAATCACTATAGTTTATTATTATTATTTATTATACTACTGTTTAATATTGTAAAATAAATAAATAAACCTTTATTTACAGTTTTACATATACAAGTAGCAATAAGTGTACAATTAATATTGTATATTATACTTTGATTACACTGAGTAATAAGCGTATTATACTTTTGTTTATTTTCTAATAATGTGAAATCGCTATTATTATTTATTAGTACTTTAATGATATTTTTATAATTTATAGATGATCGCTTTTTAAATTACATGAGAGACATTTAAAACCTATTCGTAACGAATCCGTTTTGCCTTGTTTTAAATAAGCCACGGATTGGAACAGCTTTGATACTAAGTAATTCATATTAATTCTTGATAAGAATAATAAATAATTAAGAAGGGAACAAGTTGTAGAAGGCTCTTAGTGAAATTCCAATTTGAATAATCCTTTACTCGATCGTTTCAAACTCGGAGATGTTTTGTTCCCTTCTCTTAGTTTTAGCCAAGGCGGAGTCTGCCTCATTTCCATCAGGGCATCTTCAAAACTTTCCGAATTAAATTTAAACATGTTACGTATAATAAGTTATAACATGCCCTGTTTTAAATATACAATTTTAGAAGTTATTAAAATTAATACGGAACTTTAAATGAGTAGAAATGATAAAATTTACCTTTCTACTCTTGTTCGAAAGATGGGTTCCTTGTGTTATTTTCTTTTTATAGCCTGGATACTATGCGTAAAGTGTAAAACACAAGATGCTAAACTATTTGAATAAAACTTGAATAATAGTAGTTGACCTTATATATATATATATATATATATATGAGGAAGAAAATGGTTTGGGTGTAGGCAAAAAAAAAATTTTCTTAAATAGGGAGAACTGTTTATCAGAAGGCCAACTTTTCGATCAACATTGCAGATCTTCTTCAATACTAAATATACAAAATATAAACTGAATAGCGCCCGCAGAATATTATACAAAATGTATCCATACTTTAACAAAAAGTCAAAATTATCTGAAAAAAATAAGAAAATATTATATAAGGGAGTCATTAGACCCATGATAACTTACGCATGTCAAGTCTGGAGTTTAGCTAGCAAAACACACATTAACAAAATACAGATCTTCCAAAACAAATGTCTAAGAATCATAAAAAAACTATCCAATATATACTAAAATCACCACAATGCACAAAGAACTGGACATCCTGGACAATTCATACACCAACAAACCCTCAGATTCTTCACCTCATGCCAACTTTCAGACAACACACTCATACAAGAAATAAGAAATTATACAAAAACAACTACACCAAAATACAGACACAAACGAACAAAACACATACTATTATAAATAATATACATTTTGTATTATGTTATACATAAATTTTGTCTTAAGTAAATCCTACGTACTCTCTTTTCTGTTGGTTTTTTAAATTTTACCAACAACAAAGACATATTAATCAGTAACCGTTGTAATGTGAACTCATTTTCATTGTAAGGGATTATCCCACCAATGTTTTAAAATTTGTACATATTTTAAAATAAAATAAAAAAAATATATACAAAATATATAATATAAAATATGAGGAAGAAAATGGTCCGGGTGGAGGTAAAAGAAAATTCTCTTATATATATATATATATAAGAGACATTTAAGATATATATATATCACAGAATAATTATCACAGAATAATGATATATATATATATATATATATATATATATATATATATATATATATATATCATTATTCTGTCAATACACTGTTATTCTTTATCATATATTATTTTAATTTATATGTATCTTGTATATTTAGCCCTGAAGAAAACCAGAAATACGGGTCGAAACGTCGGCTTTCCAATAAGCAGTTATCCCTATATAAGAGAATTTTCTTTTACCTCCACCCGGACCATTTTCTTCCTCATATATGCAAGGTCAACTAATATTATTGAATAAATATAAAATATAAAATTTTGTCTGTATCATTTGTATTTAGCCCTGAAGAAGACCTGCAATGGGGATCGGAAAGTTGCCTTTCCAATAAAAACTTCTCCCTATTTAAGGGTTTTATTTTGCCTCTAACCTGATTATTTTCTTCCTCTTATTTCAATGTAACTCCAGAAACACTTCAAAGATAAAAAGAAAATTAATTAATATAAAATGTTGCTTTGAGAAATCAGAATTATATTTAACGACACTAGAAACAGAATTATATCATTTACGACATTTTAATTTTTCCGGGATTCGATTCCGTTACCTTTTGTATTAAGTAATTAAAAGTTAACAATGCTATTGTACTCTCTTCCGTTCTTTGCAGGCATCAAACTTGAGGGCTCGAGTTGGAGGAACATAAAAAGCTCAAGTTCTTTGAAAATACAGTGTCCCTGAAATATTCAAACAGAAGGTCAATTCTTTTATTCGGTTATGAAACTATTTACTTATTTTTTTAGTTTCAGAGAAAAAAAATTGAAGAGTGCTGAAAGAATTGTATGCATCACAAAAAATTTGGAATTTTTTATACTGTATTTTGTGTTTTTTGACGATCGTTTAACTCGAATTAAAGTTATTCCAACTAAATGAAATCGTATCATAAATATAATTAAAGTTTAGCGAACCCTAAGGTTCGATGACCATTGTGACATTTGTTGCCACATTACCTTCTAACATCGAATCACCCACAATATTGCCCCTTGGCCAAGTACATGCCTTTTATTAACCCTTAGATAAAGAGACGTCCTTTCTTACTATGCATTTTTGCACCCCGATTTCTGCATTTTCGTTTTTTTTTTTAAATTATACCAGCAGATTGAATGTAGTTCAATCCTGTGTCTAACGAACACCCCCTTTCAAAGAAAGCATTGCAATTTATTTAAATGTCTTTCATGTTTCTGTGAAAAGAGCGCGAATCAAGGTATTTCAATATTGGAAAATAGCATCCTTTACACACATACTTCATATTTATTCCATATTATTTCTAGTTATTGTAAATCCCAAATATTTTTATTACAAATACTGACGCGTAGTATGTTCTATTTTTATAAGTATAATATTCTCTATATTGATTAAAATACTATAAAAAAATACTAAATATGAAATCCCTTTTATAATTACCGGTTTTCTTAAAACTCCGTTTTGCTTAACTTTTTCTTTTAAACATATTAAAATAAAGAAGGTAATTATTTGTTGATAAACAAACTCATATGACGGCCAAATGAAACAATCAATGCAATAAAGTGATTGAAGAGTGAAGATTTTAGTTTAGTTTGCTTATCTCATGATCATTGCACACCATAATTAAATTTTTATCAATGGTAATTATTTATTCATTCAAGTATTCTATAACAATTGTATATTCTTATAAGAATAGGGTTAGAATACTACGAAAATACCCCATTCTAAGGACTAAAAATGACTAATCGAATGATTATTTTTATTACAGTTTCGATAATAAAACATCTCTTCCTACCCCCAAAGTAAATTAATGGCATCATTGTGCATATTAGCAATCGAAACTGTTATATGTAACTATTTTGTATGTAATGAAATATTATTATTTTGTCTTAAATTGGTATTTAGGATTATATGGCTAAGTGTGCTTGGTCGGAGAATAACGTTATGTATATTATTTTGATAGTAACTAGGTATTTACATCTCGAAACATGAAAAAAAATGGAATGTAATAAATCAGGGGGCGGGGTAGCTCAGAGTTTTGTAGATCCCGTGTACAAATCTTGTTGTGGAAGTTACATTACTAAATCTGATAACAGAGGCAAACGGACCCTAAGGGCTTCGCATATCCCAAATATAAGGGACTCTATAAAGTGGGTACCCTTTATTGAGGAAAAAAACTGGTGGATCAAAATGATCTCTACCAAATCACCTCTCTCCAAAATCGTTGATGCAGAAATAGTACAGTCCCAACAAAGTACTAACCCCAATAACTAGCCTGCCTGGATTGTAGTAGTGCAGCTATTTTTTTTTTTCGTTTGTATAATTACAGACGCCGTCAAAGTTTTAACGATTTTGCAAATGAATTAATGAATTTTCTTCATCACAAAGTAATTGCCTTTTTACTTGTTTTCCTTTTTTTCGCTCTTGTTTTTCGTTGTTATTTCCTCGCCCTGATTCATTCCCGAAGCCGATTGAAAGAGACATTCCAACCGTTTGCTTAATTCGTATTTTTAAACTGGAGGGGAACAAGACATTGATTGATTGTAACTTGATGTTCCTCCTCCGTTGGAGGAGTTTATTTCTTCTATTTCGGTACAGGAAGGAGTTGAAAAAATATTTCCCGATACAGGAAAATAAATACTGGTCCCCGTTTAGAAAAATATTTTCTCAGAAGGCGACATGGTACTTACAAGGATCACATTTATGCTTCGCACTCGCCACATTTATTTATTACTGGCTGTGCCCGAGACTTCGTTCGCGTGGAATATTGACTTTGGGCAGAATTTTTAATTTTTTAGGCTATTTATTTTGCAAATAAAATACATAAATACATTAATATATGTGTTTTACTGCAAATAGCGTATTGAAGTACATTTTTATAAACAACGTTTTTATTTTCCCATCTTTTGCCAAAACAGAGAGATTTTGCGGATTTTATTCACGTGATCATGTCACGTAGTTTCCCATGTGATTTTTTTTTTCTAAATGAACATCTGCAACGTTAAACGTCTGTCCTTCAGCTTTGTTTATTGTTACTGCAAACGCTGTTTTCAGGGGAAACTGTATTCTTTTAAACTGAAATGGCAAATCAGTCGGAATTATCGGAATACGGTGAATCAAAACATTTTCTCCTTTTGCCATTCCAGTCATGATTGTAGCTTTTATAATGTTGTGTCCCAGATGTGTAATTTGTAACCGTGTACCATTACATAGCCTTGGCGCGTCAAGATTTCTCATTAATAGGACTGCAACACCAACTTTCAGCCTCAACTTATGGGAAGGCACTCCTGATAATTCGAAAGAGTTTTGAAAATGGGTAGGGTATAATGGACTTTTTCAGTGTCCATGGCATTGTCTACTGAGAGGTATTCGACAACATCCCCACCACGTCTGATATGATTAGTTCGTTCATTTAGTTCGACTATCTCATTAGTCGGCGCCAAAATTGCCCTTTCACACAGCCATCCTGGATTGTCCATATTTGTTTGAAGATCAGGATGGACATTATTTTTTAGTTCATCTGTGTTATCGACAATTTTACAGAACTCCGTTTCAATGTAATCATGCCGTGACTGTCTGTCGGTATACAATCTTCTCCGATTTTTAGAAGAGCAGCTGCATATTGCCCTGTTCATTGAGAATCATTGTGAAGTTTCACTCGCATATTTGTAGCGAGACAAAACTTTTTTACTTGCTCCCATAATGCTTTCAAACAGGCATTTATTTCATTAACCGGAAGAGTCTTTCTGAAGTCACCTGCTATAAGTATCACCATCCCTCCCATGATACCCTGGTTGCCTTTCATATCTTATTGTGCGATCTAGTGCTTTGATTGCTCTTTTTTGGGACATCGTACATTCATCCCAAACCAACACCTTACACTGCTGTAAGATTCTTCCGCGCTCACTGTTTTTGGTAATTTTACATACTGCTATTTCCTCAAGAGCTAAGTTCAATGGTAGTTTTAGAACTAGAGTGCGCTGATCGTCCCCCACTTAGTAGCGTAGCAGCTATTCCAGAGGAAGTTACTGCAATAGCAACTTCTTTATCTTTCTAGATTTGGGCTGATAGTAATTTTAAAAGAGAGGTTTTGCCAGTGCCTCCTGGAGCATCCAAAAAGAACAAACTTCCTTCACTATTGGCAATATTTTGAATAACTGTGCCAAAAACTAATCTTTGTTCTGAATTTAAAAGTGGAAGGGCTTCTGTTATTTGTTGCATTAAGGAAACAGTATCTCTGTCTAGTTCTCGCATTAAATCACTACTAACTTCTTCAATTCTTTGTGGTCTGCTCATTCCAAAGTCGGATAATTTTTTTCCAGTAATAGTAATCACTTGGTCTTCAACCTTTGTTAGCACGTCATTGTAAATTAAATCATTGTATGAAGCATTCAGGTTCTGTTCTGGTAATCTGTGTAAAATATCATCCGCCATGTCATTTTTATACTTTTTCCAAAATTCTTGAGGGTTTGAAAGTCCACATTTCGCTATTAATATAGAACAGCTCTCTCACCTTGGGCGCAGATTTGCATTGTGCAGCCTCTTCCAGAGTTGTATCCCACTGATTATCATTCTCTAATAACCCTCTTGTCTCACAGGCCTCTCGAAATGTTGAAAATTCTTGATCATTGAGCTGTTTGAGATCTTTGAAAGAGGCTGGCCCACCCATATGGTGTAAAAGCCTTCTTAAACAAAAGCATTCCATATTACTAACATGGACAGTGTATAATCTACCGAAAGAATCTCCAGATTTTAAACCAGGCCAATTCAGATGCTCCTTGAATTCGGCGTTTTCAGTATCTCCTTGTTGTGTTCCAAGTGTAATATCTCGGTACCTAAACATAGAGAAGCGTTTGTGCAAATTCATCTTTTGTACATTGGTCAAAAAAGCGTTGTGTCATTTTTGGAGGAGAAGATAATCTTTCTAGGAAATTATTTTCAGTAAAATAGACTTGTTCACCATTTTCTAGGTGCACATTGAGGTGTGTGACGGTGGGGTGCCTCTCGTGTAATGGGAATCCTAAGAGCCACCACACAGCTTCGTTGTTGCTGACATAACGACCAGACTGATATTTACGGACTTCATCTATGGGATTAGCAGCCTCTGTGTTTCTGAAATTGAAAATAGCTTGGTCGCTACCATTATTACTTGCAGATATATTTAATAGCGCGCACTGACCTGCAAGGCTCGACATTGATATGGGCGTTTTTTTGACAAAATAGGCGAATAAGGAACCACCCAACCATTATCTATAGTAAAGTAACTACCGTTTCGGAGTATTACAGAAGCTGTTCGACCTCCGTCTGCTGGCACCCTTCTACGATACAGCGGATATCAATTCACCAACTACAGGCCAACTTGGGTTACAAGTGAAAGTAATAAAAAAATCAGGGCGACGATAAATACATATATAAGCAAACGCGTCTCGAGTATATTCGTGCAAATACCCGGGGCTATTTACAAATAAAGCCGTTGTAATAACCATTTTACCTAAACTATTAAGATTATAATTACCGTAATTTGCTACAGCATCTTGAAGATTAATGTAGTTCCCCGCTCTTAATTTGTTTTGATGTAATGAATGATATGTAATGTAGTCGTTCACTTTTAACTTTTACGTACATGTCAACATAAAACTGGTTGGCAAGTTTTCTGCATCGTGATATTGAAATAATTTTCTCGAATCATGATACGATAAGCATGAAAATCCATGCACGATATTTTTTTGTTGGATATGGACCAGCCTGTCGCAGGACTGACTTGGGGTATTTGAAAGTGATACCCCCTTGCCCCTTGCTGAATATTAGCGGATATTGGAACGCGTCGTAAAATTTGTGTGTGTCTGGTACTCTGATAAATGTGGCATTACGGGTACGACATATTACGAGAAGCAAACTGTTCGCGATATACCACGGCTGCGACTTCATTGATTAATGGTGAATTATACCGTATTTCATGTTCTGCACTTGGCGTACAGTCAGTGTGCATGACCAACTTGTATTCATCTCCCGGCATTCTTTCTAATGCAGTTTTTAAAGTGTTAATGAGGCTGTTATGAGAGTGCAACATTCTTTGAATTTTTAAAGGGATATCTCTTTCAATTCCTTGAATATTTTGACACCTGCGATCAACTTCGCTATTTTCGTCTTCCATAAAGTAGATCTGCAAAAGTTTGGCTGACTATCTGTAGGCAGTAAAGAGCCAATCCTATGATAGACCTGTCCTTGGATTGTAAACGTAATGGAATATCCGGGCATAACAACCTCATTATCTACTCCAAACGACGTCATTTGAAAACAACAATTGTATTTCCTTATTCCGTTCAAAAAACGCAGCGATTTATTACTATCATACAAAAATAAGGATTTTGGGGTTTTCTCTGGCTCACCAAGGGATGGAAGTGAAACTTTACCACCAGAACAGCACATACCCGGAGTCTACTCTTTCCATTTTAGTGCTTCACAATGTGTACACTTTTTATCCATCAGCCCTATAAGAATTATTTGATGATTAATATAATCGATCAAAGAGTCATAATCAAAAGTAGCATCTTGGTAGCCTCCCATGTACTACGTGTAAATGTACTTCTCCTTTGTGACGGCCGTTCAGCATTTAAAACACGTCTTCTTTGCGATTCTTCATGGGACTCTGCAGCAATCAATGACGCACGACGCTCAGCATCTAAAAGCCGAGCAAACTCGGTTTGCTCTTATGTTTCAGCAGCTCTTTGAAATGCGTGACGTTCGGCATCAAATCTTTGCCGTGCTTGACTTTTCTCCAAGTTCTCAGGGGCTCTTTGAGCTGCATGACGTTCTAGAATTTGACGGTTGTGAGTCTCCTCTACTTCCCTCTGCACACCAGTCTCAGCAGCTCTTTGAGCTGCGTGATGCTCTGCATCTAACACCAAACGGGATTAATGTGCTCTTCAGACTCTGGGCTTCTACCAATTTTCGCTGCGCGAGCTCTGCTAGAACTAAGCGCTAGATTAGATTTGCGTTATCTAGGCATATTAGAATAAAACAACGCGATTAAATAAAAAAAAAATCGTTTACCTAACCTGCACGAATCAAAACGTCAACCTTTTGATTTTAAAAGTATTTTTATGAAAACAAATTAACAAAGCCCCTATAACTATTTACACTTTGTTTTACTTTTGACCGTAAACACAGAAAAAAAACAACTTCCTAATACGAAAATAGCTTATTTACATTTACACTATTTTATAAGAACCTAACCTAAATTATTTAAGAACATAAACCATTATTTATTTATATCTAATCAAAAGCCTAAAAAAATAGTTTCAGGCTTCTAGCTTCAAAAATGAAAATTCCATACAAACTTTCATCCCTTATTTCAACCCCTTCTTCGCATTAAAAAGTAGCCTATGTCCTTTCTGTGGCTGTAGACTTTCTTTGTACCAAATTTCATTTAAACCGGTTCAGTAGTTTATGCGTGAAAGCGTAACCGACAGACAGACAGAGAGAGAGTTACTTTCGCAGTTATTATTATAGATTGCGTTTCATTTGTAACTATAATTTTATAGTTGATTAAAGGCACAATGATCTAATGATAAATCAAAAAGTCAAATCAACATTTTATTGCTATTAATAACTATATTCAAAATTGAAAATGAACTTAGTTTATAATATGCCTGTTATTTATATTCGTGACGATGTATTATTATATATAGTTGAAGGATAGCCGCAGACAGTTTTCTTAGAAGCTGTCTAAGGTACATTCATACTCTATAGATGTAGCCCCTCTACCAGGAGAGGCAAATGGAAATTATACTTGTTAGAATTAGTACCTCTACTATGTCAGTTCAAGTCCTTTATCTGCTAATTGCAATTTCTTAATAAAAGTTCTTTATATATAGACTCCCTGACTTTGTCAGAATTAATCTTTGTTATATGTAGCCGTGATATATTACTTATATCATTGTTTTTATTTAAATTTCTTAATTATGTACTATAGAATTGGATACTTCCAACTCTAATAACTATTGGACCAGAGGCGAATACAGAGTTTTAATGGGGGGCCGATCTAGAATTTCTTTCTGGGGAGGGACTCAATATTGCATTATTATATTTTTTTTACCTAAAAATAAACTTTTGATTTGATTATTTTATTGAGTTGTACAACTGTAATACATACATCTAGTACAATTGCTATAAGAGTAAATAATACATGATAGGACATGTAGACATACTACCCACTGGCAGCACTCTAATAAAGTTCTATAATAGAAGGTCCTGAGGCCATCTTCCCTTCAGACGCCTAGGAGGATTGTCCGGGATGGAATTGGATGCAAGGATGGAAACTAGTGGGTTTGAAGTTTATTGTGGAATGATAGGTATCTGGAATGGGCTAAATCGGTAACATATGGAACGTTAAGGTCATTATGGATGGTTTTATTTGTGACAAAATAAGGAGCGTTTAGGATTTTGCGAAGGATTTTGGATTGCAAGGATTGGATACGAGAGGAATTCGATGGTTTGGTGGAGCCCCATAGTTCAATTCCATAAGTCCATATAGGCCTTATAACAGTCACATAAATAAGTCTTTTGTAATTGATCTGAAGCTTTGAGCGTTTATCTAGTATGTGTTGAATTAGTCGGAAGCGTCTAGCTGTTTCTTGTCTTTTCAGTCTTGTGTGAGGATTCCAAGTAAGACGCTTGTCTAAGTTGAGTCCCAGGTAGCGAATCTGTTCAACAGGGATAAGTAAAGTACTAAAAAATAAACTTAAATTCTAAAATTGCCGTCTTCTTAATTTTTCCAGATTGGTGCTTAATCGTAGGGGAAAACGGGCTTATAACATGCATTTGTTTGGTATTTTTGAATGTTGGAGTATAATTTTTATTTTTCAATGCATATTCTAATGGAAAACGGAAAGGAATATATTTAAAACTATTTGAATATGTTGTCTAAACACGTTAATTCGATTCCAGACACCTAGATACTGGAATAAATAAATCAGATTTGGGTTTTCATCACATTTAAAATATAAAACGATGATAGATAAGTTTAAAGTTTAACACATATATTTTATTTACATAAATAAATCATGCAATCACAAGTGTAACGGCTTAATTATATTTAACATTTTCAAACAAGTCGCCGTCATTTCGCACTCAGTGGGCCAAGATCAGTTTATTTCATAACTGATGAAAGATACAATATTATTAGGATAAATTATTCACTTTATATTTATTATTATTTATATTATATTATATTATTTATTCTCGTTCGAAGTCCCCCCCCTCTACTGCTCACGAGATTGGTAGCTTTTATTATTTTTCAATTGTAAAAACAAGAACTACATTATATAGTATTTGCGCAGCTCACTAGCACTTTCGTGTATAAATTGTTTGTATTTTTAAGTTCTGTTTCAATTTTATAAGAAATTACTCCCCACTGTTGGTTGGGGTGAGGGTTAAAGAATAAAAAACACATAATTAATTAGAGTTTTTATGAGGGCGGATGATCAAAGCAATTTCATCGTAAAAAAACTTTCTTAGACCGATATCTGGGTTAAAACAAAAACATCATCCTTTATAGTGTTTTTATTTTTATTTGGTGGTGTACGATTTGTTACAGTTAGGGAGATTTCTCAACAGAAATTTCAGAAAGTAAAAATAAAAAAAATTAAAAAAAAAAGAAGGATAAAATGATATGAATGAACATGCTTAAATAGAAAATAATTATTTTAAAAAATGATTATTTTGATTTATAAGAGTTCCGCCAGTATTATGAATGTCCAGATAAAAACCTGTAATATTTCTGTGTAAACGATTTGTTAGAATTGGCCGGAGTTCGTAAGCTAGAATTTTACAGTAATTTCCATGAATAATGTAAATAAAAAATAAAAATAAATTTAAAAAAGGGAATAAAAAGATATGAATGAGCCACGCTTGAAGAGAAAATAATTATTTTTGAAAAAATCGGTAATTTTGCTTTATAAAAGTCCTGGCTGTGTTATGAATGCCCAGATAAAAACAGGTAATATTTCTCTGTATACGATGGCCTAATGATGGCTGTGTTTTTAAAATGGCTATTTAATTAGGCTAATTGTAATAATAACTCCCCGTAGCGCAGTTAATCCTCTAATCTCATAGCCGTGTGTGGCTTCAAAATTAACTGCTTGATATATTAAGTTCCACCTTCTGTGCTTATTTTACTTAGCTGCTTTTCAACTTCGTTCCTCAAAAATCTTCTGTAGTTGTATTCTTTATTCATTCGAAGTTGCTTTTGAATTTATAATTTTAATAACCAGCACATCAATTTTCGTATGCTTAAAAAATAATAATAATTTTAACCAGCCTATTTTCTTTTTTCTATCACAAAGTACTAATTATTTCTTCTACAAAATATATCGTATTTATGAAAAAAATATAATGTTATAAAGAAAGTCTATTTAGCACAAACACGAAAACACACTCACAGATTAGATGATGTTAAAAACATCCAAGATATTATTTTGTTAATTGTTTTTTCTTTAACCATTATTTTAAAAAAAAAACAATGTTGATATACTAACTGTTTCCTTATTAAATAAATGAGAAACACCGTTGGTTGCTTACTTCGGTATTAGTCACCGCAAAATTGTTTTGACACCTCATCTGAGATCTGTACTACCATGTTAAACCGTATTTAATGATAATTTTTAATTAAAAAAAAATCATCGTACAGGTAGATGATTTGTAATGGAATCAGTGTAACTCTAAATTTGGACTTTTTGCTTATAGAAAAAAATATTCATTTCAAACTGTAATAAGGAATGTGAAATAGTATGGATGAATTGATGAAGATAATACTTCATTCATTTTTATAACCGTTGTTATAAAAAAAAATTTTTTTTGATGTTGTCACCATTTGTTAAATGTGAAATTTAAAAAACAATTATCACTTCCACCCATAAAGGATCATGGCATCATAAGCTGGTATTTACTGAACTGTTTCAAAGGTTGTAAAGAAGAAGTTAGTCGCCAGGTTTCTTAGTTTCGTAAATAATAAGGTAACCTTTTTATAGGGAATGGGTGAACCCCTGAAGGGTCTGAAAATCCCAAAGTGTTGAAATAAATAATTTATCTTTCACTACCGGTTCCAAATACCCCGCTCCCAGCTAAGAATTAAAAAAGATTCGTAATGGATTAAAATGGTCAAGGGGTGTAGTCTAGGAATACACAAAAAAAAAAAACACGTTTTTCCAACGTTTCGGCCAAAAACATAAGCCATCTTCAGGGAAAAAGAAAGAAACAAAAAATAACTATATAAAACATCGCAGTACCAAGGAAGAATAACAGTTTATATGAACAAAATTGATAATTTCACTATATTTTCCATTCTTTCACCAGTTATTTCATAACATACCTTACTCATAATTTTTTCTCATTAGTTATTCCTTAAGTTATCTTATTCTCTGTATTTCTTTTTTATAAACTGTGAATCCTTGGTACTGCAATGTTATATAGTTTTTACTGTTTATTTTTCCCAGCCCTTAAGATGGCCTACATCTTAGGCTGAAACATTGGCACAGTAAAATTAGTCATTCTTATTTTGCGTAATCATTGACTGTACCCCCTGACCATTTCAATCCATTATTAGAATAATCCGATCAACAAAAAAAAAAATTCCTAAAAAAAGAATCATGTTCAGATAATGTTGGATTTAAACATATTAATCACGAGCTATGTGCAGACATTATTTATGTTTGTTTATTATCAAATACCCAAGAATTTCGTCCGCCTTTTGAACGGGGAACATCCACTCCGTATTCAGCGACATTACACAAAATGTGAGAGGATACTCAGCTACGAACGCTAAGCAAATTTCGAAGGTAGCTGGCGCGAGACGAGAGGTGACGCAACTAAGAGCTCTAATGCTGACATCTAAGTGGCAACCGACATCAAAGTGGCGCCTCATCTCTCCAATTGTAGCCAAAAGGTCATAATTTCGGCCTACCTAGCCTCATCAAATTGGGCTAATGCCGGCAATTGAGAAATTGCCCTTCCGCCCTTGTACATCATATTACATAATAACGGGGTTGGGGGTAATAAAGGAATTAATGAAGGAATATGACGATGTGTCACATGTTATTCTTAATATTACATCCTTAGCTTGTTAAATAGTTCTTAAGCGATAGCTAGATGAGTTCATTTTGAGTGGTTTGTTATACCTTAAGGGTATGAATTTCTATAGTAAATCTTAAGGTTAAAAATCGAAAAAAATCATGGCCATTTAATTTTTGAAAAATAAATAAGACAATAATTCACTTCTATTTCTTTATATGTTCTTCGATACAAAACAGACCATGTGTAATAGTTCTTAACTTATTTATTAGAATAGAGTAGAATTTATTCCGGGGCTAAGTCTCGTAAGGATGAAAATGAAAAAAACAAACAACATAAACAAAAAATGAAACATTATATATATATATATATATATATATATATATATATATATATATATATATATATGTGTGTGTGTGGCCAGAAGGCTACATAATACAAATCATAAAGTATTTATAAAGTGCCAAAAAAAGTACAAAATAAAAATGGAAAAAAAAGAACGGAGCATTATAAAATATTAACCAATTTAAGTGAATATATAAATTAATAACAACAGTTAAATGCATGATCTAGCAAGCAATAATCTCTTTACATAATGTATATTTTCTTTTGCAAAAAAACGAAAATAACTAAACAACAAAATAAATTATTCAGTGCTGATTCTTGCAAGCAATTGATCAACCTGCTTACAGAGTATTTTTTGGGAAGTCAAGAGAATATTACTACTTATTACGAAACTAAATGATTAATTAATAATAATAATTATAATAATTAAATTAGAATTGTATGAGTTATTTTCTATACTTTGAACATTGGACGCTACATGTGGGGCGCGTGCAAGTTCGAGCACTCTCAGTGCAGACAGTGTGTATTCAGAAGCAGTTTTATTGTTAATAATTTTTTATTGAGTTTACACATTCTAAGATAAATGTATTGTATTTAACACTCGAAGCAATTAAGAGAGTTTCATCTTGGAAGTTGAAATAGGGAACAGAAATAACTCATGCCTTAAATAATTAATACTTTCTATTTGATAAATCAACTTTTGATATACACTGGCTAATGTATAATGTTTTTTAACGTGCACTTTTTTTTTACTATATTAAATGAAATTAAAAGATTTAGTGAATTAGAACTTTTTTTATCTTACTAATATTATAAATGTGAAAGTTCGTATGTTTGTCTCTCTTTCACGCAAATACTACTGGACGGATTTGGATGAAATTTGACAGTAATATAGGTTATACATCAGAATAACACATATGCTATAGCAAGCGCGGATTTAGGGGGGGGGCGCATGGGGGCACGTGCCCCCCGACAATTTTTTAGGTACTGTGGAGAATCCATTATAGGACATAATTAAAGGCAAATCACACGATAATAGTTGTTAAAATAACAGAAAGAACATGAGTTAAACTATTTGTTTTTGTATCCTACTAATCTTACTAATATTATAAATGTGAAAGTTTTTATGTTTGTCTCTCTTTCACGCATTAACTACTGAACGGATTTGGATGAAAATTATTGAGTAAAATAGGTTCTACATCATAGGCTACATCAAGGGCAAATTTATGTGGGGGCACAAGGGCATGTGCCCCTCTCGTTATAGTACATAATTAAAGGCAAATCAAGAACTTAGCATCTTGAAATTTGTAGATAGGTTCTTTGTATAGTTTAAGAAAGAAATTTGGATAATTCCACCCCAAGGGTTTCCCCTTTAATATAATAGGGGTTCAAAGGTTGTATAGAATCCGTCAGTTTTGAAGTTAGACATCTGAAATTTTGGATGTACGAGTAACTTATATTTAAAAAAAAATAATTTAATTATTTATTTTAAATGATTATTCACGAAACTTTATGTGGCTGACCAAATTCCACGCGAGCGAAGCCGCGGGAATAAGCTAGTATATTTTATAAAATTTTCTTTTATATAAATATATTTAATAAATCAAGATATATCCCAAGAAGCTATATTATTTACCTATACTTCGAGCATTGGAATCAAAAGTACGTATTAATGTACTGGGATAACACTTTTCCTGTTAACACTTTAATAAAAGAGAGAGAGAGAGAGAGAGAGAGAGAGAGAGAGAGAGAGAGAGAGAGAGAGTGAGTGAGAAACAAAACAAAAGGTAAATAATTGTTAGTACATGAGTGGGAAATTTCCAAACAAGGCCTAAGGCATCTAAAAAAAGAGAGGAAAAATACATTTCCGTATTTCACCAATTCAGGCATTATCAGGACAGAAAAAAGAGGGTTAAAATAAAATAAATTTTTTTATTTTTGTAGGTTCTTAATAACCTCCTTTTGTTCTCATCATGCCTGACTTAGCGAATTATGGAGAGGTTTTTTTATTCTTCAATCCTATTTTAAAACTATTTCCGCCATTTCCAAACAATACATGCATCTTATGATTCATTAATAAGATTTTTTTTCGTTCATGGTAAGCATCAATTGTCCAAACATTGCTGACATGAATCTAGCAGGAATAGCGTTTTTGTTTTCCAGGATGTAAAGTAGACTCCAGCAGGTTTGGTAGACGTACGGTCTTTTTTGGGGGAAACAAATACTCGTGAGCCTGCAGAACCCGAACTGCCGTAATCCTTGGATCTAGACCGATTTGTCTATTCCACAGTCCTTGAACCTGAGTTTAAGTCAGTGGGAGGACACTGGTGCACCATCGGTCACAGCAACATGAGCAGCGTTCTACTTTTTAATGAATATTTCTTTTATCATACTTTTCACTTGAATTGCGCTTGGGGAATGGGGAATGTGTAGTTGAAGAGGAATAGTGTTTTTTTATAACAATGGTTGAGATTTTAGGAAAAAAGTAATCGCATTCAAACGTTAGAATTCTTTACAGAGTTTAATTGCTGATGATTAACGTAACCTTCACAGTGGATGTCTTATTCATTGGTTTTGATTAATTATTACATAACATATATTATTTGATTATTATAAAAATTCTTGTACAGTAATAACTCTTATTTCAATTTCCATGAGCTTTATATGAATTGAGAATAATCCGTTATCAATGTTTGTTTTCATTGTAAATTCGATTACCATTCTCTCGGTTGTTTACTTAATTTAATGCATATTTTTCGAATTATTAAAAAAAGTTAATGAGCATTGGATCGTTTAAATATATATTACTTTGTCATTAACATACAGATATATATCAATATATATATATATATATATATATATATATATATATATATTGATATATAAAGACTAGGGTAATTGAACAACTTGAAGACTTGATTATATTAAATTTCCACCAAATTCAATTTAGAGAAATAAATTTAAAATAAATGCAATGTTTTGATTAGTTTACTGGAATAACAAAGATTTCAAATACAATACAAAATTATATAGCTAAATTTTAATAGGTGAAAATTAAAAATGTTGAAACTTAGGTGAAGTTGGTACTTAACCTAAAGGGTTTTCTTTTATTGTGTATGTGATGATGTCGAGGTTTCTAATCCAGGACTCCTATATCAGCTGCCCTCCCCAATTGTATTAGAGTGATAAATAATAAAAATACGGAATAATTATTGAAGAAATTAGGATATCACAAGATTAGGATCGATTGAAAAAAAAATCGAAGCAGTACCCCCAGTGTTGCAATTCTTCGATCCTTAATCGGTTGTGTCAATAAAGTGTTTTCGTAGTAGATTTATAGTCCTTCCCCACTAAGTGTTCAATTGATCAGTGGAAAGGGTCTTTTTTCATTATTGGCATTACATATAGCACTGCAAAAGTCTTTTTTACGTTTCCCCCAACAAGAGTTATCGCTGGTGCGTATCGTATCTCATCCATAGAAGGGTCTAAATAAGGTGGGAATAAACTGGTTAAAGGGATTGCGAGTTTGGCAGGAGTCCTGCGGCCAACTCGATATTTTCCTTATCTTCTTTAGAGCCCTTCTTAATAAAGATCATAGAGGTCCTAATGCTGTAATAACTCCCACTACCCTCAAATTTATATAAAAACTCTCTCGTATTTCTTACCACATAAATAAAATAAGGCCACAAAAGATGATTGCTAAGGAAATCTAAGGATACATAACAAGCCAAGAGCTGAAAATAGGTTCACTAACACGTCAATGTTACAAAAGATATGTTGTTAATTTTATGGTTGCAACCCATCGAGATATATTTACCACAAACAATCTTCGTATTTCAAGAATATATTTCCTTTGTTTTCGTCATTACAAATGTTGGTGACTATTTGAGATAGAGTTGATTATATTTATTAATTATATTCCGTCATAAATTCGCGCTATTCAATGAATTCGCATTGCGGGTGCATTGTAGGCAATGGGGAATTCTCCATGATACATCCGTCCTGCAAAAGGGTTATTACAACATACATAGCCTAATATTCGGATACGCAGTTTCTGTAGATTCCTCTCGCTAATAAATGTATTCGGGTCTAATAGATTTCACTGACGGCAACATTTATCTTCGTCTCTGTGTTTTTACTATTCGCGTGGATATCTTGGAATTTCTGTAGTCGGAAGGCCAAATTTCAGGCTGTCTATTAGCCACAAGCTATAAAATCTCATTTATAGGTCTCTCTCTCTCTCTCTCTCTCTCTCTCTCTCTCTCTCTCTCTCTCTCTCTCTCTCTCTCACTCTCTCTCTCTTTCTCTCTTTATATATTTATATATATATATATATATATATATATATATATATGTATAAATATATATATTGGTTTCTACTTATCTTTTACCTTGAATGTTATGGAAATATTATGTTTTAGTTCTCGAGTTTCAGTCCTTCTTTAAACTTTAAACTTATATATATAGCTTAACCTGTGTGAGACGTTTAACTTGGCCTTTAAGTGTAGTGTCACTGGTTCTTTGATATACCATTTGTTTTCGTCCCTTGCCTCCCTGTCCTGACTCAAAGCCACCTATCTCCCACAACTTAAAATATACTTCTTTTCTTAGACTTAGAAGCAATAGAGTAGAAGTGCTCTAGTAGAGTCAGTCCGGCTGTCAATATTATATTATTAATAGTAAATAATAAAAACAAGGCTTACGCCAATAGATAAAAGTAATTTGCACTCTAATTTAATTTATAATACAAATCTTAAAATTGCACAATTTTTCATGATTTTTTTATTTAAAAAAATTATGAATTCCACGGCATTAAATTTCAAGAATATTTAAATATTTGTATGCCAGGTGTCAACCCTCAATCTAATAAATAAAATTAATTTTTATACAAAAGTTTGGTGAAGGGGATTCACTGTAAATAAAATGAAGAAAGCATCAATTAATACAACCTCTCTTATATCACCTTATTTTTTAAAGAGTTGGATTAAACTCAGGATTTTCCTGAACTATTTCTTCAGATTGCACAAATACACATTAAAAAGTCATCGAAAGTATTGAACCAACTTTATTTTGAATTCGCTTGTCGGGTTGAAGATACCGCAAAAGTGGCTACCTCCAAAATTGATGGGATGCTCAAGAGATTTTTCATTAAAATATAATAATAACAATTATAATGTCTTTATTTATTCTGGGACAAGTCCCTGTAGAATATCATACAGGCATTGTAAGCTATTATGTCTTAGAGTATAAAATAATTACATTTAATTAATTATTACAATTAATTTAATAAGTGAGAAAGAATAAAAAATGAACAAAACAAATGTGAATTACCTACAATAACAATCGATTTTTTGGGAATTGTAGGGATAATAGGTGCTGGAATATACGGGGTTTGATGGTTGGAAGATTATTGGAACGACGAATGGAAGAAGGTATAGGGTTCCAAAGGGAGGAGGATCAGATAAGGAAAGCTCTGTCAAAAGCTGTTGTTCGTATATATTTTAATGCTCTACATCATATCTCTATTTACATGTATTAAATTTTGCATTAAGTCCTAATGATACCAAATGCGAAACGTTGACGTCAGATAATTTTCTTGTATTTTTAGATTCTCATGGCTTTATTTAGGAGGTTTTCAATTACATTATAATAAACTTGGTAAATTACTGTGTGGTTATGAATATTTGATCTATACTATTCATACTATATTAACAGACAATGAAAAATCAAGTAAATAAATTTAAAATTACAAAAATGATTATTGTGGTGACCATTTCATATCAGTCACCAAGTTAATCTCTTAACTCAGTAAAATGAATTAAATAAATAAATGCTCTGTCGCAGCTTTACTGGAACCCCAGAAAAAAACTTAATATTTGCGTATGCCGATTGTACTTTCCACCCTTACTTGATTAATTCTGTTATTTTTCATTTTTTCGCTTGATTAGTTCTTAATTTAAATAATAATTGAAATAATTCCGAATCGACACCTTTTTTTCTTTCAGTGTAGATATTTATAGCTGTATCTTCTTTCAGTTATGATATCCTTTAGGTTAAATATCTATTCAGGACGGTTTGCTAGTGGTACTGACTAAATCATGAGGGATCTCCCATTTGTTAAATTTCTTCGATGCGGAAGGAGGGAACACGTAGCTCTACTTTTCCTGTCTCTGGGTTGTCCTGATTGTGTTATGGACACGGTCACTGAATTGAGTCAATTACTTAGCTCTCAACAATGTTGCAATATTCTTTGTTCAATAATTTATCAACATGTTGAACCTCATAACAAAATACCCTGTATATCCAGCAATATTACTTCCAATTAATGTATGAGATCTCTCAACTTTAAAATGGTTAAACCCGTAGTAATATTTCTTAAATAGCAATTACTCGTTACAGTATTTATTCTCAATATTTTTTTTTCTGTTGGCACTAAAGACAAAGAAGATATTTGGTCGCGCGATATGGTCTTCTTACAGACATATAACGCTTATGGGGAACAATTCTTATGCTTGACAGAGGATCTGTGGTCGTAGAAATAATACACCTATCATAAAGTTAACACTTTTATCTCTTTGCATTTTGCGAGTATCACGAGAAAAGCCATCATGTTTTCTCCCTTACTTAGAATTGGAATAAGAACGAACTTTACGATGCATTAGGACCTTCAAAATCTGCTCTGAATGTGGTGTGAAGATTGTTTTAAGAGACCTCTATATCCAAATTGGCTATTTAGACTTCTCAGAATTCATCACCCAAAACCAGAGCCCATTGCTTGCATGAAAACACAAATGTGAATGGACAGACGATCATAAACTATTTTTACATGACATGATCTTTTCCTCGGTAGATCATTTCTATGGTCAAAAATCACAAAGCCACTTGAAGCTCACACGATATCTAAGAATTACCAGGAAAGCTGATTTATATTCATTCTATGCACATCATTTGACGAGCATAGTCAGTATCCCTTTGCGGATATCAAGATAACGAAATTCAGCAGGTCTGGTCCATTACTGTGAATCTAAGCTGATGAACGCCGAGTTCAGCAAAATGTAGCATTGTCCAATCGTCAACCAATAAATTTAAGATTCTTGGGGTTCGGAAAAGAATGCTTAGCTGAAAGAAGAAGAACGATGATTATAAGATGCCATATCTCGCATGTTCAAGAGATATGGGCAGTGTAGTTGCAATGTAGCAAGAAATGAGTATAGAAAAGCAAAAGGATGGTCGAGTTCAAGAGCGACAGAACATTCCATTAAAGAAGATGGGGGAGAAGTTGGTAGACCTCGATTTAAGGATTCCTGCTTCAGGCATAACTATTTCTTTTCAATCAAAGTCTGATACCCACAGCATTATAATTTCTATTAACATCTTTAGGCGAAATTTCAATATCAAATTCCTTTGTTTAAAACGTAGGCATTCTTTCTACAACCTACACAAGTTTAAAGTGAGTAGGGGATCAAGATTTTCTTAATAAACATAAAGCAATCGTACTGAATACATTCTGAGTAGGAATTTTAAGAATTTCGGCTAGCTTCTAAAGTAATCGCATATGACTAATGCCTTTAATGTTCATACAGTATATGATCATGATGTTTGAAAATACATTTAAAATTAACATAAAGTATACCTTTATGATAATTTTATGATATTTGTTCTGAAATAAGTATATACTATTCCTTTAAATAGTTATTAATTCCCAATCTAATTACTATTCTTTATTATGTTTCAGGTATGATTTGCAATATTCGGACAATCTATTTCCCCATTTCGTGTAAGTTAGCATTATAATGCATTATGCTTATTTAATATTAATACATATGTATGTGTATTTGTATATATATATATATAGAGAGAGAGAGATATCATATATTTTCTTCATCTTCCCTATTTTTATCGTTTTTTTCATACTAGTATTATATTTCCTTTGTTAATTTAAATTTTGTTGATTTTATTTGCTGTTGTTGTGGTTATTCGATTTATCATATGAGTGTGTTACATTTCACCAAATAAAAATACTGTACCAATAGACCAGTCTCAAATAAAAATAATTGTACAAATTAAATATATCTCTGGAGAATCATAATTTACAATGAAAGAAAAAATGTATAAAAAATTTCTAACAGAGAGAGAAAAAAAAGAGAAAAAAAATTAGTAATAATAAAATAAACAAAAATTATAACAATAAATTCTTAGTAACTTATATGCATTTATATAACAATATCAATGAAATTAAAGAAATTGGTATCCTAACTTAATAAATGTTTGGTTCGTTTATGTACATACCGCTTTGTACTATTTTTTGTATAGTTCCCAATATTTTTTATAAGCGGGTTTTTATTGTTTTTACGCTTTAAAAAAAACATCCAACCAAGGTCAATTTATGTTTCTACAGTAGATTATTCATCCATTAAAAAAAATTAAATAATTAAAATATCAAAAACAAAAATAAAAACGTTTCTAATGGAAATAATTAAAACTAATAAGTATAAAACAAGAACTTTAAAATTAATATTTCTACATTTAAACAAGATTTCCTTACATTTCATAACCTTCTCTTATTATGACTACTAAACTTAAGTCTAATCGGGTTATACGAATTATCAGAAGATATTCTTCCATTATTATGACCAAAAGATCATAACCGAATAATGTAATTAATTCATTTAAATTTTTCCTTGATTACATTCATTCATAGCTGAGCCTTTAGTTAAAAATATGATTCAGTTTACCGAACTATTTATTCTTTTAATTTAATTATTTTGTTATTGCTATATTATAGTTAAGCATAAAATTGAGGATTTTTCCATCAGAAGTTAATTAAAGACTTTCCCAAAATAATGATTTAAGATCCTACACATTTAAGAATTCTTCAATATATTTTAAGCATAATTTTTTTTCTGTCAATTTGATATTATAAATCTATATTTACTATTAACGTTTGCAAACTCCATGAAATATGCAACTGGTGTAAGTAGCTTATTTTTATATATTTATATAATGGAGCTCTGTTAATTCTTGGATTTGTTATTTATTTAACTAAAATAACGTATATTATAATGTAGAGATATTGGTAATTAAACAATAACTGTTTGAAATTTTTTTAATAGGAACAATGAGCCGTGGTGGTAAAGTTAGGGAGTAGACCTTGCGGAAAAGGTAGCTAGTTCCGATACTCTCAAGTTTGCTGGCCTACTCAATTAAATTTAATAGCTCTTTATCCACTGTTCCGGTCATCCCCGGATATTCTCATCACCACTTAATGAATAGTCACTTAATGAATGAAATAAAAGTTAAATTTATCTTCGTTTTAGTTCATTTCTACACAGATAAAATGTTCATAAGTATGCTTCGTTTACAAAATCTGATTTTCTGTTTTATTTGACGCGATGGTGTTAGTGTGAGATGTGGTATATATATATATATATATATATATATATATATATATATATATATATATATATATATATATATATTATTATTATTATTATTATTATTATTATTATTACACAGAAATGGAAGACGTTAAGAAAGTAACTCGACCAATTTTTTTTCATGTTCTTATTGTTCTTCGAATATGCGTTCAATCTTTCCGAAAAGGCTTGTTACGCTCTTCCGACCACTTTGGTCTGTACTGTTTTTGTTTTGGTTGCTCTGATACAACTTCCCATCTGTCAACATTGTGTCTGAAGGTGTCTCTTTCTAAAATGTCGGCTGGTCTTACGTTTGCATTTTTGAGGTCCTTACGAATTTCATCTAGCCAAGGCGTGGAATTCTTAAGTGAAGTTACATAATCTATTATTCTTTTCCTCAATCGATTTTCTGGTAGTCGGCTGAGATGAACAAAGAATTTAATTCGCCTTTTCCTGATATCAATTTCGATGTTAGGAAACTTTTCTGTTGTTTTAATTGTTTGTACCCTATAACCGTCTTGGGTTTGTCTTCCTCCTAGAATTTTCCTGATGATCTTTCTCTCTTCTTTTTTGATTTCTTCAAGTTGTTGTTTCCTATTAAGGGTTAGTGTTTCACTTGCGTAGAGGATTATTGGTTTAATGAGAGTTTTGTAGTGTCGAATTTTTGCCCCTCTTGACATTGATTTTTGTTGTAGAGGTTTTGGGTTAACCCTTATCCTTTTTTTTAATTTTTTGGAGGCGATGTTGCTTTTTGTATATACATATATACACACATAAAGAACTTTCACATATAAAACTGTATTAAGAATTGATAAAAATGCATAGGCGTTTTGATTTTGAATAACATTCCATATTATTCGTACTCTGCATAAATTATGTTGGCGATTTTTGTTTGTGTGTGTTTCAACGAGAGAAAAACATAAATTAAAACCGAGAAATGGCCAAGCGGAAAGTGGTTTGGAGGGGAAATGTAGTTTTTATTACCCCGAAGGTTTTTTAAACTGCCTCCTCAGAGAATCCATTAGATCAAAGAACTATTTAACGTAATTTTTCATCTGCCGGCTTTCCAGTAATTTTTCGCTACAGGTAACTGCACTCAGACCGCAATCACATCCTTTGATAAATTTCTCTCGTCTCATTCTGGTTTATTCAGAATGAACGGAGTATTTCGTAGATTGCTTGATTCGTCAATAGAATTTTATTTACAGGGATGCAGTCTGTAATGAAAAAAAAAAAAAAGATCTGTGCTTAGTAACTACATTTAAATAATTTTATTTTTTTAAGAATTGCCGCATTTTCCCGATTACATTCATTGCTCTCCGAGTTGGGACACAGTATGCAGGGGAGTAATACGACGCAATATGTGAGGCAGATATTATTTTTCAAAAATATAAAAGAACAATCGTATCTTGGAACTTTTTTTTTATTATATTTTGGTACTTCGCTTATAATTATTAAACTTATTCGATCGTGGTCGAATAGCGTTGAATAAGTACCACAAAATAATAATTCGTTTTCCGACTTTGGCATACACTACGACAATTTACGAAGGCTATTCAGAAGAAAGGAACGTTTTGGAATAAAAAACAAAACAAGTACAAGATAAACTTTTTATTATATACATGTGAAAGAGGGACTAAAATACTACTTTTCAACATCATCACCATTCAAACTCTTATGCAGCAGTTATCATAGCGGTGGACAAGCTTTGAAATTCCTGTGTCGAATAGAATAGAATTCTGCCGCCTGTGATCTCAGCCACATAGTGACGTGTACCTGCAGCTACTCATCGTCGTCAAAACGCTGTATTGCTAGCTAGGTCTTCATTTTCAGGAAAAAGTCAAAATCAAATGGAGCACGATCAGGGCTGTAGGGGGGGGGAGGAAAAACTTCCCTGTTGTTCTTGCGTACGGTTTTCCGTGTGAGGTCGGGCATTGCCATGCAAAAGCATAATTCTGGATGATCGTTTTCCTCGGCGCTTGTTTTGAACAGCTCTCAGATGTTGCACATGTTTCACCCAGGTTTCCTCTCCTGTTACGATTCGATCCAGTTGTGCATCACTATGACTGTGTTAGGCCTCCAAAAACGTTAAAGCTGCCCCCCTTCGTTGTTCTGTATGGAGATCTGTAAGCATTTTTGGCACCCATCTTGCACAAAATTTGTGGTAGCCTAGGTTCTGTGAAATAATAAAGCCCGTGAAACTTGTGGGGAACATAGAGAAAGCTCAGTTATTGTGAAACGGCCGTTTTTACTAATCTGTTCGTCAACTTTGGTGACCAGATCGTCAGTTACAATCTTCTCTTCATCATGAACGTTTGTTCGGGCATTTATAAAATGAATGCACACTTTCTGACAGAACTGTCCCTCATTACATTGTTCCCGTACACTTCACACAGTTCCCGATGAATTTCTATTGCTTTTAATTTGTTTGCCAACAAAAAACGAAGCACAGACCGCACCTCACAACTGCGGGGATTTTGGATTGCAGCACACATTTCAAATTTGAATATAAAAAAGGGGTAGCGCGGAGACGTCCCCGTTGTCACGCTGACTGAGGTGCCGAGCACGAGCACACCAATGTATACGCTACGGCGACGATCAGGTGGAAACGTTCCTTACTTTCTGAATAGTCTTCGTATCATTTGTAGCTTAAAAATAATTTCTCTAAACAAGTAATATTGTACAAGTTTATGTTGTACGTTGTACACTATCAAATCCTGTGTCATTGGGGTTCATACTATTAATTTCCCAACATTTTCATAACTTGAATATAAATAATATTAACTAGGAAAATTGAATAAACAGTGGAAAATGTATCTAAGTGATGTATCTACATAATGTATCCAACGGAAACGTATATATAAAATATATATATAAACGTATATATAAAAATAAACAGTTTGATTTGATTATTTTATTGAGTTGTACAACTGTAATACATACATCTAGTACAATTGCTATAAGAGTAAATAATACATGATAGGACATGTAGAGATACTACCCACTGGCAGCACTCTAAAAAAAAAACAGTTAAAATCCCTTAAACAATTTATGTGGTTGCCTAAAAGAACAAACAATATAACTATCATTTATTATGTAACCATTTTTTATGTTAATGTTCCGAACGTTTTGTATTGTATTTCAAAATTCTTCAAATATAAAATAAATATTTTAGTTGTAATGTATAATAATAATCTGTCACTAACATCATCATATTTCTGTAATTTTTTAATATTTTATAAAACTAATAAAAATATGTTAAGAAATTATTGGAAAAAAATTAGCAAAATAGCCTAAGTCTCTAAACTTAAACAGCAAACAAAATTATAAAATAACTATTACCTTAACATGCATTTTATGTATTTTTTAAACATTACCTCTTGAATATTAATCCTAATTAGATTATGTATCAATTGATGTATAGGGAGCGGAGTGGCTTAGTGGTAGAGCACTGAGTTGCATTGCCGGAATTCCTGGTTCAAATCCCGCTGTAGGCCAAGACTTTTATTTAGTCTGTTTGCAGCGGGAGATGGATCATATCGGATCTAGGACCCTCCTGGGGCTCACCCAGCCTCTGTCAAATATTATAAAAATAGTGTACCCAAAATAAGGGGGAAAAGCGGTTGAGCGTGACCTAGGACAAGTCACCTCCTGGCAGAACCGTTGTCCATGAAACAGTACAGTCTCTACCATGTAATGAACCCCAGACCCGTTCACAGGTTGTAGTGGTACAGGTATTTGTTTTTTTATCAATATACACGTACTTATAGTAATTTCTTTCTTTCTTGCATAGGCCGTACTATAAAATTTAAATAATAACTCACTAAATTGTTACAGAAAAGAAAAATAAGCATAATAGACAGTTTTGTTTTTCTGCCTCTAATGTTTAACTACAACATATATTCAAATTTACTATTTAATTTTAATTTTGGAGAGGAAAATATTGGAATTTAGTTAATTAAACGAACAATAACTAGAAAGAACTACATCATAATTCTGATAAAAAATATTTAAATTTATTATTCTTATTAAAAATAAGAAAATTCCAAGTTCATTTAAAAGACCAGGCCACATTAAAATTTTCCGGCTTTTAACAGATTTTTCCCTGACAGATCTACATACTTTTATATACTTAAAAAAAAAATCATGTATGGCAAGTTTGAAAACCAGATTTGAAGATATTGCTAAGAAGGGAAAAAAGAGAAAATAATTTAATATTCTTTGAGGCTTAAATTGAAGCTTTTTCTCGGCTTTGGGGGCTCAATATAAACAGAACTTCAGCAGGGACTTAGTCATAAGGCAACATATAAAGCATTATACTTAAAAGTTGAGATACTTCTTGAACTTATTGAATTACTGCCTGGTCTGGAGCTTAAGCATAAGGCTTACATGGATATTGGTGTTTATGTATATGTTTACATACAAAAGTATTAGAAAATGTTACAGAATATTAATGAAACATTTTAGTAATAACAATATCAATTAATAGTACATGGAAAAATATCTTATGTCGGTATTCGAAAATTATTATTTTATGTTTTAATATTTAGCCTATTTTTTGGCCGAGAAACAGTATTACTCAGAATAGTTTTGCAATTATTTTGTTATTTATGCATTCCAATAAGTTATTTGAAAAAATATAAATAAATTTCACCAATGTCAGTAATATAATATTCATCTCTCTCACTCTCACCCTCTCTCTCTCTCTCTCTCTCTCTCTCTCTATATATATATATATATATATATATATATATATATATATATATATATATATATATATATATCTTTTCTTCGTTCCTCGTATCATAGCTCAAAATACTACTCAAGTTTCTAATATTGCCTGCACTATATCGAAAATATTTTAATATTTCGATCCACCAGAACCTCATTACTTTCCGTGTAGAAACTGATACGATCACTATTTCCGTGATAACGAAACTACAGTGGCGTTTAGCCTCATAAAATTTATCGTCATTGAACCTCGTATCTCCTGGTATAATTTATGTCTTTCAATCGTAGCTGTAAAATTTAATGTTCTCTCCTGTTAACGAAACGAATTTTATAGGCTTACATGGAATATTAACTTATGTTGTAAACATGAATTTTATTTCTATTATCAATTAATTGCTGTATAGATTTATTTTTCTTTTCGAGACTTTTGTTCAGAACTAATTAAATATTTTTTATTATTTTTAGCTAACCATTTTTTTGTGACGTGGTGGTTGATTAAACGTTTCATTCGCTCATATCTCGATCATTTACGTAGGGGGAGGAAAATGTAATGCATTTTAATATCATTATACCAAAGCCATGGGATCAACATAAAAAATCAATCTAATATGATCTTGAACCTCTTTTAATATTTTATAGTTTATTTTAGGTTATTTATCTTTTCGTAGGTAAGAACTCAATGAATTTTTGGTATTATGGAATTATTGATTGTGGTCAACTATGAGCATCTTCATGCCCCCTCATGTAGTACGAATAACGGAACCTTTTCTCTGGAGCTAAAAATTAAACTTAGGTATAATTTTAATAGTTATGTTGAAATTATAAACACCGATTAACATTTAAAAAATGTTTAATTAGTAACATCACGTCTGAAACACTGTAAACATTTCTCTGAAACTGTCTGCTGAAGTAAATTTAAGAGGCCTCCTAAGATACTCCAATCAAGTTTAAGTAAACCATCTTTCTCCCGGAAGAGGATGAAGTAGGGGGGGAGGCAAATTTTCCCCATGAATGTATTCCATGTCAAACAAATTTCCAGTTCCGAATAAAAACAAGTTTGTTCTACATTTCAAATTTATTCCAGGCTACCCCCGGCGATTTCCATATAGATTCCTTGTCGATAGCTCCGCCAAGCCTATTGAGATAGTCCCCTAAGACTAACCCGAGGGAATGGAAGGGCTTAGAATAACTCTTAAAAGTTGCTTTATTAACTAAAAGGGTTAGGTTGAATTATGCGGTTGAGAGGAGGGGGGATAGCCCCCCTTCTATCTGTTGGGAGTCAAATGGATTGTAACGTTTGAACACACTTGGTGTACCGATGTTAATTCATCCGCAAAGCTTTAGTCAACTACCTGCGATTTTAGGACAAACCAAGCCTCCAACCCCCGTAATGCAACATGAAATTTGCGCTCCAAAACTGGCCTGTGCACTCCATGCAACTGTTTACGGAAGATTAATTGGACCATTACGGATCAATGGGGAATTGAAATCTAGTTGCAAAGGACAGCACTGGTGAACGCTTGATTCCCGCTCAATTCAAACTCTTATTGGTTAATCCGACATTCACCTGTGAGTAATTGGAATACGCTTATTTTTCCGAAATTGATCTTATGAATTTATTATAATCTTCAATTCCTCACTCAGAATCCAGTTATACCTTTTAACTCCATTGTTGGTCTCGGTATGTAACAATCTATGCAAACCAACCCTCTCCTCAAAATTCTTTTTTATCGTTATTTTTGACTGTATTGGACGATGCAGTATGTAAAACCTTATGCTCAATCGCAGGGTTTATAAATGGTCACCCTATATCAAATTTTTTTCCTTCTTTGAGAAAAGAAGAAACACTTTTGATATGATTGTAAACGAAATCAATATCCAAATCGAAGAAATCTTAAAATCATGTAATGTTGTAGGAACCAATAAAATAAATAATTATATGATTTTGTTGTAAAATGTGTATTAATCAAAATAATTAAACTAAAATCAAGCATTCCCCTTTCTTAATAACTATAAAATCTACTAATTCCTACACCTGCTCGCAATCGAGTCAGGTGGAGGTTAAACTTAAGATTATTCAGTAGGCAAATCATGTACTTTTAATATCACTTTTAATGCATATTTGATTTAACTTCTCATTATATTTGTTTTTTTATATTTAATTTATCAGATTTTTTTAAATTTTCATTTTAAGCTCTTAGAACTCCTTTTTACTTATTTCAATATTAATTATGTATTTCTTATCAACAGCAAAGGATGGATCCTGTGGGACTACATACCGCCTTGGGACTCACCCCGCCTTAAAGTATCTTCTTTACTCGATATCATTAGTAATCTATTTATATTGTTTCAAAAAATTTTTTCTCTTAGAAGATAGCTATTCATAAAAAGAATACATCTCTGAATAAAGATGTATGCATATTAACTTTTAAAAAAACGATGATTTATTTCTTTATTCTATCAATAAATCTGTAAATTAATTTATGAAATTGATATCAACGATTTTGGTTCAACATATTCTGAATTATTATACTGTGTCTGTTGGTGTTATTACCTATTGACCCAGATATATTTATTTTAAAAATATAGTCATGCTAAAGTTCTACAAGAAAATATCTGATTATTTATTTCTATAAGGAAAATATCAGATTATTTATAATTTCAAAGAAGGTGATAATAAAAAAAAAAAAAAAGCTTTTGTTTTCTGCCTTATATGATAAACGAAAATTTGATTGACACTGTAACCTTCTGAAAAGGTTCTCGGATTCAAACATCCATCTCGGCACTGAGTAATGTCTTTTTATATATTTTTTTTTAATTCAATATTTATGTAAATGATTTATATTTAATAGCTCCTTCCTGCTTTAAAGATTGCTATTTTTTGTATTATATTTATGATTTTAATCGTATTAATATATAAAGCTCATACGAGTGTATTAATTTATATGGAATTTGTATGTTCTGTTAAAATAGCTTATGCGATACATAAGCAGTAATTTTAAGTTTTTAAAAAAAAATATATGCGAGTAGTTTGATTTTAAAATTAAATTGATTAACTAATTAGTTAATACACAGATTTTACCACTGTTTTAGTTATAATGGGTGTTTGAATTGTGTAATAAAAAACATAAAAAAATAAATTAAATTAGATTTATATGAATATACCTAAAACTTACAATTTAATTGTGGCTAAACCGATTCCGCGAATCATAAAATAAGATGTCCAAAAGTTCCAAAACCATAATAAAATACTTTTAGAATGTTTACTAACTTATTATTAACATTCCTCCATACATTAATGAATAGAAACATAATTTGAATTAATATTCAAATTTGGTTTAAATATCGGGGAAAAAATATTTCTTTTGAAAAGTGTCGATTAATTATTCATCAAAATGAACAATAATGATAATCTTAAAAGAAAAATTTGTATTCAATTGATTATTATTAATTTTTCTTATTATTCAATGAAATCTACTAACGTATTATGATATAACAAGTAAATAGGATAAATGGTACATATTGGCCTGAATAAAGACAAGTAGAGAAACTACCCAATGGCATCACTCAAATAAAAAGTTCAACTTAGAAGATCACGAGGCCATCTTCTTTTCAGATGCCTTGGAGGATTATCAGGAATTCAAGAGGTTGCTAGCTTTGAAACAAGTGGGTTTGAGTGGGAACGAAGTTTGTCATGAAAAGATTGATATCGGGTTCGGCCCTAATCAGCAACAAATGGGACATTAGGTCATTGTGGATTACTTTGTTCGTTACAAAGTAAAGAGCTTTGAGGATTTTACGAAGGATTTTGGATTTTAAGGATTGAATACGAGAGGAATTCGATGGCTTAGTGGAGCCCCAAAGCTCTACTCCATAATTCCAGATGGGTCTAATGATTGTCATGTAGATGAGTCTTTTTTAGTTAATTGGGAGCTTAGAGCGTTTGTCTAGTAATTGCTGAAGTAGCCTTAAACGTCGAGCGGTTTCTTGTCTTTTCAGTCTTGTATGAGGATTCCAGGTTAATCGTTTGTCGAGGTTCAACCCTAAATATCGGATCTGTTCTACAGGCACCAGTGCTATATTATTAAAGGATACTAAAGGGCAGGAAATCTTTGGTTAGCGACGTAAGGTAAACGTGATTTGATGCGATTTTTGAGAATTCATTTTAATTCTCCAGTTTTGACACCATTCTTCAAGATCAGTGACATGAGATTGGAGGCTTTGGGATGCAATAACTGGATTAGTGTTGACTGATAATGCACATGCATCATCAGCATACGTAGTAAGGATAGTATTAGGATGAGTCGGGATGTCAAAACTGTATAAAGGATTGGGCCAATGATACTACCTTGAGGAACAAACTTTTTTTTAAAGAAAAACACTTTATTGAAGCATTACAATCTGCCTGTTGTGGCAATAAGTAATGGTGCTATGTAGCTTACAATCATTCCATAAAAAATCAATGATATAAACGAAATAAATGCATAAATAAATATATACAAGCGAAAAAATATATACAAAAATAAAGTAAAAAAAAAATATATATAATAAAAAAAATAAAAAAAAAATAAATAAAAAAAATAATAATAAATAAAATATAAAAGAAATATACTGTACACATTCATACTCTATTTACAATTTGCCTGGGGTCCCCGAACTGAGCTTCTTCCTCGTGAATGAGGGCAAAGCAGGAGTCCGGGAGGCCCCAGCCCCCTTTCCCCTTCCCCAACTGGCATTAAACGCCAATGGAAGCTGGTTAAGGGCGCTTCACACACACACTCAGGTCGTGAGTGGAGAATCTGGCCAGTGCCAGTACTCCAAATAACATTATTATATCAGGTCTCGAGGCCATAGCCGGTTTAGGCGGCGGGGTGGGTTATATGGATGTGTGGAACTGGATAATGACTGAGCCAGGGGGTTGGGATGACAGGCAAGGTTTTGGTGAAAGTTTGAAAATTTAGTAGGGATGAGATCGAGGACGAAAGGAATGTAGAGATCATTATGGAGGGTTTTGTTGGAAACATAATAAGGAGCATTAACAATAGTTCTCAGGGCTTTGGATTGAAAGGATTGAATGCGTCTGATATTCGATTTTTTCGCGGTTCCCCACAGTGAGGAACAAACTATGTTATATACTATTAAAGGTTATACAGTAAAAGGTCTAATGATTGTCATGTATGACTCTTTTGTAATTAATTGGGAGATTCGAGCGTTTGTCTTGTAAATGGTGATGTAGCCCGAAACGGCTAGCTGTTTCTTGTCGTTTCAGTGTAGTATGAGGACTCCAAGTTAAGCGTTTGTCAAGGTGTAGTCCTAAGTACCGGGACTGTTATACAGGAATAAGTGGGATGTTATTAAACGATACAGGAGGACAGGAGAACACAGGAGGAGAATACAGGAGGTCGTTGGTTTACGACGGAGGGTAAATGTGATTTGTGGGCATTTATTTTAATCCTCCAGTTTTGACTACATTTTTCAATGTCAGTGATATGAGATTTAAGAGTACGGGGTGCTATAACTGGATCAGTGTTGACTGATAATAGACATGTGTCATTCGCATATGTGGTAAGGGTAGAATTAGGATGAGTTGGGATGTCAGCTGTATAAACTGTGTAGATCATTGGACCTAGGATGCTGCATTGAGGAACATCCGAAGATTGAGGAAAGAGGGATGAGTAGATATTATTATACTTTACTTTTAATGACCTGTTGGAGAGATACGATTGGATAGTGTGAAAGTATGTAAGGGGGTGGGAATTTCCGAAGTTTTTAAAGCAATCAGGGGTGCCTAAGGCTCGGTTGAAACATCAATATCAAAGGTTCAACATCAAGGAAGACCGCTGGAAAATACAATCTACGTTCCAAAGCAGAGGAAACAACATCCACCTTTGGACCACATTGTTGGATAGTGGAGTGGGATGCTCTGAATCCAAACTGGTGATCTGGGATAATGTTATTTGCATCCAAGATGGGGTACGATCGTTTCCGGATGAGCTTTTCCAGGATTTTACCCATGCATGGTAAAAGTGAGATAGGACGGTAAGAGGATGGATTATTATATAGGAATTAGAAGGAGTATTATATTAGGATAGTAATTATTAGATAATTTATTAACAATCAGTAAATTTTCTTTCTTTCTTTTTCTTTCTATTTTTTTGTATATTAAGTGAGGCTGCTACGTTGACGGGATTAATAATGAACGAATCGCACAAAGGTCAATCATTATCAAATGTTGGCCACAACGTGAATGGGAGGATTGTGTGAGGTCTGAACTTAAAAACAAGGGGGGGTTTGGATAAGTTTAATTGAGAGAGGTACTTATCATTATCATTAAAGTACATTAACATTGCTAATATTCCTCACTCATTCGACATTCAACGTTCTGATTAATTAGGTATTGTTTCTGTTATTATTAAATAAGTTAGCTCGTTTTTAGTTGTTTATAATAACTAAAGTTTATTTTTGTCATTAAAGGAAATAGTTGAGTTCCTGACTTGCATGTTCATTTAAATATTATTAAAGGAACTACCTAACGAAAAATTGTTTAAACTAACAGGTCTGAAAATATTGTGTTTTTTATTTATAAGCCTAAGCATCTGTTAGTCTTACAGGAAGTAGCAGTTTAAAAATGAAAGACGATTTCTTTATTTCTTTCATTTATTGGTTTTGCTTTCTTCTTCATCATTATTGCAAACTCCCCATTGTTTGACTTTATTTTATCAATATTATTGCAATCATTCGGTATGTTCTTTATTTATAAAAAAAAAATCGTGCTTATTCAAAATAATGATGGCTGAAAAATAAAAAACTGTGATATTAATGGTGTTCATTTGAATAATCTCCGGGTTAATTGTTTAGTTGGCAGAGATTATTCGTGTCTCCATCCATCGTTTACGTGTCATTACCTTTTACTTTATGAATAACATAAAACTGCCACTGAACCCTTTTCATTACTTTTTCAATAACGACTTCCCCTGGGTATTCGCTTGGTGGACGGTGTAGTTCAGGGTGTACAGCACTGATTTGTTGCGCTGAAGATCCCAGGTTCGAATTCGGCTGTGACAGATAAATTATTTAATCTGTTAAACCCTTTTTGATCTTCATCCTGCCTTTGTAATGTTGGTATCCTTCTTCTTCTTTCGCTACACACCTTTAGTGCCTTTCAGCGTATGGGAGCTTTCAGTCATGACTGACATCCATGCCAATCCGTTTCATCACTGTACATCCAAATCCTATTTGGGCTATTCGCTGAGTTTCTCTGAATCAGATATACTCCTACTCTCTTATGAATGTTTAGCTCAGGACATCTGGTTGTTTGATTGTACCCTCCATTGTACCCCAGGGAAGGTGGCTCTGAGGTTTGTACTGTACTTGACCTTACGACTGAATAATTGTCAAGTGAAATGTAATGTGCGTAGACTGAACTCGGGTATCCGGTTTTTTTTTTAATCGACTATCCTTTAAAGGAACTTCGGGCCATGCCAGAAAAAAGCTCAATGACACATCCCATCACGTTAAATACCTAATTTCTGCGCCAATAAATAGAAAGAGGAGTAGAGCGAGAGAGAGAGAGAGAGAGAGAGAGAGAGAGAGAGAGAGAGAGAGAGAGAGAGAGAGAGAGAGAGAGAAGAGAGATTTGCATGGGGTGGAAGTTGGAAAGCTAAAATTTAAACAGTCAATTAGATAATTTTTCAAAGGGAGGATCGGTTCGTTAGCCAAGCCCAACCCCTTCAGCCAGGGCCCCTCCATCACTGTCAAAAATTTGCCTTTGTTCACGCATTCATCTCACGCCCCTCTCACCCTCCCTCTCGGCTCACGTCAAACTGTTGAGCAAGTTATGACCGCGTAAATATCGAAGTACTGATGCCATGCTCCATTGAAGCCGAGCTTTGAAGTGAACCTCAGAACTGTGGATGCAGCTCAGAACATTGTGGAAAGCGGTAGTAAAGAAGATTATCTAGGGTCCAGGGGATTGCAACGTAGCGAACCCTGTATTGAGAGAGTTGCCTTTGTGGAGGATGGCCTCTACTCATTAGCCCTAGCACAAATCTAACCTTTAGCGTCCCTTTTCCTGATTAGGAAACGGTTCCTGTCTGATCTTTACCGCCGCCCTTCCGCCCATTCCCTTTTCTTAGTGCCTGGTCTTTCATTACCGTCCTGAAGCTATTGACTAGTAATACCACCTAGGGTTCGAGGATCCTAGGGTGCAATTATATGAAAGGCACCGTACATTGCGTCTAATCTTACCATAGTAACCAGATTAGTATTTCTAGGGTTTTCATTTGGAATTACTTATAAACAGATAGTAGATTCCTGCTTATCAAGACCCGCCATGTTGGAAATCCGTACTTTCTTCATACATTACCTGTTACAAAGTATTATTATTAAAGAGCAATGATTGTAATAAGAATTAATAATTTCAAATACTATTTATAAATTGGAACATACATTTTTTTACTTCCATATATTCCCAAGTAGGAGTAGAATGGTCCTGTGGTAGAGCGCTGAAGTCAAGGGTTCGAATCCCGTAGTGGCTATGTAATCGGTTATTTATGCTTTTACCCATATATGGACCAAGTGGGATCTGATCCAACTGGGTCTCACTCAGCTCACCCAGCCTTTGTAATCTGGGTCCCAAATAAATGGAAATCTGTAGTTAGAGATCTCGGACAAATCACTTCCCTGCACTATCTTTGTCTCAGAAACTGTGTAATCTTTCGGCTGTGATGGTTAATAATGCTCTCTCTCTCTCTCTCTCTCTCTCTCTCTCTCTCTCTCTCTCTCTCTCTCTCTCTCTCTCTCTCTCTCTCTCTCTCTCTCTCTCTCTCTCTCTCTCTCTCTCTCTCTTTCACTTTTTTTCTATCAGGCTTGGGGAAGCATTTGATCCTGTTGTGGTACAATTTTTTATAAATTTGTTGATACTATTATTTAACTTTCAGTTCTGGGCTAGGTGAATTTTGATACCTCTACTCCGACCTAGCATTGTGACTTATAGACCTAGGGTAAACTTCAGGGAGCGCCAGATGTTGGCGGCTGAAGTGTGATGTGATGTACCGGGGGGGAGGGGGGAGACACTCGTAATGGTTATTAATTAACCAGCGATGGGAGGGAGTGAGGTGGGGGTAGGAGGGGTAGGAGGGGGTGGTTAGGAGGGTTCTGATAATGGACGGAACCTGTTCCCTCCTCATTTATTATACATCAAATTTATGTTAACCACTACTTAAAGTCACAAAGATCAGGGATTTTTTTATATTTTTTTTATAATAAAAAAAAAAGTGACAAATATCCTTAAATACGCTCTCATATATATTTTTGCATATGCATATTATCTTTATAAACTGTTTATAATCGCATAATGTTTAAATTTATCATAATAGAAATCACAGTTATAATCACAATGATTTAGATAGGAATTAGTAGATTATTCCAATAGACAAAATTCTTCTTCTGTCAGCCTAATATGAACTTAGTTTAATTGGACAGTATATAAATAAATAATGCATAATATAAATAGTTTATTTTATTAGATTTGGGTGGATATTTCAGATTAACAATTAATTAAGGGCGTCATTAAGTACACGCTAGCGCACAAGAGATGTTAAAATAAATTGATACAAAAAATAAATCATAGTTTTGCTTCTAACATGCAAATAATCGTTGTTTCATTACTCTCTTTGATTACTGGTTTGGGATAATGTGTATATACAAGTACATACTATAGCTCCTAGATTAAAAATGGTGGGTGGTTATGTCGAGTTTCGACCATGATTTGTGAATGAAAAAAATGGCCAGTTGTTCTTTGAGAAAATTAGATAGCACATTGCATAAAACCCATCAAGTTGAAACCAATCAATTTTTATAACTCAAGTTTTTATTAAGTATTAGCAGTTGCGTTTTTAAAATGATTTAAGACTTTAATTCACTATAAATGTAAAAAAATAGTCCAATCAAATTTAAATGGATTTCATTCAAATATACAATTTGGATAAGTTAATTTTTTTCTTTAGATTTACAAGAATAATAATAAATTTGCATAGCTAATTATAATTAACAGCCATATCTTACTAATATAGGAGATTATATAACGTAGAATTGCGAAGCATGCATCCCGTAAATATTATTCTGGTGATAGCGTCACGAAGATTAAGATAGACCTGTAAAGTTGCTGGGCTTAGTAAGGAACGAATTCCTTATATGTTAATTAGCGCTGTCCCGCCTGGAAAGCATCTGAGCGGTAGACCGAGGCGTAGGTGGGAGGATTTAGTTAAGAGTGATCTGGCGGATTTGGGTTTGGGCAGTAATATTCGTGGTATCCTTCGGGATCGCCAAGCCTTATTATTATTATTATATCATACAGATAATTATGGTTTATCCGTAACTTTTTATTAATTTGTATGCCGTAAATATTCGGGAATTGTGCTTTATATATGTCCGTTAAGAATGGATAACTAAACTATAAAACCATTATTTATTTTGTCGCTAATGGACTTTTCCTTTGAAAATTCAATATGATGGTTCATAATTTATAATGTTAGCCCCTTGTTAAAAAACAATCGATTTTGTACGAGATCTTCGTTTTAGCAATGTAAGTTTTACTCATCCAACTATAAATAGATTCATCATGTTGCATTTAAAGTTTCTGTTTGTTAACTTTATGACTGAGTTTTACCATGGTATTAATCTTAGATTCCGTCCATGACTATATTGATAGATATAATCAGCTCTGTATCAAGGCTGCCTCAACCGTCAAGCAAAGGTAGATGATTGTGTTTTATTAAGGAAACGGAAGTCGTAGATTTACTCGAAGAGATTGAGTACTCAATGGTAACAATGGATATCAAAATTTAGAAGTATTCCCTTCAGATATTTCATTATTTTCTTGCGGTGAAGCTACTAGCTCTGAGGTACACCAACCTCACGAAGAAGGTTTCAGTGACATTTCTCCTTAATACAGTTAGAACCTTTATGCGGTCCACGACATGTTTAAGTAAACCATTCTTTACATCAATATCCACTCTCTCTTGATGAGATATCTGCATCAGTCTAGAGAGTTTAACTTTATAATTACCCCATTCGGTTTAATTGGAAGGAACTATCCTAGGATTTATTTTTTGAAACAGATATTATTTGACAGTGAGCTCAATAGTAGTTCTTCGCTTTGATTACTTTCAACTCTAGAATATTCCTATTTGGGAAACAGTTGGGAAAGCATGTCTTAGTGAGATCAGCGACAACTTGAGATGTATCCGCTCATCCATGCAGTTGCGATAGCAAGCTAAGAACTAAGTAGATAATTCTCAACTGATTCCTAACACTGTTGCCAGTGTTCTCAAACACTGATGGTTCCGCCAAATATGAGTAGCTGCGGAGAATTGTTATGTTTGTCGAGATTTCAGTGATATTCGCTTCTGTCTCCCTTGCCCGTGCTAATAAGCTTATCCAAAGGGGCTCTAAATTGGTTAGTGTAAGATTACGCATGAGATTTTCAAGTTTAAAAGAAAGCTTATTCTTTTAAACTTGACAAATCTTCAGAACTATCCTAGTCCCTTTAAATTACAACCTTAGATACCATGAAAAACTGGACCTGAAAACATTAATACCCAATACCCTTTGGACACTCACTGAATTGGAAACAAGGCGGAACATTCAGGAAATTCAGTTACTGATTGAATGATGGAATAAATTTAAAGATTCGTGACTAAGCGATTGAGAGCATGGCGCTGAGTGTATGAAGTGAAAATTTTACAGACTCTCTCCTAGAGCTGAATATATGATGGAGCTAAGCTAAATCAGAAACAATTGATGGCTTCCTATAGAGTTCTCCCCCCCCTCCCCCGCACTCCTGATAAATTGTCTTACAGATGCAAAAGTTGCTAGCACTTTAAAAGCAACGAGGTTATTAGATTCCTTCTCATTCCCTCCCTCTCTCTCCCTCTTTCTCTCTCACTCTATCATATCTCATCAATATTATATTACATGGGAAAAATGAAGTGAAATAATAAAACTGCAACTTTTCATATTTCTTAATGTATTCATAAATTTTTATATCCAATGATAAATTGTAGACTCCAAAGGATTTTCTAATATCTGGTAAGAAAACGGACATGAAGAAATACACTGATTCCGAGTATTGCAGTAACTATTCGCTTAAGTAAATTGATTTAATATGATATTATAAAGAATTGTATTTAATGGATTACAACAGTATTGATCATAGATATGTGAGTTCTTAATATTCATCAAAGAAAAACAAAATATAGAAAAAAAAAACTAATTGTCTCATTACGTATGTGTATATATATGAGTGTGAATTCAAATCACGTACATAGTATTAATATCATATAATATGATATTAACAAAAAAAAAAGCCATGGAGGGATTAAATGTAAATCTCTGATAGTATTGTTTAATTTTCTTCATTATTTTTTTTCTTGGCATAAATTCGATACATATGTAACCATAAATTGTTTCTCTTATATGATTATTGTTAACTTATTTTAATTTTTTTTTTCTTTATCTTCTTCTAATCTGTTTTTAAAATATTGTTATTGCAGGTAATTCGCATTTTTTGTTCATTTCTCACTTACTAAATTACTTGTAACAATTAATTAAATGTAATTATTTGACACTCCAAGGCATAATATCTTACTACACTTTATTTTTATTCTAAAGTGACTTGTCCCAGAGTAAATAAAGACATTTTTATTATTATTATTAATATCAAAATAGATACAGAATTGAATTGATTAAAAACGTTGGTTGTAAAAATTTGAAACTAACTTTCTATTAGTATTCATTATTTCAATAATTCTTAATAATAAAAAAAAACCTATAAGAAAATTAACAATAGAAAATTAAAAATTCCTTTTCATCTAATGTTACGCGAATTAGTTAGAACCTCTTTTTTCTTTATAACTCCATCCTTAGATAAATTCCGTATTTTTTTTTTGTTTGCTACCAAACGAATGGGTTTTCCTTAAATTTGATTTGATTATTCAAACAGGATAGTAAAGAGATTAAAATTGGGTAATATGTATCCATTGTATCAACATATTTTGTTTATTGGTAGAGGAAAAAATAAATTACAATAATATTAACGAAATTTAGGCTTAAAATCTAATTCAAATATTGAAAATAACTGACACAATAATTGTTTTTTAGTAACGAGATGTTCTCTATGTTTAATTTATATACTTGAAAAATTTTAATTGATTATTGTTTCTTTATTCATTATTGGCTTAAACTATGATTTGCGATTCATAACATATTTTTTCTATATGTCTGATGCTTATAGAGAATTTGGGGTCAAATTTCCTAGAAGCCTTTATCAGTGGACACGTAAGGATGCCATTGGCAACTCAACTATTAGCGATATGTGTTCCTTAATGAGGTGTGGGTCAGAACCTGAATGCGACGTCCTCACGCAGAATCCATAAATTGGCTACGTGACCTTTCTCTTGGTTGTTCGGTGGCGATACCATGACTTCCTACCTTGATCCTGATAGGGTCCCCGCTAAAATTGTTGCTACATGACTTCCTATGCAGTTTCGATACAATGGGAAGCCACTGCCCTCATTACGGAGGATCCCAAAGTCAATTAAGCCGTATAATAATTGAGTAGGGATGTGTTGTGCGACAGAATGGTGACTTACTAATCAACAGTATGCGCAAGTTGTTTAGTCGGAAGTTTCCCTTCAACAAACTAAACACACTAACACGTTGTCGGTGGCTTCTATTACGAAATTACTCCACCTGATTATTCTCAACTTCGATGGAAACTCATCGAGTGTAAAACAGAGCCGGTAGATAAATTAGAAATTTTGTAGCAGAAACAAAATGTTGCCGATTGAATCTATAACTTTATTTAAAGGTTTTCTCTACCATGATACATCCATTTCGAGATCATATATCAGTTTTTTTTGCAGATTGATTAAAAATTAGAAATAAATGCAATCAAAAACTAGTTTCTAAAATTTCCTAAAATAGACAGAAGATATTGGTTAATCTGTCTATCTGATTTTATCAGAAACGCTGACGATAAAACAGATCAACGAATAGGTTTAAAGATGTTTCTAAAAAATGAAATGGGCAATGGTAGCAACCGTGTGTAATCACTATACATATAATACCAATGTCTTATATTTAGTTTTGAGATACTTTCTCCAATCAGATGGTGGAGGAACGAAGGCGGATTATGATGAATATTAAACAAAAATTTTTGGTTTACATGAATCACAATAGGTCACCAGCAGGATCTTTAGGAATTACTTATTCCCGTCGGTGTACTTAATCTACTGGATGTATAAGGCGTGTGACTACGATTCTTCGTCAGGTTATGATTGTTAAAGTCTGTCACTCTCAGTTTGTCACCAAAAAATAAAACAGAAGTTTATGTAATATGGTGAAAAAACCTCTACATTTTTTTACTTTTGGATTTTATTCCTTAAGAAACGATATAATATGGTATGAAAAAAATATGGGTTTTAAAATCGTGTGAAACAGTAACGCTGAGAGTGATGTTTTACCGAGCAATGTCTCTTGCGCATTTTGGAATCATGTAAGTGTATACTTGCAATTACCTAGCAAGGTTAGAATTCCGTCGATTTAAGAATAATAATATTTAACTAAAAGTGATTAGTTAAACATTTGACTTTTGTATTGTGAGCAATTGAAGGTTATTGTATTGTAAAAATATCTTTGGATGAATAGACAGGGCTTTTTATTTTAGATGTGCATTTCATTAATTCATTTTAAAAATTGTTTACGTCAGTTGTGGACTAAGCGCTACATAAAACATGTGCAATAACATATTGCATTGATCTTACATTGATATTGATATATATGTAATTTTTATGGTTTTATAGAAATGTAAGAAATATTGTGTTTAAAAAGAGCACTTTAGGAGATTTTACAACTGCTGAGGATCAAGAAATGTCTTAAACGAATAAAAATCAGTTCGGGTAATTGTGATGAGCTTGTGCTAAAAATTGAAGTAATCCTCATGCAAGACTGGAAAGACAAGAAACCGCTCGACGTTTCAGGCTACTTCAACACTTACTATTGCCAACGGCCATACCACGTTGAACACACCGGTTCCCGTCAGATCACCGAAGTTAAGCAACGTCGGGCGTGGTTAGCACTTGTATGGGTGACCTGGAAAAAACAGGCGGTAACCATCTGGGGAAAAACCGCGTGCTGTTGGCATCTAACTAAACAGTGCAATAAATAATAATACATAGCTGGCAGTATGGATGAATGAAAGAATCCAATGCCATAAAAAAAAAAAAAACACTTACTAGACAAACACTTAAGCTCCCAATTAATTACAAAGGACTCATGACTACATGACCATCATACGATATATTTGGACTTACGGAGTAGAGCTTTGGGGCTCCACTAAGCCATCGAATCCCTCTCTTACATAATCCTACAATCCAAAATCCTTCGTAAAATCCTCAATGCTTCTTATTTTGTTAAGAGTAAAGTCATCCATAATGACCTCAATGTCCCGATTTTTTGGCCCGAACCCGCTGTCTATCCTTTCATAACAAACTTCATTTCCACTCAAACCCTCTAGTTTCTTATCTAGTTTCCTCTTCAAGTCCCGAAAATTCTCCGAGGCGTCTGAAAAGAAGAAGGTCACGTGAACTTCTTAGTTAAACTTATGATCTGAGTACTATCAGTGGGTAGTTTCTCTACTTGTCATTATCTCATGTCATTATGTATCACTTAGCCTATTTATTTGTTGTATTATTGTAATACAGTTGTAAATATCAATAAATAAATACTAAAAAAAATTGAAATACAAGGCATTATAGTTGTAAGAGTAAGCAAAATATACTAGCCATAAAATGGCCATAGCATCCAGTTTGGCATTATTATCAGTTAATACTAATTGTGTATTTAGATATAAAATTCAGACTGTAATGATCCGACAGGTAAGCATAGTAATGTTCGACTAAAACATCTTAATGCATCCGAATATTTATGATGTTATTTTTAAATGTGTTAAACCGTATTTTCTTTCCTTTATCGACTCGCCTTGCTTGATTATCATGTCCTGACCGAGAATGTAAAGGTCTTGTTAAGCAGTTCACAGCCAGTGAAACGGTCCAGTTGCAGTTAGCATGTCTGTCCTTAGTATATGGAGGGTTTTGCAGGACATAAATCAGCCTTATGAATCCGTTAAGATCATATTATCAAAATTGATAGTGGTTGTGGTCTGATCATTTTATGGTTGAATTTGGAATATCTTCTTCCATGAATTCCTTTAGAAATGAGTTTTTTTTTTATTTTTGCGGTAAAAGGCTTAGCGAACCCGGAGGTTCGGGGCTGAACAATCCTTTCCAGTATAATGGTAAAGAAGAACTTTTTTAAATTGCAATAATTTTTTATTTTTAGAGTCCCTATCAGTTTGAAAGATGGCATATGCAGCTTAGTCCTTTATCTCAGGAGTTGACCAAAGAACCAGCGAACTGGCCAATAGACTAGGGTGAGTATAAATCGGATAAGATTTGAGATAGGATACCGACAAGAGCTTACAACCACCTCAACACAACTCGCAAACTCCCAAATCCCTCAGATCCACTCTATCTCTGGCTGGCAAGATTTCCCCCTCCCTCCCTTCCTAACCCTCACCCACGATCAGACCCCTTCCATCATTTTATTACTTGTGAAGGGTTCCGATGACTTTCTGCTATATTGAGCCGTAGTATTGTTTTGAACTCTGTCATGATCTAGTTCTGAAACTTTGATGTTTGTGTATGGGCTTCAATACTTCTCAAAACCTGATCTAATTCGAATAACTCCATCCTTATGACGATGGTATCGATACTAAAGATCTGTTATCGTACCGGACATTGCACATTAATTATAAGCAAAATCGATATTTACTGTTCTAAGCGTTTTTCTTAATTAATAATCCTTTTTATTTTTTTAAGCAGTTATAGTATTCTGATTGGATATTTGTGTGATGAATTAAACCAGAAAATTTTCTGAAGTTAATCATTGAGTCTTTTTTCATTGTTTCATTCATTCATGTTTTTCTCATTAACAGTAATCCTAAGTAAGATTTATTTATATAATAAATCCGTAGGGAGAAGGGTAACTCAGTGTGTAAAGTACTGAGTTTCTATGCTAAAGGCCCGGGGTTCAAATCCTGTTGTGACAAATAAATCATTTAGTCTGTTAACAGTCACGAATGGACACTCCTGGTACTCACCTAGCCTTATAATGTGCATCCCTAGATTGGGGGGGGTGGTGGTTGTTAAGGCCAGATGGTTTGTTTGATTTGCTGGAGTGGTGTTTATTAATCATAAACAAAACAAATATCTTGTAAAAGAAAAGAACTTTTTACCTTTTTTTTTATTTTCACCTTTTGTAAATATAGTAATATAAATGTTTATTTTCATATTTTATTATTTGTTTATTATTATGGTTTTTATTATTGTTAAAATAATTAATATAATTTATTTAAACAATAATAAAAACATGATAATAAACAAATAATAAAATATGAAAATAAACATTTATCTTACTATATTTACAAATCTTGAAAATAAAAATAAAAGGAAAAAAGTTCTTTTCTTTTACAAGATATTTGTTTTGTTTTTGATTAATAAACACCACTCCAGCAAATCAAACAAACCATCTGGCCTTAACAGTGGTTAAACGTGATCTCAGTCAATTCACCTCCCTGCCCAACCGTTTTCCTATAAGCAGTTCAGTTTCTACCACGTACTTATCTCAAGAACCATCATGGGTCTTAGTTGTACAGTTTTTTTTCGTTTTTGTTTTTTAAGTATGCTTAATCCTTGTAAATAGAATATATTTATGCATTGTACGGTTTAGTATTTTAGTTCTGATATATTTTTATATATTAACACTTTATTGAAATATTACAATCTGCCACTTGTGGGCATAAGTTCTGATATAAACAGCAAATTTTTGCTTATTAGGTTTACAGAATAGATCCTAATAATAAAATAGGAAATAATAGGGTAAAAAAATATACACAGGGCAATAAATATTTTCTTTTTTGGGCGTACCGACGTTTTGGCCTAGTTTCTTTAGGTCTAACGGGACAAGACACAAGAATTTTTTTTATTTAAAAAAAAAAATGTAAAAGATAAATATATATGATTCACATGGATATGCCAAAACTAAACTAAACTAACATATTCTTAAATATGGACAGTTGAACCCAAGAAAAACAAAACATTGCTATTTATGCTATATAGTTTTTAAATGTTTAGAAATTCTTTTAAAACAATATAGGAAGTCAATAAAGTATTCTTCTTTTTAACATCTTATTAATATTATTAAAATTTATTGAAAGCGGTGATATAGGGGAGTACTATATACAAAGTAAATATACAACTGAAAATGAATATGAAAAAGTATTATAGATTAAAGTGAACTGAAAATAAAAACAAGCGCCATTAAAAATGAAAAGGGATAAGAGGTAAGTGGTTGAGAGAGGAAAAAAAAATGTGCCGGAAACAAAATACTGTTTTACTGATATTGTATAGAATTAATTTGCTCCCTGTAAAAGGGCACTTACACGTTGATATTAAAAAGAGTAAATGAGTTTATAAATTTATTTTATTTTATTTTTTTAATCTCAAAGTAACAATGGATTCAAACATTTACTTCTGGATAACATGGCGACAGTTGTGTCCGCTAATATATATTTGTTTATTATTGTCAGTTGTTCCTAAGGTACATTCCAGACTGAGGAGGTTTAGAAACCCACTTTATTTCTAGTGTGGTCATGTTGGCGGGGTACGATCCAGTGAATTCTTTCCAACTACTGGAGGGTGGTTAGGTACCTACCTTATAGCCGCTATAGCAAGTTCTTTTACCTCGGAGTAGAATTACCCCCTCCCCCAACAACCCTCAACAACCCCATCGTCGTGTACCTTCTGGTCTTCCAACTCCCGTACCTGGGCACTAGCTTTCACAGATTCTTCCTTGTCAATTATTGTAACTTAAACTGTTACGAAAGATTTTATCTTTTTCATTAAGTAAAAAAATTTCAATCTTGATATTTTTTTAGTCCATTACAAAATCCAAATATTGTAAGCGCGGTTTATTATTTCCATACTATAAAATAGAAATTTTTCAATTGGTTAAATGATAATTTTTTTTTTTTAAATTTATTTATTGATATTTACAACTGTATTACAATTATACAACAAGTAAATAGAATGCGTGTTACATAATGACATGAGAATGACAAGTAGAGAAACTACCCACTGGTAGTACTCAAATCAAAGTTCAAATAAGAAGGTCACGTGGCCATCTTCTTTTCAGACGCCTCGGAGGATTATCGGGAATTGAAGAGGAAGCTAGGTTTGAAACTAGAGGGTTGAGTGGGAATGAAGTTTGCTATGAAAGGATAGATACCGGGTTCGGGCCAAATCAGCAACAAAAGGGACATTAAGGTCGTTATGGATGACTTTATTCTTAACAAAATAAGGAGCATTGAGGATTTTACGAAGGATCTTGGATTGTAGGGATTGGATACGAGAGGAATTCGATGGCTTAGTGGAGCCCCATAGCTCTACTCCGTAAGTCCAAATAGGTCGTATGATGGTCATGTAGATGAGTCTTTTGTAGTTAATTGGGAGCTTAGAGCGTTTGTCTAGTAAGTATTGAAGTAGCCTGAAACGTCGAGAAATGATAATTAGAATTATAATTCCAGTTCAGGCTTTGTTTAATTTTTTGTTGCAAATACCAATTAAAAACAAGTATTGAAGTATAGCGCAATACATCAATAAAATGTACTGACAAACATAATACCAGCAAACGACAAATTTATCTACTCGGAAAAAGAGAGACAGTTACTTTATTTTACTTTTTTAATCTCACAGTTTATATCTAATTTACATGCAAACGTTTTTCCCCCATTTGTCAATATCTTTTCGATGCAGAGGCAGACCCAATCGCACAATCTTATCTTTTCATGTTTATGACAATGTTTGATATTAGCCGGTTTATATGAACAATTATAATATACTTGTTCATTTAAACAAATACAAATAAATAATATAAATTGTATTTAATATTCTACAGCAAAATGTATTTGTTTTTTTTAATTCTCGATTAGTTCAGACGATGTTAAGTTGCTCGTCCGAACTACGAGATACGTGTAAAAAGTTTATGGAGATAAACAAACGGGTTTAAGTCCAAGCGGTTGACAAAAACGTACATGGGAGGATTGTACTATACCTGACGTAGCTGTAGTTTTTGTTGGGATATTGTGGGTGGAAGTAGATGGAAATATTGTTAGGGTTAGTTATTAGTGGAAGAAATCTGAAATCTTCTACAGGGGATCTACAAAAATCTATGATTGCATTATTCATTATCTTATGAATCATTTATTCTATTTTCCCTTGACTTGCTGAATAGGGAAAATTTTAAATCAATATTTTAAATGCTCTTTTATTTGCTTTAGTTGTTTTGCAACGAATCTTTTTTTTTTCTTTTGAGTGAACTGATGGCTAACTCGATGAAATCCACTCTGACACAATATGCATTGAGGAGAAGGAATATATAGTTATGAATAAATTACTTCGCAATTTGCAAAGGAAAGAATGACCAAAAGCATTCACTAAAATCTGTATTAATAAATAATTTATTACAAAAGACTTTGTTGAGTCCTCTATCCATTTTCTCTTTGGTCTTCCGCGCTTTCTTCTTTCAGGTATATAGTTATGAATTTTCTTTGGCCAGCCGTTTTCGTCCATCCGCATTAAGTGGCCTTACCGCTTTAACCTTTTAGTTCCGATCTGGTAAAGGATGTTCTTTTGACATCTGACATTGTCTCTAATTGCTGAGTTTGGGATCAGCTTGGTTCTCGATATACCACAGTTTCTGCTCCAGAAATCCATTTCTATGGAAAGCAACCTATTATCCGCCTTTTTCGTGAGTGTCCAAACTTCTGATCCGTAAGTGGCTACGCTTTCCACGAAGGAATGGTAGATCTTATTTTTAGTTTCCAAACGTATTTCCTTACTCCATAGGGTGGGATTTATCGAACTTATTATTTTTTCCCCATGTTTACTTAATGTTCGATGTCATCCTCACTACCTCCACCGGAAGAGAGCCAGCATCCGATGTACTTGAACTTTTTGCAAGCATTGGGCGTCCAGTCATCGATTTCAATTGGTAAATTTGGAGGGTTGTAAACGATATACTCTGTTTTATTTTTACTGATTTTCAGCCCCATCTGGAATATGTGTCTAGCAACTTCCTCATTATATAGCTCACGTCATCCGGATCCGATGCGATTATTACTTGATCATCGGCATACTGCAAATTGTAGATGACATCATCCCCGATTTGAGCACCCATTCCACCGCATGATCTTTTCCAGTCTTTAAGGGATTTTTCTATGTAAATGTTGAAAATCAGGGGTGAACGGCAGCGGCCCTGTTTCAAACGCTTGTTAATTGGGAAGCTTCTGGACACTCTATCTCCTATTTTCATTGCCCCTGTTATGTTTTTATAGAGCCCTTGAATTGCTCTGATGAGGTATCTCTTAACAGATCCTCTTCCATATCCTTCCACATTCTTCCATGTATCTTCCAAAGCCTTCCGCAGTTTCCCTGGAGGTACGGTATCTTAGGCCTTGTGTAAATCTACTTATATCATGTGGAGTTCACGGTCGTGGGCCATCTTTTTTTCTATAAGTTGTGAGAGGCTGTAGATGTGATCAGTGTGTTATCTTCCAGCTCGAAAACCCGCGCTGATTTCTTCCTTTAACTCATAGTAATTCATTATAATAATAATAATAATAATTTATAAAATATAGAATAAAAAAAATATTATAAAATTACAATTACAATTATTATAAACAAATGAGCTTTATATTATCTCTACCGAGGGGTCGTGTTACATACATAATATTTATTTACTTAGCCATAACAGTTATTCTCTTTATAGTTAAGAAGTAGACATGCGAAAGGCTATACAGTCCTTGCAATCTTGAGTTGTTATTTAGCACTAATTTAATATTTGGCGTTTTATTTAATACTTTTTTAAATTATCATGTTTGGAATTGTTTAGTTGCGATTGCACATAATAAACATACACAATTTTTACTACTGTAAGTTAAAAAAAATGAATTCTGAATCGATACGTAATATGATTTGTAAGTGATGTGCAAGTTTTTATAAACAGCAAAGTTACAAACTAAATTAAGCCCGTATATTATAACGGCCACATCATTATTCTTATGAAATATTAATGACCACATCCATCAAAGAAGAAGTAAAAAAAAAAAAAAAATATTCGGCCAGAAATATTAGTCATTCAGCATCCAATATGAATTTAAACTTTTTTGAAAGCCTTTAAACATTCATACGACTTTATATTAATTATGTATTTTATGGTCATACAATATATTAATTGATTGTACGAACCGAACACAGTGAATAATACTAGGAAGTCAAATATCAGACATTATACATCAGGGTTAGCATGCTTTTTACATTTTATTCATTAAATTCTCGACAAATAAAATTTTCAGTACTTTAGCATCACGTTCATAAAAAATTCTGGCATTTATAAGTTTATTATTATTCATCAAAATAATAATGAAATCGAAAAATATCTGATGTTTTGTTATTATTTCATTTCATTTCTTTCTTTGTTTGCTGATAATATGCTTATATTTTTATTGGGTAAAACAATGGGAAGGAGAACAGGATGTACACGCTTTATTTGTCAATCTCAAAACTGCACATGATTCTGTGGACAGAAACTGTCTATGAAAGACTGAGTTGGGCATTCTCGGGAAATTGGTGATGGACTAAGGCGTGTATAGATGATCCCCTTGAAGTTGAACTGGCCTGAGGCAGGGATATGGACTCTCACCTTTGCTGTTCAACATAGCCCTTGAGAAGGTCAGAAGAATATCAAGAGAGAATGGCGGGATGCTCCTCAGAATGAAACATAACAGTCTTGCATACCCCGATGATATAGGAGTCCTCGGAAATAATTAAAGGGATATCTAGAGACTCGCTTAGGCGCTAATGAGGGAAGCATACCAAATCGGTTTACAGGTAAATGAAAAATAAAACAAAATACGTGATAGTAAGTCGTAAATCCACCCGAACAGCAGCATCTGCGTGGGTCCCAAATCGCTCCCTAAAGTAGACAGCTTCATCCCTTGGCTCCACAATAACCTCATCGAATGACCAATTAACTGAGTTAGATCAGCGTATAACAACCGCAAATAGAGCATGCTTCGCTCTTTCAAGAGTATTGAAATCCCAAAGTATATCTATAAATTTAAAATTAAGGTTATACAATGCTGTAATTAAGCTGCTTCTGATATACAGCTGTGAGAGGTGGGCTCTCACCAGCACCCTGGAAAGCAGATTTTGAAGCAGAATGCGAATGGAAAATCCTCCGCATGATAACCGGATTGATATGGGATAAGAGTCAAAATTCTTGGAGGAGAAAGACCAATAAAGGAATTGCTCTCGGAAACTGGTATCTCATGACATGAAAGAAAGAAGGTTAAGATGGGCGAGACATGTAGCTCGAAGTAATCCGTCAGGACGCCTTTACACACCTAGAATGTCATAATAGTTGGCAAGAGACCACGTGGGAGGCCAAAGACCAGATGGATAGACAGGGTCAACAAAGATACTGCGGAGCTTCAAGTAGCAGACTGGAAATCAGCGGTCCAAGATAGACAGGGGTGGAGAAGGCTGGTAAAGGCGGCCAGATCTGTAGGTCTGCAGAGGTACCCCCCCCCCAAAAAAAAAATTGCGTAACCTGAGCAAATCACGCTTTTAATCGTTAAATCTATAAATATTTAAGTGTAAAACAAATAATTGATCTAATCTACGCTTGTTAATTATCCTTAATTATGTTTATTCTTGATTAGTCTTGATTTTACCATATTATTGCTGGTAGTTAGAAAAAATTCATATTTAAAAATGTTGTTATGTATTGAAGCTTACGCACCAAACATCAAAAACAAAAAACTAATGAATAAATAATCGCATGAAGGGTTTAAGAGAGCATTTGGTAACTGTTTCCAATTGGACATTTTGCAGATAGAGGATTAGGTTTATATCAAGTTCAACCACCGGGTTTTTCGTTACCATGTGTGTGATTGCCCCTTTTCTTGAAACCTCAGGAGGGTCTGCAGATCCGAATGGGTCGTTCGAAGTCCGATAAAAAGAAAAATATCTACTACATTCGGCCTCGAGAAAAAAAAAACAAATAGAGATTTTTTCCTAAATTTGATTATGATTTTACAGGAGCTCAGGGAAGAACGATAGATTCCTCCTCCACACTAAGATGTGTTAAGCGGATCAGAAATCAACTACTTAAAATGAAGGAAAATAAATAAATAAAACGTAAAGTAAACTCTTAACTATGACTGAAGATGATTTTTATTTTTCCATTTCTCCGAACTCATTCTAGGATTCCTTCCTTGTTTGGCTGAAGTCCGCTGATGTACTGTCAGTTCATCCGGGCCTCAGTGTTTTTCTCAAACTTGTCCCGGGCTACAAACTTACTTGATTGCAAAGTTAACCCCAGTTCCCCTTAGCCTTATGGGTTTCATATCCTTTATTACATCTCCGAATACTTTGAGGAAATACTTAATTTAATATATATGAAAACTTTTTATTTATTATTTTCTTCTTTACTTTTTCCCTTTTGTTTTTCCTCTCTTATGATTTCCTTCATAATATAAACCTATATTTTCAAAACTTTTATAAGTTATATCTGTTCGACAAACAAAATTAGTTAAATTTTTTAAATAATATATTCGTGTTTTATTAAATTAGTTTTTTTTTCATCAATCATCCATTGATACCTGTACTAAATTTAGTTTCCCAATGTATCCAAAAATGAACAGGGATATTGCTAATTTTCAGTATATATTTTACCTAGCATTTATATTATTATGGAAAATTTTATACTTTATAAAAGTTATTGTAGTATAATTTCTAATAAATACTAATGTTTTTTATAAATTTTTTGCGCAGTTTATTTCACAATTATTAATCATCATAAAAAAGTGTACACCAGTGAGAAAAATAAAAAAGAATTGTATTTCATTGTCTTTGGGAGTATCTCAAAAGTTATGTAATGAAATGAAGTTACAAAATACAACAAATGATTTTGAAAAACATACTTTTTAACTATCAAATATTACAACTTCTGGAACCATTATATAAAGAATTTTATTTAAATATTTATGAAATATATTTACTTTTAAAAATTAAGGTATTTAAAAAATAGGTTATTGTAAGAAACAAAATAATGCATGATTTTAAGATTACTAGAAATTCTTTGATAAAATTAAAATTAATCTATCTTCAGATAAGTTTGATAAATCATGTCAAGAAGTATTGACGGCGTACACATTTTAATCATCTTCGTTCGGAATTTTCCATGTTTTTTTTTTAAGTAAAGTAAGAAAATAGTTAACTTACGTTTTTCGGAATTCAATAAAAATATTGTTTATTCAAAAACTACTCGTATACCTGCCAAAATTTCACACTTTCTTCTGACTCTATTATTTCTTCAATCCTTTCGAAAATTGTAAACTACATATTCATCATTTTGGTTTAGATGTTTATAGTTGAAAAAGATGAAAAATATGCGAAATAGTTATTAGAGAAGTTGAAATTCTTACTTAAATTATTTCAAAAGAGCATATATATTTTTTATCTAGATTTAAAAGATTAAAGATTTTATCTAGATTCGATAATATAGATCGAATTATGAATTATTTTATTTTATTTTTATATAAATCAATTTCAGTGTAGGTCATAAGTATTTGAATAATAATATATATATATATATATATATATATATATATATATATATATATATATAAAACGTGTGAAGAATAAAATCTCAAAACAATAATATGGCTCTCTGATTCCGTGCTAAAGACAGAAAATCGGTTTTCTGAATGTAGATCGAATTATGAATTATTTTATTTTATTTTTATATAAATCAATTTCAGTGTAGGTCATAAGTATTTGAATAATATATATATATATATATATATATATATATATATATATATATATATATATATATATATATATATATATAAACGTGTGAAGAATAAAATCTCAAAACAATAATATGGCTCTCTGATTCCGTGCTAAAGACAGAAAATCGGTTTTCTGAATGTAGATCGAATTATGAATTATTTTATTTTATTTTTATATAAATCAATTTCAGTGTAGGTCATAAGTATTTGAATAATAATATATATATATATATATATATATATATATATATATATATATATATATATATATATATATATATATATAAAACGTGTGAAGAATAAAATCTCAAAACAATGATATGGCTCTCTGATTCCGTGCTAAAGATAGAAAATCGGTTTCTGGATGGTTAGAGATTATTATTATGGTTAGGGATTATATTATTAATATTATGAAAATGGTTAGAGCACCGCGCTTGAGACGCGGGCGCCCCGGGTTCGAATCCCGGGCAAGACATAACCTTATCTCTTCAAAATTAAAAAAAAAATTAATATATATATATATATATATATATACATAATGTGTGTATAATATTAATACTGTATATAGGTAAAAGATGTCTGCAACAATTTTACTAAGTATACACGGCTGGATTTGATGAAAATATTCAAAAGTTTTAGGTAGTAGCCAAGTTTGAGGTACTTAGGTAACGCTTGGTGAATAAATTATTTCCAACTCTTACAGCATGTATTACAAAGGGGGTGGTGGCAATCCATCTTCTCACAACTTTTCCTCGGAAAAATATAAATAAAATTTCATCTTTTTTCTTTATAAAGAGTATATAAAGAAAAGTGTTTGGAAGTTTGGGGCCCATTGATGACTAGATATATCACCTCCTCCAAATATAAATTTCTATAACGTCCGAGCTTCTCCTGAAGAATTCTTAGAACATCAGTTTCTCTCAGCCGTTTTGATTTCCCAAGAGACTCGGACCCTAAATAAGGTAGCGGGAAAAGCCTAATGAAAATAAAATGCACATAACGGAAAAATTAAAATGAACTGTCAGCTCTAAGGACCTCTGATTAATCTAAAGTTATTATATATTTATTATTTATTCCTTTTTTTTTTTTTTTTTTTTATCTTTTTCCGACTTTGAAGGATTTCCTCTACGTGTGCGAACAATTTTCCGTGTTGATAGATGTTTATTAATATACTTTAAAAAATTTATTACGTTATCCTTACTCCTTATTATCCCCCCTGAGCTTATATGAATTCGAATACATATTTAATGGTGTAGACATATTTCTGGAGCAATATCTTAAAGTTACTATCTTCAGGCATATTCCATGTATTTATTCATGCTTAACTACAATAATATATATATTTACAGATATCGAATTACCTGGTAAAATGGTAAACGTGAAAAAAAAATTAACAATATTAGAAAATAAATAAACAAAAGAAGCATTTTTGCATTTGCTTGTAATTTGAAAAAAAAAAATCCAGTGTTTCTTTGACTTTAAAAGATGGAAATCGCAGGTTTAAAATGAGTATTTATTCTAAAATTACTTTATGGAGTAGGAGGGGTTTATATTTATGTTTAAAATGGTCACTAATAATCAGAAAAACATGTTTATTTTAATGATCATCAAACTTTAGCATGAAAATTGCTTTATAAGGTGTAAAATGTGCCCGAGTGTTGTATTTAAATCAAAATTTAACTAACCCCTTAACGCACAGTTTTTTTGAAAAAAACCGGCCAAAAAAAATCAATTTTTTTTAATGTAAAAAAACAAACTTTAGAAAATAGTTTTGGCAAAAAAATAAAAAAAATTCAAAATTAATCAAAATTTTTAGTTTAATTTTGGATTTTGATCCACATTGCAGAAAAGAGCCGAATATTGCTATGTTACACGTCCATCGACTTTCTTATTTTTCGTTTCGAATTACTATTTCGTGAAAAACATTTTTATCAGTTAAAATATTTATTTATACTTTTACAACAATAATAATACTAATATTTATTTTAAAAAATTATTCGAAATTTTCTTTCGTGTGGTATATTTCGAAGCAAGGTGCATCACATAGCCCAACAATGCAAATATTACACATGTATCGACTCTCTTTTCTTTTCTTTTTTCCTTTGCTATCCCTTTTAGCACAACACACAGCGCAATATCTCGTGGGAGCTTCTTTTTTTGGTGTTGGTGGAACAAAACTGGGAAAATGACGTTCTGTTAGTCGTAGAATTCCACAAGATTTTGGTCTACCTGATTTTTTTATATTTGTATCACTATGACAGTTTTGTATGAGACTTTCCACTAATTTGCCACTAAATAGTAAAATAAAAGATACAATGGCCTTTATATAAATTCACGAAAATACTATAACGGATTGCACAGAGTCGAAATTTACGAAAATACTACGACGGACGCAGTCAGTCGTCACGAGTACAGAAATGCAAGAATGCAAGGTATTATGAAGGTATTATAACTTACAATCCTATGTAAATGATAAATATCAATAACACGATTCTTTTTCTTAGCTTTCACATTGTTATTTTCAATTCTCGAATATATTCGAGTGTGAAAAATTATAGCAGCATCAAATACAACGCCGCTCGAATTATCTCGAGTGTGCACAGTTTGGCCTGTTTAGCGCGCTCGAATTAACTCGAGCGTGCAAGTTAAGAGGTTAATTAACTATTTGTTTTTTTTAATTAGACGAATTCCTCTCTGTCTAAAGGAAGATATAAACACCAACTTTTCATATTCTTTTTAATTTCGAAGGATTCGGTTCAGGTATAATAATTTTCTAAAATAATATAATTTTATTGCAAATATTCGAAATCGTTACCTTTATTTTTCGTTAAAAAAAAAAGTTAGGAGTTTACCAATAGGGCTCGGGAGTTATTATATTTGCTTTTTCAATGCTAGGTAAAAGCACAAACTGAACAGTAAATATAATCCCTAGAAAAATAAAAACATTTTTTATGTGAATTTTATTTAGGTGTATGTCCTGATGATTCATGAATTGGTGAGGCTTTTTCTGGCTGTTTTTTTAATTTTAGGATGAAGGGTTTATTATCATGGATTTCTTCCAATGTACTGTAATAATTGGTAGATGTTTCGTTTGTAGTTTTTGCTCATTTTTTATTGTTGTAATATTTTTTGTTATTGCTATTATTAATGTAACGTAAGAAGTACTGGATTTGAACGTTTTTATGGTTTACGTCCAGATGAAGCTTGAAAGTTGACTTGTTAGTTATTTTCCAATATTTCAAAGCTTTGCTTTTTTTTAGTTTTCCAACTATACATATGCATTCCTATCTTCCATATATTACTTTCGTGTGAAATCCTTCAACTTTTCTCTGATTAAATTTTTTAATTGTTTAACCCTCAAGTGCTGAGTTTTTCCCTTACGTATGAACTACGTTAGACCACCTGATTTAAAAATTCATTAATAAGTACAAAATAAAATTTATAAACATTTTGTTACTTGTTATTTTTTATACGAACCTTCTTACATTTAACTCAATCAACGAATATATATTTTTTTCAAATTTCAGTAAAAAATAAGAAAGAAGATCAATGAAGGAAATGGGGAAAATCAAAAACTACTTATTTTAAAACTTGTGTGTATATATATAAAAAATTAATTGCAATATATTAAATTTTGATTTTATCAATTAAAAACCTATTAATGAAAATACTTTCCAAAATTAAAATTATGAATACTTCAAGCAATTGACGCTGTGTCGTGATCACTTACGATGTAGGCTCCGTCATCAAGACATCAAGATCTGATTCGAAAATATCAGCTTCTTCTTTCTCTAAATCATCTAACAAGAGCCGTATTTTGTCACAAAATATTATTAACTATTTTTTTGCATATGTATACTTTAAGACTTACTATCACGTATTTTTTTTTTATCTGCCAGTGTAACAGAACTAAAGAATAAAATAAAATAATCTATAGATTGAACAATAGTAAGAGAAACAGATTTAAAAGTATCACTGATTAATATTAACTAATAAATATAAAACATTTAAATGAAAACTTATGTTGAAAAAATGAAAGAAATGCTGAGGTATGGTTCGTGGGACCAGGCGTTGCTTATATATTGTGAACAAACCTTAGAACCAACTTTGCACTTTCACATTCAATAAGGTACTAGAAAGATAGGAAGGTACAGAGATATACGGGCATTTTCCATAATCGGAAGGGTGGGAAATTCCCGAAAACAGGTACCAAAAGGTCCCAGAGACCCTATCTCAGTACTTGAGGTTATGTTTATAGGACATGGTGTTCCACAAGGGATAACTCCCTAGTACTATCATATCTGTAAAGAGAAACTTTCCCTGTAGTTGTAGTTTACTATTAAAAGTATAAAACAAAGCTGTTGGACCCAGGGGGATGGAAGGGAGAGGGGAGGGGTTGGTCTGGATGAATATTGTCTCGATAAAGCGCTAACTTTAATTGCCTGTTGTTGCTCGATGAAGAAACTTCTTTCCCAGGCGTCGGGAATCGACTAAATACGATTGCGTTTCGGGAACAGATAGCTTCTAGTAATAACAGTGGCTGGGCCGATGACTATATTGCTTGCTTAGCCGACCTGCTCCATCTCATTCTTCTAATTCTTCCTCTCCCTCGCTTCCCTCGCGACCCCCTCCCCCCCTCAACTCTCCCAACTGTTGCTGAACTTTTCTCATTTGATAGTTTGGTTTGATCAGTCGTGAGGCCTTGTTTGCCCTTTACATTTAGTGGGGCAAACAACTTGTTTTGCTTGTTCGTTAAATTAAGTCAGCCCTTTACCTATTATGCCATAAATGGCCGAAAAAGTGTGAATAACAAAAAGTCCGTTCCTTGTTCCACCTAATTGTTCAATTTAGTTGCAAAAAATATTTTTGAATAAACCACTGTCACAGCCTTTACCCAGGCTATTTATTTTCAGTTAATATCTTATGGTCCTTTGAAGAAGATTATGGTTGATAAAAAAAAATTGTAAATATTTTTTAGTTCTGAACTTAATTCCCACTCGGGTTCAACTTTGCTCCTGAATCTTTCCCTTTAATTATCTGAAGGGAAAAATGGGGCCCTGATGGAATACTGATATTATATTTTAAATTACATTGCTATTAATAGAACTGATGCTTTCATTTAAATTATTATTAATAACGTCCCTGTAAGCGCATGAAGGTATATTGGAGACAGAAAAAACTCCAGAGGTGGGAGGACAGACAATTAATAAAGTTATAACGTGATCCGAAGTAGTCACTACTAAAGAAATAATACTAAATATTCACTTATCTACTAATATGAAGGTTTCGTTCGTGATCTATAGATGCAGCATTCAATCAAAGGTAAATTGGAAGTTGTAAGCCCATCGTAAAATTAAAACAATATTTTTTATAATTTTCATTCATAATACATTATTATAATTAAAAATCCTTAAAATAGGCTTAAAAATATTCAAATTCATAAACTCTTTATTTTTACTTCGCTTAGATGGTTCAAGACTTGTGTAACATGACAAAGAATTCGACTTTCCAATCATTATTTATGAAGTGTCACCAAACTTTTTGTTTGTATGCTAAAACCTATTCTTTATTGGAAAATAAAATAATACAATCTGCCAAACTTAAGGGCTATAGAGGTATTAGAACCCTAAGTGTGAGCCCATCTCAAACCCTTTTCGTATGGAGAGTAAAGCGGAACTACAAGAGATACCAGCGCTTCTCTCCCAGCCGCTTTTTGATCAGTAGCAACAAATTAATAATAATTCTCTATTTGTTTTCATTTGGTTTCATTTATAATAATCTGTTACGGCCAGCCTGTCTTTCAGAATCGAAAGATTGAACACCGCACCGTCGAGGAAAAATGAATTAACTTGGTCGCAAGAGGCAAAGCCACAAAATAAAAATTCAATACGTGGAATTTATACAAAAAATACCTGTAAATTTTGAAATACATAAAATATTACAAAAAATAACTAATGAAATGAAAATATCATGATTTTGAGCCCGTTACGGGGAGCTTGATGCTGAGGAGAGTCCTGTTGGGCATGCAAAGCAATGCTGCAGTGGGATTACTCCATTTCGGGAAGGGGCTCGGGTATTGGCTACTTTCCTCCTGACTCTACACCCTAGCATATGGGACTAAGAAGAACTAAGCACACCGATCCTGTACGAGTGAAGACGCACAAAAAACAAAATTAGTAATCGAGAAGCTATCTGAAATTTAAGTTGTTTAACTGAGCAAAATTGAATTTCAAAGTTACGCTTTGGCTCACTGTTCGACATTTTTTTTTCTGCTTCGGAACCTCAAGATGACAACATCATCATGGAATAGATACTATTTGTTTTATAAGAGCCTTACAAGTAATTATAAATTATCCGTTGACAATGGATGAATGGGACTAGTAGAAGATTCGCCTACCGCACTGATAGCGGGGACCGGTTCCATTATGCACAGTTGATTGGGCGGAGATTAATTAATCTATTCGGAGCTATATGTTAATTACACAGGCCCTAGACAATGGGGCGATTATTGGCAACATATATTTAGATAACTGGCGGTCCAACGATGCCTCCCGCGTCTACGCTCTTCGCTTTATCAGTTCCGTTTACGCCGGTCTGCCCTGGCGTGGGTGTAATCAAAGCGCTCATGGTTTGATAAAACCCCGATGTGGTAATTTCGAAATTCCTTAAATAATTTTATGGTATGTTTTCGAAATATTTTAAAGTCTTCACAATTAAGAGACTCGGCATGGCCTCGGATGTATTGCCGTAACTACCATCCTATCTCCACAAGTATTTTGGACATTATGAGAATCGATTTTAAAAGTGGAATGGAAAAGGAAGAATAATCTTCATCACTCGGATTCAACGTAAATATTTTGGAGAGCTTTGAAACTGTTTAACAGGAATCGTTTTGATGTCTTGAGGTCCCTATTAAATCATGATCCGTTGTCCACAAAAATGCTTAATATCTAATTACATACCTTCAATTTTTATCACTAAATGATCTCCGAAAGTGGTATCTTACTTGAAGGTCTCAATCGAATTTTATTACAAATATCTCTTTTCGTTTAGTACATTACCATCAGGGGAAAATTATAAGCACGGCCACTAAAATGGTACTACCTTCCAAGAGATAGTCGTGGAACAGACACACACTCGCACAAATAAATGGTTTGAAATTGTGTTTTTTCTTTAATTTTTTGGACTGAATACTCTATGAACGAATAGATTGGTTGAAAACTGCGCACATAATTGAAATTTTGACCCATCTACAATACTGTTCTTAATTACTAGAGGTTTGGGTATTTGTCGGCTGGTGAGTTCAAGTGATTCTCAAATTAATAACTTTCCGAACCGCTTTGCTGGTGAGACCTTCACCTCATTTTACTCTACCTATGTATCTGAGTAATTTTGGAGGACAAGAATAATAATAGTGAGTATAATTATTTACATATTTTAGTAATGTTTTTTGGAATCCAATGCGTGAAATCCAGAAAACTAAGCATGAAGCTTCTATAATATTGTGAAAAAACCTGCCATCGTTCCGCCAATTCAAGCATCATCAGTACGTACATGGAAACTCAATTTCATTTCTATGGTAAATGTCTTTGAGTGAGGTGCCCATGAAGTTGGTTCCTCATAGTCAAATTTTCTTTGTTTTTTTTAATGCGTATCTTCCCGGCCCTAATGTTTTTGTTTCGCATCTTAGAGAATTTTTTTTCAAGATCAATAAAGAAATTCGCTGGGGGCTACAAGAAATTCTTTTATATTGTGAATTTCACATTTTATTGTACTACAAGTTTATGATTTTGTAAGTGTTTTATTGTTGTTGTCTCTCCTCCAATAGCTCTCTAGATTATACTTCATATCTGAAGCCATGAAGGTGATGATGTAAAACGTTACAAACGCAAGAAGTGGGAAGTCGCCCCCCCCCCCGTATGTTTAGTTGCTTTTTTGTGTGGTTTAAACAATAGAACTATTTCTAAAACCTATAGAGAACTATACAGCCCTCTGGAGGTCTTAAAAAATAAGAAAATTTCGTCTATGGAGGTGTTCAGCAACGTTTCTCCAAGATGTTAATGAGTCTTCTTGGTCTGTTCATGGGAGCTGTGCTGCATTTGATCTTGTTTGATATGAATAATATTTTGATGGTTTTCTTGATGATGCTGGTTAGTTTTTATCTAGTATTTTTGATGCGTATGCCTTTGTTTTTTTTTTAATTTTCATTTATTTCATTCCTAATTATTTGCTGATGCCTGATTTCGAATTTTTGTTCATTTTAATTGAAATGGAATTTTTTTTTTTGCTATTATATATTATTTCTCCTAAATATGCTATTGAGTCAAAGTAAATTAATCTAAATTAACGTTTTAATGAACAAGATAAAACAACCACAACTTCAAATGGAATAAAATTCCATTTAGACTTTCAGCTAGAAGTTATCTTCTTGTTGCCGCAATATTTCAAAGATAATTCTCCCTAATTTACTGAAATATAATGAAGGTTATTCCTGAACAAACTGCTGAGATGTTTGCATTAAGAGGACAAGAGAGTCCCTCAGATAGAGACAAGTTAAGAAGAACTGGGCGTTTGGTGACGATAGTGACTCTGAATATTCTAATAGCACTTTTTATCTCGAATCTTCTTGAGAATTAAAGCATGTTTTAGTCAAGTTAGAGGAAGGGAGTTCTCTTCCCTCCGTTGTTTTAATTCAACTTTATATATGATAATATCTATTTTCCATAATTCTTTATTAACTTCATTTTATATTCAATTTCAATTTATTGACTTGTATTGAATTTAATTTTGCTGGAGAAGTTAGTTAGTATTTCTTCTTATCTTCATGTTAATTATCAAATGTTGCAATGATAAACTTTATTAATATGGAAATGATTGACTGGATATATCTTTTAAATAATCGAAATGGTCAGCGGGGGAGTAGTCAATAAATTTCCACACAATAAGATTTTTTTAACTTATTTCATTTGTGCCAACATATAAACCTAAACTTTTGTTCATCATGAGGAGTGAGATAAAACAAAACAAATTATCATATAAATAGTGCAGTACCAAAGATAGATTTATATGGTTATTCTGTTTTGATTTATTATCAGTCCCGATGATGGCCTAAAAATAAAATAAAACGTTGGCAAAAATAAAATAAGTACTTATTATCAATAAAAATCTATATTTCCTTGTAATAATTTCACCAATCATGGGATTCTGAAAAAATATTTTTTATTTACTACGGATAGAATTCTATATTTTTTTGTTAATTAATCAGGAGACCGTGATAACCGTCTGTAGGGCGAGGATTTCATAGCGTTCCAAACGTTTCTGATACGATTCCCGTCTGAGCAAGTTAATATTTTAAGTTACATTCACGAGAAATGAATTTTAACCCCCAACCTGAGATGCAGTCCAGGGTGAAATCAAGGCCCTCTTACTCCGCAGTAACTGTACTATTAGCTTTATCGGATTCAACACTTTAACATTTATAAACATTTTTTGACAACCAATCCAGGTATTAACTAGCATTTTCTTTTTTTTTTCCTTGCGATTGTACGCATTATCTATGGACCTAGATTGATTTTCACTGTCTTTGGATTCAAGTGTAAGTCTAATGGAAGGACACTAGTGAATCGAACCAGTGGAAAGGACACAGTGGGAACCAGGATTTTTATAAACGTATTACTTGTTCAGTCAGTAATTTGGCTCACTACATTTCACCACACTGCACTTCACTATTTTAACCAAACATTTCGTAATATCTGTTGCCATTTTCGGAATCTACCAAGAATTTTCAATCGGAAAGCGACAGATTTGTAGAAATATTGCATCGTATTGTTCTATGATAACTACTAAAGCAAAGCAGGGAAAATGAACAATTTCCAGAAATATTTCAGTTACGAAATTGGGGTATTACTCAAATTTGTTCATGTCTGATTTTGCGATTCGAAGGTTAGATGCGCGTAGCTAATATTTTTATGTATAGGCTTTGTGGAATTTAGGGTTTCTCTACACTCTTTTTGTAGTCGGTTCATACAGAAAATTCAATGAAATTCGTCTGCAATGGTTACTCAACCATTCGTCAACCATTTTAATGGTTAGTATTTTTGTGAATTAATTTTCATTTGTGCTGTGAAGGCGGTTATAAAAAAGAAGCAACTGTGAAATCAATTCAAATCACACAGCAGAACGGCAGCTCGTTAAGTAAATCGCGTATGTTTGAAGTTGAGGTGTGTTATTTCTATTTCATTCGGCTAAAAGGGCTTGATGTACATTTCGAAATTAATGAATAGTAACACCCATTCCGAAATCTGTCGAGGTTGGCTGTGTTTATGTCTTTCCCGGGATTAAAGGACAATAAAATATCTAATTACCGTTGTGATGTGTAATTTGAGCTTTCCTAAAGTTTTATTATTAATTAAAATACACTATGGAGTTCGCTATAGGTAGAAATTAATGAGATATAAAATACAAGAAATAAGATATTAAATACTAGTTCCCCACGGCTCAGATCTCAGAGTCTCATTGCAATCAAACCAGTTTCACAAAGTTGTGTGAGATGTCGTAGGAAGCTCATTTGAAATTCACATCAGATATTATAAAATATTTATCAAAATTATTCACACTTACTATTACATGTAATAATATAAAAGAGCGTTACGATCTCATAATGAAGTGTTGCTATCATTCAAGAAATACTTATTCGATTCCGTTAGAAATAAGTTTAGTAATGAGTGATAAAAAGCTTGTTTTGTTTTTTAATTATTCTTTACGTGATGTAATAACGATTTTACAATAGCCAACTTTTATTTTTGGAGTGAAGTAGGGAATGGTTTTGATTCGTATTCAGATTGGTCATGCATCGGTTCCCAAGGAGGTGAGGAAGTTTTCGAAGACGAATTGAGTTATGATCAGTCCTTGCACACTACACAACTTGCCTTTCTCAGCCCTGAAGTTGTGGAATCAATGTTGGGACGATGAATGGGGAAGGATTTTATTTTAAGTTTTCTTATATCCAGGAACCTAGACAAACTATGCAAACGTCTTATTTTGAGGGGATGTAATTTTCAGGTTATAATCGGACAACAACTTTATTTACGGATAACAAGAATGGCGCAGTATTCTTGTAGTGAATGGGATAAAGCGTTGTTCTTTCTTATTCTTTGATGGCCTTACAATTCGTAAAGAGTCAAGGCCTCCCGTAATCTGAGCCACCAGTCTTTTATGCTTTGGGATGCAGCTATCCCATTTTTGAACTCAAGTATTTTCTGTGTATCTGCAGCACCACAACCCATCCACCGCAGACGAGGTCTGCCCAATTTTCCGTGTCCAAAACTCTTTTCATCGAGGAGTCTTTTGGGTATTTTATTACCACATGAAAGGGAATCTTGATGTGGTCATGTGTACGGCAATACCCTTTGGTTGTCGTCCTGGGCCGGACTACTTCGTGGAAAGAAATATAAGTCTTCGTGCGCCTGCTGACCCCTAACAGCGATAATCCTTGAATCTGTGCCGATTTGTCACTTTTCTTGAACCCGATTGCCCTGAAGGAATGGAAATATGGAAATTATTATTTGCAGCAACGAGAAGTTGGATCGCCTCATCCGAACTGTCAGTTCTTCCACAAGTCTGTTTGAATATGAGAATGCGTTCAAAGATCTGCATGGTCTGTCTACCAGTAAAGTGCCAATGAAAAATAAGAACTCTAGTTGGTACTCTAGTCCACGAATAATTTTTTTTTGTCATTAATGATGATTCTTATAACGAGGGTTAAAACGATTGTTTATGATTAATAGAAATATGGTGACTAAAAAAATTCCTGAGAAATATTATATAATGGATTTGGATTTCTCTAACTGAAATAACATTCATTCAATCATATCCAAATTACTTCTTAAGAAATCAAAATATCTGTAAGAAACCAACGTTGCTATTTTTATATCCAGTTCTATAAAGGGTAATTTGAATTAAATATTCAAATTAATTACTTACTAATTATGAGGTCCAGTCTATCATCCACTAGTAGCAACTGAATCCTTATTAGGATTAAAATGATTTTTAAGACCGTGGAAAAATTCCAACGAAAAGCCTTAAGTCTCTAAACTAAAACAGAAATAGAAATTATCTGTCCGGATAACGGACAGATAATTTCTATTTCTGTTTTAGTTTGGAGACTTAAGGCTTTTCGTTGGAATTTTTCCACGGTCTTAACATTTATGTAAGGTCTCTTTTTAGTTTTCAATATTAAAATGATTTTTCGTAGATATTATCAAAATCAAAAGTTTTTATTTCTCTCTCTTTGGTGGAAAGATCATTTAAATTATTTTTTTAGAACATTCAGTACTTGGAAACCAATTCAAGCTGGATAAATCTTACCAAGGTAGAAACTGTAGAATCCCAATAAATTCTCATTTTCTTTCAAACACGCTCTACTCTCTGACACAAAAATAATCGCTAGTAAATATTTATTGATCAAATTATTGAAATATACATGGGGTCGTTACTTTAAATAGTTATAATTAATATTACTTAAAAGCTTTGTAATATGTCATGGAAAGTTTATTGTTTAGATACTTCGGTACTTCGACAATTAGAAATTAACATGAGATGTTACGTTAAAGATCAATCTATTTATGTTTAAGTGTTAAATATAAATAAATCGAGATGTGAATTCGTAAGATCGAAAATGATGTAATTACGTATGTAGCAAAAGAACTAGTTGAGTTGAGGGGGAAATACAACAACCAGCTGGGACCAGAAAAAAATGGAGGGGAAATGAAAAAAAATATTAACTCGCTTCCTGAGCCTTCGGTGAAAGTAGCCATCAATGAGAGCAAACTGAAGTCTTCCTTGGAAATAATTATCTTATCTTCTATGGAGAAATATTTATACAGCGAGAAAAAGTTGCGCTGCCTCAAAGGCTCTAGACGAGATTTTTTTTTTTGGCCCTAGGACTGAATGCTATAGCAATTGCTAATTAAATGCAGCCTAAATCCTTCCATTGAGACAAGGAAAATAAAAAAAAGGATGCTCAAATGAAATCCCTGATGAAAAACGAATTGATTGAGCAGGTTGTGTTCCAACCATTTCCAGGTAAGCGGCGCGATGCTCGCTTGTAAAAATCTTTTCAAGTGTAAAATATCTCCGTAATTCCATTCTAAGCATAATCATTTAATGAATGTGATGAAATTAATCTTTCGATTTTCGAATAAATTATATATTTATTTTTTTAATATTATCCCAGTAGTGCTTTTTTAAAAATAATTTAAGGTTCTTTATTGTAATGTACCATATTACTGGGTAATCTCTCTTTTAAAAATACTTTTTATGCCTTAACGAAATAGACTTGAAACGTTCCAACCTCATGAACTTTTTAAAATGTTAGCGATGTTTAATTTATTTTCATAAAATAAAAAGAAATGAAAGACTACAAATAAGCGAATAGAACTATATATACACTCTATGCAGTTTCACTTTTGATGTGCTGCATTTCATCCTCATTGATGTATTTTTTTCTGTGCTTATCCAGATGGTAGGGTAGGTCGATAGTCGATAGTTACTATCGATAGGTCATGCCTAGCGATGGTCACTATCGATAGTGTAGACTATCGATGGATCTTTTTTACTCAAAAGTTTTGAAACTCCCGGAATTATGCTGATCTGCCTCTGTCCAGTGTCGAGTTCTTTTGAAATTGAACTCGGAATTCCTAGAGCTCTAGGGTTCTCTTCTATATAACATTGATTCCGCACCGGAGGCGTCATTATTTAACTCTCCAAATTACTAATTACATCATTTTGATTCGGACAGGTAGTCTCACATTTGTGCAAAAACACAAAAACAAATTCGCGGTATTGAGCATTGGCTCTTCTAGTTTTTTTATAAGAATAACTTCCTCTTTAATTAGGGATCTTTTTCTACGATTCTTCAAAAATTTTGTATAGCGTTTTCTTTTCGTTACCCTACCCTTGCTGGTACCACTCCCTTGTAATTGTTAGTTGTTAGTTCAGTTTTGCTTCATATCTCACTCCGTTCAGTAGTCGAGTAGCACCAATATGCCACCAAAATCAGATGTATGGAACTTTTTCATTAAAGAAGAAGAAAAAAGCGCGAAGTGTTTTTATACAAATTAACTTTTTAAACAAGTTCTAATATGTCAAATCTGAGAGACCATCTCCTGAGACGGCATCGAGATGTCTACAAACCTACCTCGAAATCTACGTAGGAACGTTTTTCTTTTGGAGAGGCTGGGTCAAGTAAGTCAGATCAATCTAGAACTAGAGACATATCGACATATTATGAGACCACTTCCACTACCAAGTAATCTAAAACAAATTTAAGAAAAAAGAAATGCTCTGTGAGGTCATTCACACTTTCAACACAATTGATCGAAAAGGCTTGAGGAAGATGTTCCGAAAAATAAAACAAACTTCTTGTTCGTAAAGTTTTATCCAAGTCGGTGGTTCCAAACTAATATTTTGAAAACTGCATACATACCGGAAAACCACACAGCAATAAACATTTCTCAAGTACTCGATCATACATTTGCTGAATACGAAATCAAATATAAAGTACTTTGCATTGTTTTAGACAATGCAACTAACATGATAAATACTGTACACGCATACAAAATTAAACATTGAACTTTTTTGTGCACACATTGCAACTAACTGTGCATGATGCTTTAAAATATGAGCCTATTGTAAAAATTGTTGAAAAAGCTTAGGCATTCGTGACAGTTTTTAAATTTAGCTATGTCGCACGAGAAATTTTGAGGACTGAACAAGTTAAAAAGAACAAAGCTATCTTAATGGTGATCCAAGACGTAGCAACTCGTTGGAACAGCATATTTTTTATGCTGAAACGTATACTGGATATCGGGATCCATTAATTTTAGCCCTTACAAAGCTGGATTCTGCACGTGCAAGTTATTTCACTGCAGATGAAATAAAAATCATTCACGACTTGGTAGCAATGTTGGAAACCTTTCAAAAGATAACTGAGGATATTTCGGGGAAACAGTACGTTAAAGCATCATTAGTTATTCCTTTATTTATTATTGTGACTTGAACAAGGAATTAAAATAAATGATAAATAAATTACAAACCGGTACAGTCAAAAAATTCCTTGATTTATTAGCAGACAGTTTATCCAACCGGTTGTTCCCCTACGAAAAAATAACAATTCCTGCTTTGGCGACTCTACTGGACCTAAGGTGGAAGAAGGCATTTTTAAGTAATTTATTTTGACATGAATTCCCGAATCGCACATTGAGGAACCCTCTACATATGAGGAAAGCTGTAGCAGCGTTCTCATTCACGTTCAACGCAAAAAAGATGAAGACATGCAACTGAGTACATGTACTGCAGATTCCATTATCACAATTAACAATTACACACAACAACACTCATCACCGAATGAAGTTCGACCATTAAAATTCTGGAGAGAAAAAGAACTGTGAGGTGAATACAAGCGACTATATAATGTAGGCAACAAGTACCTTTGCAATCCTGGCTCACCTGTACCCTCCGAAAGTGTTTTCATCGACGGGGGAAATTATTTCTGAACAACGGATAAGATTAAGCTAAAGGAAAGCAGAAATGCTAGTTTTTCTTTCCGGAAATATGTGGCTCAAGGAGCACACTTGATTCTTGAAATTAACTATTTCGTTATTTTTCTTTTCTGATTAGTTCATTGTTATTGTAAACATGTGAATTGTAAATACTTGTTTAAAATTCAAATAAATTAGCTTTTTTTTCTCATCTTTATGGTATAATCTTATAATTTACAATCATGCAAATTTCAAATAGTAGGTAGGTAATTGAATTTAATTAAATTAGTTGAAATTCTTTATTGAATAGTTTTGGAAAAAAAAGGAAGTAACTATTGAAAAACTATCGATAGAATCGATAGTTTTCAACCGATAGTATCGGCCTATCGATAGTGCTAATTATTGACTATCACCCAACCCTAACAGGTGGTCCCTGAATTGGCGAAACGTTGACTGACTAGGTATTTTCCAGTTTTTAAAGATTTGTTTTCTCTATTTTCCAGTTTCATTCCAATACATATATTACAACATTTACCCATTAATATACTTGTGGAATTATATTTATATTAACTCTAGATAAAAATGTCTTGATCTTGAGGCTTTTAACCAAATTTGTTGAAAGGGAAAAACTATGAGTATCTCGATAAGATGCATCACTTCCAACCGCTTTTACATCACGATCCTATTTTTGCTATTTCAGGTAATTAAATATAATAACAGGCTTAGAGAACCGAAACGTGAATGCATTTTACTAAAATCAACGTATCTTTCGCAATTCCTTCTTACTCAAACTTGGTTTTTCATGATATCTTATGTTATTGCCTTATTTTCGAAGAGCTTGAAGTGTTTTTGTTACCTAATAGTTAACGAGGACATTTCACAGTTATGCAGCAGGAAGTATAACACTATTTTCTTTTATTTTTTTTAAACCGAAAAAAAATTACCGCTTGAACCCGATCTGCAAGTTCATTCTTACTCCTCGTATGTTTACAAGTCTGCAGCTGGGTTCAGCAGGACTCAAGAAGTAGCTACAATCACACTTCACCTTGTGCTGGACCTTCATTAGTTTTTTGGGGATCTCACATGAACTCACACGATCGACGAGATGTACTGTTTGCAGATAAATATAAACAGAATTCGATAACATATTGTTGGAGAAATGAATTCCCTTAAAGAAAACAAATTTATGAAAATAATAGTGCATACATAATATAAGGTTGGGTAGGTAGGTATAGTTTTTAGGGAAAGTATTATCAAATGTATTCGTTGAAGTTATTGGATGAAACTCACATTGACATAACTTATTATATTTAATAGTCAACATTTTTATTAGATTAAACGGAAATTAAATCGCCTGCGCTTTTGAATAAAATGTTAACATTTTAAATTTTTTTGAAAAGAAGTTATTAAGTGAAGTTTGTGTGATCTGAGCACCAAGCATTTTTATTTTTTTCTAATCTTGGCGCGATTAATTTTTCCTAATGCACTCGGGAAATGATAATTGCCGCTTTGATAATTCTATACTCTATGTTAATTATTTTGTTAATTGGGGAGAGATATAGCGAGGAGAGTGCAATCACTCCCGGGGAGGACCTCGCCAGCTGTTCCCATCCTCCATTTGGTAATTATTCACCCTCCTCGAGTTGATTGCGACGGAGGTGGGGAGGGGCAGCTTTCGGATACAGCCCCGATCAATCTTAAAAGGGCTGAAGGAGTCGTACGGGGCCTTCCGAATTTTAAACAGTGTTTTTCCTTGATGGCTTTGTTTACCGATCAAATTAGCCGAAAACTGTATTTTTCTTGTTTTGATGGAAAAAAAACATACAAGTTTCCACGCTTAAGTGGTAGTAATAGTTCTGTAAGTGCAACTCGTACATTATGTATAAAGTGAAAGGAGAAAAATACATCACAATTAACAATGAAACAGTGAACGAATAGTTAGCAATGGAGTGAAATCTTGCTGTCAGATATTTCTTGCGGGAACAAAGACAGCCAGAAGGTGGTCTCTCAACCTCACGTTGCTGAGAACCATGGATTCCACAGCTCCATAAACAATCATTTTAACGATTCACCAATGTTCTTTCATCCGTCGAGCACTCGGGTTTAAGGACAGTGACGGTTGGATCTAGGTTCAAAGATTATAACTGCTCGGGGTCAGCAGGCGCACGAAGACCTGTATTTCTTTCCTTGAATCAGACCGTCCAAAGGCAAAACCTCCGGGCGTCTATTCAGTCAATCAATGTTTAAGTTTCGGTGGTCTCCTGATGCATCACATAGACAAATATTTGAGCTCATTCTGTATTATCGGATCAAGTGAATATGGAAGATATATCGTATCAATATCCGATTTTGAGGGGAAACACTGGCACATGACTAGTGAAAATTACGCAGGGGTAGTTTTCTGATTTAAAGTATTCAATTACCATTTTAGTATATTTTATTTAAATTTCTTCATATAATTTTATAATTCTCTTCACTTTTTGTTTCAGGTAATCAATTTTGTTTCAAGACCAAATAACCAAAATTATCTAATAAGGTATATATATATATTTATTTATTTCTAATATAATTTGCTACAATTCACAAAAGTAATATGCTGTACCAAACAGACCAGTCTCAAACTTCAAAAACTTGGACGAATTTAAATGTATCTATAAAGAATCACAAATACAATGAAAGAAAAAAATTATACAAGAATTGTATCTATACATTCTTAATAACATATATACATCTATTTGAACAATAACAATAATATAAAATAAATTGGCCTCCTACAATAATAAAGGCTTTGTTGTTTTATGTACATACCGCTTTTTTTTTATTATTACATATATTTATTTCTAATATAATTTAAGGTAAATATATGATTCTTTTTGTGTCAGTAGGTTTTTCAGGTTGTACCACCATTTTGAGTAGTTGTATTATTAACGCTCTTATTTTCATCACTTGAAATAATTAATTTCATTATCTGATGATGATGTGTATTCAGGTCCTATCAATAGATGATGTTAAACGCTGTTGTCACCTGCACCACAACAACCCGTGAATGTATCTAAGGTTCAGTACATTGTAAAAACTGGGCTGTTCAAGGACTAAGGTTGTGCAGGAAGGTGATTTTATTTAAAGGTTTTTCCCCCTTATTTTGGGTTCCTACTTTATAGAGCCTGGGTGAGCCCCAGGAGGGTCCTAGATCCCTTTTGATCTAAAAGATTAAATAATGCTGTTTTATTCTTAGTCTTATTTATTACCTTCTCTACCATGTCCAGCAATCGCATATGGTGCCTGAACTTGTTCGGTTTATACTGACCTATATGAATGTCATTATTATATAATTTATTCTTCGTTGCTGATAGTAGAGACGGTATCCCCCACCGTTAAATATAATTTTATTTCAGTATAATTTAAGTATTAAAAAAAAAGAAAGAAAATGCAAATAACAGTGGTTAGATAGAAATGAGATAAAAATCACTATTATTTATAAAATCTCAATGTAGTTACCGATATGATTTTCATCCAGGGGCAAGGAATAGCAATATTTTTTCAACGGAGGCTTTTATTATACGAAGAAAAACCCCGTGTAACGGAAAGCAATGAATTTCTAAAAAGCTAATTTAAATTCAAACCGTGGCGGAGTGAAGTCTGCCCTGGTATTTATAACTGATGTATATTAATATTTCCGGTTTTACCCCCCCCACTATAATCTCCGCTGTCCTCTACATTCTATGGTTCAATATAGTTTTTGCGATATGGTGCCTTTGGGCCAATTACGTATTTTCCTATGCAAAGTTGTATGGAAGATATTTAATGATGATGGGTTGGGATAATGCGGTGGTTATCGGGTTTCTACTAACTTCCAGTCACCTGCTATCGTTGTTACCCGAATCACACCCCTCCCCATTTCCTTGTTAACCCTTCATATATCTCCGCATTCATAATGAGACCTGCAAACCCATGTAGGTTTACGGTGAAATTTTTTTTTTGTCTCTCGTTTCATTGATATAATTCAATACGAATCAATTAAAGTCAGGAGACTATATATATCTATATATAATATAATATAAAAAAATAATTATTCTGGAACAAACACCTATAAGAATAAAATATTTTCACAAAAAAACAACGTATCTAGCAACATATGTATTCAAATAAATAAATAAAGTCATAAATACTATAACAACAATAAAAAAAAGAGGAGAATCATTCTTCTGTTACAGTATATTAGAAATAATGGTAATTATATTAGAGTTTACAAAAATGTATGTAGCGGAGTGGCTCAGTGGTAGAGCACTGAGTTGCCATGCCGAAAATTCAAATTCCGCTGCTGGCAAGTCACCAGACAAAATAAAAATGATCACCATCATAAGAATAATAAATATAAAAATAAATTATAATATAAAATTGACTTAAGTCAACGGGATCCTAATTAAAGTAATGTTCAATGAACATTCTTCCCCTTGTATAAATAGCAAAAATTGCGAGAACACGGGGATATAGGATCGGTGAAGAGAATGGATTTGTCTGGCCGTGTTACGAGCAAGGTTAGCTCAGTTGGTTAGAACACGGCGCTAAAGACGCGGGCGACCCGGGTTCAAATCCCGACCTGGACAAATCTTTTCTCTTCTAAGTAAATAAATATATATATTTATTCATATTGAATTCCTTTTCACCGAAATATCCTGTAATGGACACCCGCTCCTTTACGTTGTTGTATACCGGCCTCCTTTAGTGCCTTTTGACTCTACCCTTGAATCTATCCTTTACAATTATATTCCCTTCTATAACCATATCATTATTTCTGGCTATTTCAACACCAATCTCCTTGTTAAATAAAATGTCCCCCTGTACCTGGAAAATCTCTTCCACTCCCTAAATCTCCTAATTGTTCCATGTTCTCCTACCCTTCATACCCTCCGATCAGACACATGGTTAGATCTATATGTCATCGATTCTCCTCAGAATCTATTCTATTCTTCCGAATTGCCTGTCCCGTTTCTTTCTTCCCACGACCTAATCCAAATTACATATAATATCCAAACTCCGAACAAACTATCAAAAACCTTTACCTTTCGCAACCTAAATGCTATCAGTCGTGAAAGCATCTTGCCTTCCCTTGAATCCCTGAATTGGAGTGAAATCTATTCCTGTCCCACTATTGATTCCATGGTTGACACACTTACTTCCTATCTTATTAGTATCCTGGACACCCATGCTCCTTTCAAAACTACAACCTTCCGTCGATTACCAGATCCTTGCATGGATCAAAACATAAAAGTTCTGCAGAGGAAGCGCGACGCAGCTCGCAGACGCTACAGACGGACAAGACGGACCGACGATATTCAAGTGTTTATGACTCTCCGCAACTTAATGCGAAATCTAAATACTTTCATGAAGCCCTTTCCTCCGCGCCTGATCCTAAATCCAAATGGAAAATCCTTCGGAAACTCTCACTTTATAAATCCCCTTTCCCAGTATTCTTCCCAGTCTCATCTGATGAATTGAACACCCATTTTTTGTCTTTCTCTACAAGCTCACGATCTACTTCTCCTACTTTCCCAATAGCACCATCATTCAACAACTTTTATTTATCCGACATTTCACCCACTGACCTTATCTCCTCCCTATTGAAATCCCACTCTCATTCCATCGGTTCTGACGGTATTCCCGTCAAATTGTTAAAAACATGCATCCCCGAAATTTTACCTGCCCTTCTCTACATTTACAATTTTTCCCTAGAAAAATGCAGTTTTCCATTCCTCCTGGAAAAAAGTAATAGTCCATCCTATTAACAAATCACCCAATCCCTCAAACTCAAATGATTTCCGTCCTATTTCTACACTCTCTAACATTTCCAAACCCCTCGAAAGAATAGCTCAATCCAAATGTCAAATTTTCTGGAACAGTCCAAACTCCTTGATCCACTTCAATCTGGCTTCCGTCCTGGCTTTTCCACACAATCTGCCACCTTTAAAATCACCACTGATGTAATACTTCACTTACTGACATACATACCCCATTTTTCCTTCTATCCGTAGACTCTATTTCCTTGGTTTCTTACTTATATCAAACTATCAACTCACAACATCCATCTTACATCTATAGTCTCCTACAATTCAAATCCTCTATCCAATCCCAGGGCACAAGATCTCGCCTTTCCGATCTTTATATCCATAGAACCAAAACTCTTGAGCGTTCTTTTCTCGCCCGTTCTATCTCTCTTTGGAACTCTCTCCCACTCGATATCCGTCATGCGTCTTCTTTAACCTCATTTAAATCCAAACTTTTCCTACATCTTCTAAATTCCCAATCTGATGCTTTATAATCAATAAATAATTTATAGATATATTCAACTTGATCGATTGATGAACTACTGTAAATATTCCTCACTCATAATGATACCATTTTTTTGTTACTAGATGCTATCATGTATTCACTTTTTTTTCCATAAGCCTATTTCTTTTTATTGTAAATTTGTCTGTTCTTTTATTTTTATTTTGCATTACATTTCCTGATCATCTACCGAAACATATCTGTTTAGTTATTTACTTTCAATATATTTTTAAATATTGTTTTATTCATATGTAGACATTTGGCCAGATAAATATTTACTTAAATATGTTCATCTCTGTTATTCTAAAGGGACCTCGTCCCAGAATAAAATTATTTTTCTATTATATTATATATATATATATATATATATATATATATATATATATATATATATATATATATATATATTCTCATTGACGCCCGCAGAAACTTACAGTATAAAAAAAATGAAAATTTTAATTAATTAAATTTATGTTCATTATTAAACATGTAATAAGCATAGATGAATACAATGTTTAGAGGCTTTATAGTTTTATTTATTCTTTGTTTATATACTTAAATTATACTTGTATATACACTTTATACTTTATGCTTTGATTTGAGTGGATTAGTTAGTCATAAAAAATTAGACATGTTGACATATTAAAGATGACCTAAGGCTCCAACTAGACTGCTAATTTTGGAATCATTTGTCGTAAATACACTTGTAAGCAATGAAGATATAATAATATTTCTGATGAATAAATAACATAAGCTGTGTTTTATTAAGTGAGCCGTTTTATTAAATAATAACCGTACACTGACATATGATATGAATTATGATATATGACATTAAAAGCAATAAATTGTTACTGCTTCCTTAACAGGCGCCGATTTTTTTCTTCTTCATACAGATTTATATTAAATTACGCACAAACAACAAGGTTGGACCCTTTCCAAAACAGTGGGATCCTAAGACATGAGGGTGCTCATCCCGACGCCTTCCAACAGCCTTTATAAATCTCAACCGTATCCTTAGTAAATAAGTCCGATTGAATTTCGAGAATAATTTAAGTATATAGCAATTTTTCCGACAGAACTTTATTTTTAATAAAGAGTTTAATTTCAACATTCAATCCTCCACATACGCAGTTCCTATTATATTAGACTAGCTTTTGCCCGCGGTTTCGCTCGCGTAGAATTTGGTCTGCCACATGAAGTTTCGTGACAGATCATTTTATAAATAATTTAATATTTCTATTAACTATAAGTTACTCGTACATCCAACATTTCAGATGTCTAACTTCAAAACTGACGGATTTCCTATTTCCTATAATTCATGTTTCTTTTTTAGTTTTTGCACGCTATTATCAGAACAATTGTATATCCATTTTTTAAAAATTATATTTGACTCAAGACTTTGTACACTGAATAAATACACCAACTTAACGGAATTGAATATTTATGAATAATATTTTGTGAACTAGCTTTGTAATTATTTAGAAAATTATAACTTGGGAAATTGTGTACCACAATAAATAAGATGTAATACATAAATGAACTAATTTCATTTAAAAAAATAGTGGAGATAAAAATGATTACATAAAATATGTTCGGATAGCAGACAAAAAGGAATAATTTGGTATGAAATCTTTCATATAAATTTAATAAACTCATTCTCATAAAAAGTTAATAATAAATAATAATGAAGCTGAGAATAATAAGAAAAACAAATATTTCTTTTAATTATTTTAATGAAGTATTCCGGAAAAGGTCTCGATTATAGATTTTTCCTGTTTATAAAGGGACTATGTCTATTTGTATGTCCTTCATTAAATCATTGGATATTTATAAATGTTTGTTAATAGAGAAATATTCGTCGGTTATATTGGGCTATATTCAGAAAATAATGATATTGATTATGATGTTTTTAGAGATTTTGGTCTAGGAAAAAAATATATTTATATATACATCCAGAATATATAGTAAAGTAGATAATAACATCTATACAAAAAGGTTAAATTTATAAAAAAATAATATGCTAAACATTTATTTATTGTATAATCAATAAGCAGGGTTACATGTTACATTTGTTACATATTGTATATCAATAGTTGCTTGTGCCGTATCGAAGGTTGTACAAACCCGGACAAATCATCTCCCAACATAACCGTTCTCCAAGAAACAGTACAGTTTCTACAACGTACACAATCCTCGGCTCTTCTTTGGTCGTAGAGTACAGGTTTCTTTTTTTAAATTATTAAATAAATAAATTATTTAGTTAATAAGTTAAATTAAGTGTGTTTACGAAATGGATGTAAAATTCAACAAATAGAGTTTTTAAAGAAATATTCTTATACTTATTGCAAAATCTAATTCGATGAGAAGGGGTTGGAAAAACGAAAGATTGAGTAGAAATAAACGATAGGAAAACCTTTGGAAGTATTTTTTTCTAAGAAAACTTGTTAATTTAAGAAATCGTCGATATTTCTTTCTGAGAAACTGGAAGAGTTTATTTTGAAATTGGTTGGTCTGGAAGTGGCGACATAATTGACTCTAAGGAGACACTCATAGCTCTTTACCTTTCGGCCAATTTTAATAGCTCTCATAAAAAAGTTAGATGTCGCTATGTCCTCTTGCAAGTCTTCACTGCAATTATTCAGTCTCCTACCCCCTAACTTTATTAAATCGACAAAATGCTGACAAAATAAAAATATCTTGAAAATTAGGTGGTGGAAAGTCATGTTTTTTAAAGTTCTTGATGCTACTAAAATAATAATTATACCTTAACTTGTACCGTTTTCGACATAAATAAGAGGTTCCTTATACGACTGTTTGAATGCGTGCTCAGCCAAATCACTTCTCTACACATCCGTTGGCTTAAAAACAGTGCACTCACCATCATGCACTGATCCCAAGACCATCCTTGGCTTATATTGGTACAATTTATTTAATACTTATTATCATAGAAAATATTACAGTCTAAAGTATGAACGGTCAAATTAATGCGCACCAATGATGCCATATTTCGTATGGACATCTTCTAAAATAGTTAAACATATTTAAATTTAAATCCATATTTATAGATTTAATAGTTTTATAGATAATAGATTTATAGATTAGTTTCGATCAGAATTAATTCTACATTTTTTTTTTAAAATTATTTATTGATATTTACAATTGTATTACAATTATACAACAAGTAAATAGAATGCGTGTTACATAATGACAAGTAGAGAAACTACCCACTGGTAGTACTCAAATCAAAGTTCAAATAAGAAGGTCACGTGGCCATCTTCTTTTCAGACGCCTCGGAGGATTATTGGGAATTGAAGAGGAAGCTAGGTTTGAAACTAGAGGGTTTGAGTGGGAATGAAGTTTGCTATGAAAGGATAGATACCGGGTTCAGGCCAAATCAGCAACAAAAGGGACATTAAGGTCGTTATGGATGACTTTATTTTTAACAAAATAAGGAGCATTGAGGATTTTACGAAGGAATTTGGATTGTAAGGATTGGATACGAGAGGAATTCGATGGCTTAGTGGAGCCCCAAAGCTCTACTCCGTAAGTCCAAATAGGTCGTATGATGGTCATGTAGATGAGTCTTTTGTAGTTAGTTGGGAGCTTAAAGCGTTTGTCTAGTAAGTGTTGAAGTAGCCTGAAACGTCGTGCGGTTTCTTGTCTTTTCAGTCTTGTATGAGGATTCCAGGTTAATCGTTTGTCAAGGTGCAACCCTAAGTATCGGATCTGTTCTACAGGCACCAGAGGGATATTATTAAAGGATACTGAAGGGCAGGAAGTCATTGGTTTACGGTGTAAGGTAAAAGTGATTTGATGCGATTTTTGAGAATTTATTTTAATTCTCCAGTTTTGACACCATTCTTCAAGATCAGTGATATGGGATTGGAGGCTTTGGGGTGCAATAACTGGATTGGTGTTGAATTCTACATTCATTTAAATTATATCCATTTACAATTTAAAATATGAGATATCCCTCACTGGGTTTTCAATTCATGGTGCAGACCAAATAAGTGTGTATGTAGAATTTTAAAGTATAAATATTGGTTATCAAATCAATTGAAAAGGCAGTAAAGTTATAACTAACTGTGTTGTATATAATAGATTAAGATTCTAGGATTCAATAACTGATTCTTGTTTTATTATAATTACCCATTATTTTCTCAATTATCTTTGACGGCAGATCATATTTCATATATCATAGATCATTTATATGAATATAAATCATTCAATATCATTAAATATAAATGTTAAAATAACAAAAGTACTATAAAGTTCATGTTGTTTCTAAAATTATTAAATTAACTTCTAATGTCTGGTTTCGTATCTTACAAGTTTATATAAAGCATATGTTATACTTTACATAAAGTATATTTTCAAAGTTATAATTTATTTTATATTTATATTATATATTTTTTTAAATATTTTATTTGAAAAGAAAATATATGGCCAGGACCGGGACTCGAACCCGGGACCTTCACCTCTCCGTGGTGACGCCTCAACCATCTCGGCCGCCCTGGCACGTTTCTCGGCCTGATAAGAGGGGATATGGCTGGCTGAGAAACGTTCCAGCCGTCCCGGTTTTGGCTAAATCTTTTCTTTTCAAATAAAATATTTAAAAAATTATATTTTCAAAGTTTCCTCCTTGTATTACTAATCTTCATAGCGAATCATATAATGCTTTAGCACATGATTAAAATATCACCATTTATTCTCTTTTAAACTTGTAGTGTTTTCGTAGATAATTTTCAGTCCGTATTAATGCGATTGGGTGTTTTTCATACCAGATTGAGTAAATATTTTCTTATAATTATTATTTTTTATATTAATACTTCTGAGGAAATTTTTTTTAAACTATATATTATAAACGTTCATTATACGGTGGTAAGTTCATTGTATGAACTTAAGATGGAAATACTCCACATTTCCCCTTAACATAAATATACAATTATAGAATAATTATTTATAATAATTTCATCTGAACCATCAAATCTATTTCTCACAAATAGCAGTGCTTATCTTTTTCATTTAGATTTTTAATTCGGTTTCAATTTTTTTTTTTAATTGAACTTAATAACTCTTGTGGAACGTAATATCCCTAAGACGATACCGATAATTCCTCCTAAAACCATTGGTTTTGTTTTAAACTATTCAGTATATTGCTTAATAAAACTATTTCCAGTTTGAGGTTCGTGGTTTAACCTTAATACCACACCTTCTCCTTACTTTTTTCAATATCTTCTATTTCATCTCACATTCCTATTCTTATGCTTAAGTAATTGGGAAATATTATTGTGGAGTTCCGATTTCATGAAATTTAAAAATAGCTCTTCCGCCATTAAGCGATTCATTAATCTCGAATGACCATCCACCAATCTCTGACCTCTATTAATCACAACTTGCTGTCGGACTTTCCGGTTCGATTAGTCACTTTTCTTAGGATTTGCCGGAGCTCTGATGAAGAGATGCGTACGCTCACTGGCCGACCAAGAAGAGAGGATGATGGGGTGGTATCGTCCCTTTCCCGAGATTTACGAACAAATATAAAATTTTATACTCACTTAAATAAAGTTTCCACTTAAAGCAATATTTTACAATAAAGCAACAAAGAACGACAAATGAAGCTATCGATTCAGATTAACCCTCAAGTCCTGATACAGGATCCCTGGGACATTTTGGTACCCATTTTCTGGATTTTTCCAACCTACCGATCATGGGAAATCCCCGTATGACTAAATACCTTCCTATCTTCCTTGTACCTTATTGAATCTGGAAGTGAAAGGTTGGTTCTAAAGTTTGTTCACTAAATATAAACAATAGATGATCCCACAGACGACCATACCTCAGTATTTGTGTGACTTATTTCATTTTAAATTTTATATATATTACTTAATATTAATCAGTGGTACTTTTAAATTTGTAAATATTAACTGTTTATCTTATTATTTTTGAATTTTTAAATTATTTTTGAATTTTTCGGTTCTCTTATAATTATGGAACTCCAATGTTGCAAATCAAAAATAGTTATTAGGACTGATAAACCGATGTTTTCTGAAAATCATGCCTATTGTTAGATAATTCGAAAGTATTGTTACATATGCCCAAAAAAAAAAAAAAAGAGGAAACATCTTTCCTTTGTGAAATATGCAAAAAATAAATATGCTTGGAGTGCTCAAGGGACCAGTTTGTCAATTTCTTGGAACATTGATAATTATAAATTATTAAAAATTATTTTATTTTCATTAATAGGTTATTATTGTTTAAAATAGAAATTTAATATATTGTAATTAATTCGTTATTAATACAAATGTTTTAATATATGTATTTTTTGATTTTCACACTTTCATTGATCTTATTTGTTATTTGTTTACTGGACTTTTTAAAAATATCATATATTCATTGATTGTGGGAAATGCGAGATATAATCATATAAGTAATAGCAAGATTATTAATAAATTATTAATGAATTTTTAAATCAGATGGCCCATGGGACCAGGTGCCAGTACTAGCGTAAGGATAAACTATGTCAGTACTTTAGGTTTAATAAAGACTTAAAGACTGTTGCACTCATGTATGTGATAATGTATACTACCCAAAAACACCACAAATTGTGCGTTCAAGACAAACCCAAACAGGGACTTTACCTTCTCCAAGTTCTTGGGGAACCTCGTAATTCTTAAACTACCAGAACGAATAATACTACCATAGTTCACTTCCTCCAGCTTCTGATCATAAATTTAACTGGGAAATCCTCAGTAAACTGTGTTGCCTGTTCTAAACCATGCACTTATAACCCAGTTATCCCCTGACGAGCCTAACTTCCATTTCACTACTCCGCTTCCTTTTGCTCCCATTTTATCACCCTAACTTCCTTTAATCCCATAATTTTGTTTCCTTAATGTCCCTTAACTACAACAAACGATTCTTAATGGGTACAACCTTAGTTGAAGATCGCGAAGGGCAATAATAATAAACAATTTCAGAACAAATTATCTTATTTATGTTGCTAAACTGGAAAAAAAAATTTAGGTTACGTGTTTGGATTTAATTTTTTTTTAAAGCACAGGTTATATAACTACAGTGATAATGTTTCTAATGTAAGAAAGTAATTTCTAAGGAAAAGGTGATATGTCGATGCAAAAAATGATAATGACATCAGAAGGTTTAAACAACAATTAACGACTAGATAACAAACTCCTTCGAACCCGGTACAGCAGAATTCCCGAGTCCATTTACTGGTTAATTTTAAAATATTTACAATAATTAATATGTTATGAATTATTAAAACATTAACAGTAACAACCATTATTGTGTTCTTATAACATGGCAAGTATGTTACGTCTCTCTGTATCTTTGTAGTTGGGATTGAGGTTCTAAAACAAACCTCTCCTTCAAGGTGGAAAATGTAACTAAAACGCAGAAATAAGTCAGCATTATGCAAAAATATTTGCTGTTGTCGTAACGGATGTGCTTCCACTTTTTTTGCTAGAAGGATATGACATTAGAGTAATGGCAGTTCATTTTTGAATCAACCGCAAAAATTTATCTGTCTTAGGTAAGGAAATAATTTAGCGATGAATTATACGAAAAACGATCTATGAAAAGAAACGTTAATAATTAGAATTAAAGAAAACGAGAAAGATTCGTTGTGGAGATTAGTGGCTACCATATAACCCCACTCCGTAATCCCTCAAGTCATGGGAAATAAAAGTTTGGAGTGTTAGCGAAAAGGCCTGTAGGGGTTGAAGTTGTCTCTTTGGAAGAGTAACATTGAAAAATACCTCGAAAAGGTCGGAATGCGAGACAATTTATACGGAGGGGGGTGTGAGTGACTTGCTTAAAAGTTTGGAGAAGCTTGTTAGAGGAGAGTGGACCAGATCCAGATTAGTCCAGTATCGGCCGTCCTCTTTGATCTGGCCTTAATTTCGCTTCCCTTCCGTCCCTTTATCGGTTAGCTCCCCCCTCTACAACCTCCCCCTCCCTAACCCCCTCCCCAAACAGCACTCATTGTTTTTCTCCACTAATGCCATCTGTGTCTTCGGATCAGGCACTCCTCCAAAGCCTTTCCGCTCCGCAACTGATAAAATCTAGTTGTTCTTAGTTTATCTCCTTTTCTTGTGTTTCTTCTTTGTTTGGGATTATTAGGAAAGCACAAAAAACACTTAATATTTTCCGCATCGGAGGATGTTATCGGAAAGGAAAGATCTGAAATAAATAAAATATACTTGGTTATTTCCATTGATGATTCCTCCAAGTCACTTTTTTTTTTTTTTTTTTTTAAAAGAAGTCCGCAACCGAACCACAAAATTATGTTAAAATACTTTTATTAATAACAGATATGAACACAATAAATAATTTATAAAAAGTTATAGGAGGAAGAAAATGGTGTGGGTGGAGTTCAACAAAATTCTCTATATAGGGAGAACTATTTATTGGTAAGCCAGCTTTTCGACCCACATTGTAGGGCTGGTAGGTTCAGGAGTTGACACTAGACAATGTAGCCTAGTGTAAAAGGTTATATATTATTTATAGCGTTGTGCTATTATAACGATTTCGCAAGCAGATAAAATCATAAGATTATTAAATTCAGTACAAATCACACTCAGGAGACAGCCGATACTTCAGACACAAACATAGAATGCTATGTAACCTATTTTTAAATTTTTAACAATTTGATTCTGACAATGAAAATAATTATATATCTATATATATGTGTGTGTATATATATATATATATATATATATATATATATATATATATATATATATATATTAATTTTATTATAGTTATATAAACAAATAGGTATTTTACCTAAGTGTTTTCACAACACCTAACTCATCGGATGATAAAAATAAATGATAATTTCGGTTTTAATTGAATGTTTTGTAGCGAGGTGAGAGAAGGATAATAAATCGACCCGGTGCCCTTTAGCTTACTAATTACTGGTTAGTGTATCTTAATTATCTCTCATTGATTAAGCGTAAATGTATTGTATGGAGGTGGCTTTGGGGTAGGCTACCTTATTCAGTCCTCAGCAGGCTCAACATTATTCACAACACCTAGTCGCTATTTTGTCACTACAATAATTGCTTTTGTCCTATTTTATTCTAATTATATTCTATTCCAGCTTATGTATATCCGATAATTAGTAAGTTCGCTGATATCCAGTGATACATTGTCTGGGATAAATTATATGAGTAGACTGCAGTGTGACAATGGCCACAAATACTGGTGATCGATAACTTATATATTACACTTACCTTCAATAATCATCAACATATTAAGGAAAGTGATTTAAAAACAACACTATTGATTATATAAAGAAATGTTTTTAACTAAACAATTCAGTTCAAAACAGTCGAAATGATGTATTTTGTATTAATTAAATATTTGCCAATATTAAATAAAATTTCTATGAAAAAAATTAGATAGATTAGATTTAAAGATAGAAATAATAAAATGAAACTACCGAACTCAAATCATTAGAGTAAAAATTATAATAAGAAAACAGTTATAAGTAATATTTATAAAAGTATGATTTTGTATTATTTCATAATATAACTAAATGCTTATACATTTTTGTACGTTTGGCTGTTTAATGAAATTTGTTTATAAGCTAATTAAAATAACTTTCTCTCTCTCCCTCTCTCTTTATTTAAAATAATATATAATTCGGCTATATTCCTCGAAATTGTATTGTAAATATAGAAAAAAAGTATATATATATTGCTATGTCTCTACTGTTAAATATATTTTGAATATGTAGGTTGATATTTGGGATGACTCATTTAGGATGAGTACTAAAATTATTATTTATATGCCTTAAGCTTAATTGGGTTCCTTTCCAGAGGTATGTTCTTGTGTTTACCAATTTATTCATCTATTATACCTTCGATATATTATTTATAAGTTAATAGTGTATCTGGGGTATGTAAGCACCAAAAGAATTACATTAAGGATAGTTTATTTATTCAATTTTAAACAAGATTAATGAATCAGATTTTGATATATTAAAAGGATAGCCATAAAATACCTTACAGGAAATAAATAAAACTTATCTGTGAACAGGGGTAGATTGGGTTACAAGTCGGTCTTCGAATTGCCGCCTCCGGGTATCGAAATCTTCTGGGTCCGCTTCGTTCGCCGGGTCTCCTTCTACCGCTTCCTTTCTTCTTCCTCAAGATCTGTGTAGCGAGTGTTCCCAGTCTAGTTTGCTTGCCTCCCTTTTCTTCTTTCTTCACCATCTTGAACAGAAAGGCCCCATAAGGGGACCAAAAGGCCTGTTTTTGGTGCAAACACAATCCCTTTCATGATTGCCGCCAATGCATAACAGTGCTGACAATACATAGCAATATATATATACATAAATATATAAGCTGGGACTTGCTGTCAATTCTGACAAAACCAAATATATGATTGCTGGTAAACAAAGAGGTATTAACGAAAGATTTATCCAAATTGGCAATTACTCTTTCGAACAGGTTGATGAGTTTGTATACCTCGGATCTCAGGTCAATTCCATCAATGACGTCTCGGCTGATATAAAGAGGCGAATAGCATCGGCCAATAGGTGCTATTTTGGACTGCGTCGCCACTTAGGAAGTAGCTCGTTATCAAGATCTACAAAAACAAAATTATATAAGACGCTAATTCGACCAGTACTAACCTACGCATCAGAAACTTGGGTACTTACGAAGTCTGATGAAAAGGATCTCCAAACATTTGAGAGAAAGATACTCAGACGCATCTACGGCTCAGTAAAGGATGGTTTAGCTTGGAGAAGACGCACAAACAGGGAAGTATACTCATTGATTGGTGAGCCTGATGTCGGAAAAATTGTGAGGATTGGTAGGCTGCGCTGGGCAGGCCATGTAGCAAGGATCGGAACTGATGAGATCCCAAATAAACTGCTTAATGAGCGCCTGCACGGAACAAGGCCGAGAGGCCGCCCTAGACTGCTATGGTTGGATAGTGTTGAAGAAGATGCAAGGACCCTGCTCGGAGTACGGAATTGGAGAGCAGCTGCACTTGACCGGTTAAGCTGGCGGAAGCTGCTTCAGGAGGCCAGGACCCAGTAATAGATTGAGGAAGGATATACATATATATATTAAAATAATAGTATCAAATGTCCAAGAAAAATATTGGAATTTGAGAAAGAAATGTAGGTCTTTGTACCCCTGTTGACTTCCAACAGCCATAACCCATGGATCTGGTCCATGACCTAGCTTGTCATTGTCCTTGAGCCCGAGTGAACTTTGGATAATTTTCCACAAAATAAATGGTTATGGAACTATGGGCACCCTGACGCTGTACCATCTAAACCATGGTTCAATCCAATGAGAGATTGGATGATCCCCTCCTGGCTGTCTACAGAAAGCAATAATACTTCTGCAGGATGAACCTATCGCTAGAGTATAAATCTTCTTGGCCTTTAGAGTCAAATGAAACAATTATTTAATTGAAAAAAACAATATGTATATATAAAGATTATTAAGGCTCACAATGCCTACAACTTTTAAAATATGCACGTTTCTATCTATACTCTAACTATGTATCGTGAACATAAGGTATCATAAATTTATGTTTTAGTCCTTGTTTGTCGAAGGTCGTGTCTTCATTTCATTTTTTTTTTACCTATTAAATCATGATATATCGAGAAAAAACTTTTTGTCCATAATGAGATCAATAAGGGAGCTCATTCGGAACGCCCTGTACAGGCAATCAGTCTAAAATTACAGTGAAATTTAAGATGATAATCATGCCAAAAGCGTATTATTAGTGATTCGGTTGATGTTTTGTTCCATTTGCCGTACTAAGGGTTCCCGTACTCTGTTAGTGAACTAATTGGGGAGTTCAATTTGAATCAGCTCACTGATTAACCGACATTCCACGCACGTAGGTACAAACTCTAACTAATTATCTTGTGTATTTTTTCAACCGGAAAATGTCATTTTCAGTAATGAGAAATATAGCTAAAAATAGTAAGTTAAATAGATATAGTTAAAATGTATTTTCTTAGGTGTGATAGGCTTCCGCTGAAATGTTTTCTTTACTATATATTCTGGGCTTAAAAATTCCTCAACTTCATTTTATAACCCTTAAAAAATATTCTGTTGGCGATTCATAATTTTATCTTATTGCATAACACCTTTTCTTATGTTTTCAATTTTTAAACATTTCTAGGAACTTTTAATGGTACAAAAATAATTGACATAGGGGACGGACGATTGGTGTTCAATATATATATTGATATAATGCTGGATTAGTTTTAGGAATAAAACTGTTTACTATCTGAACGCGAATATTTACTATCTGAACGCCAATCGTCCGCCCCCTATCAATTTCCCTTCGAATCCCCTAGTACCTACTTTTATCTTATCTTCATATCTACTTCTCGCAACGTCATCATAACGCCGTGATGATTCGTTCACGTTTGCCATTTCTGTGTCATCGACCTAATGCCGGCCTAAATCTCAATTTTCACTACCTGCTTCATGGAGAAAAATAACCAAAGGTTTTCAAGTACATTAAGCCTCTCAAATATTATATTATAAATATCCAACCGATGAATACGGATAACATTAAATTAACAAAAATCGATCATTTTTTCGGTTAGTCATTTTAAGATTATTGTTGTCTTGTTTGTCGGATTTTAAGCGATTTTCTGTTTTTTAATCCTGATTCATGTCCGAACAGGAGAAACATCTTCCTATGAGATACTTGTTTTTCTTCATTCTTACAACTACATCCGGTCTTGTTATGTTAAAAATTATTAGGCTATTAAAATATGTATTCAAACTCATTTTCATACAGATTTGAGGAATCATACTGATGAAAAAGCTTAAAATATTTGTTGTCAATGTTCTTGACAAGCCTTTCGATTTCCAATCCCTTCTTGAGCCATGGGAAAAACAGTTAGCAGCGCTAGGCATAACAGATGCTGTGGCTAGAGTTGTCTCTTTATTAGAGTAGCATAGTAAATGCTTCATTTATTTATGTATTGGCTATGATTCTCAGCTTGTGTTTTTTTTTTTTTTTAAATTATTATTAACTATAGTAACATGCCAGCTTGGATGAGGTATCGATCAAAACATACGTGGATAATGATGAGAACTAACAGTAGCTAAGCGGATCTGGAAAGGAGGCTCAAGTTAACGCTAATGCTCCTAAATAATGCAGATCCGACTCCCTGGATCCGCAATCGAGTGTTAATTAGGAGTGAGTAAGAGGGCCCACTCCCACCTGGCTCTCGTACCCTCTTTCTTTTCCTTTGCCCTTTGTACCTTTGACAAAACCTTAGAATATAAAGGCTCCTTTATGGGGAGGCTCAAGTTCCCACCAGCGGGCTATAACACCACATTTCCCTTCTTCCGCGTCTTAAAACTCTTGACGGAAGTCATCAAGGACAAGAGTACGTACTATAAAACTCCTGAGGGTATCATTCATACATATATTTTTTATGTGCGTTCAATTTTGGCCCTCAAACCTTGTAAAACGTGCAATAAACTCACCTCTCAATAAACCTTAACAAATAAACCCTGACCAGTTGTAATATACTTTTTCTATAACCAATCAAACTTATGGGAACCACATCATTTAGTGATATAACAATACTCAACATGATTATCCCAAACCACTAAATAGGAATATTTTTTTCCAGCACAATATCATGATCAGGATAGGGAGAAGTGCGGGCATCGAACCTTTGTGCTGGATGTGTAGCTCAAAACAAAAAATAGACAGCTATATACACGGTAATCATTTGTATAGACGCTGTATCAGGTTTAACATGATAGTTTAAAGAAACAGTGATAGCTAATGTCACGAAAACTTTAACACGCACACTTGAAAGTAAACAGCTGATGATAAATTGTAACGGGAATGGTAGGGAAAAATATTTTTCTCATTTACTGTTTTTTTTTTTTTTATTCTACTAACTTTGGCTAAAAGAAATAATGGGGGAATAATCTGCGGGTATTAATAAAAGAAAGGTGAAGTGATTGAGAAAACAGACCAAGAAAAAAAAACTGTAACACTTAAACTAACACATGAAGGGTTTTGAATTCAAGGCATGGTTTCCAGTCCAACGGTTGCGCAAGGTATCACGATATCACAGCCGGTCTTGAACTCGGGGTATAAGATGAATATGATATGAATAAGTACATAATAAAACATCATCTCACTCCTAACATTGAGAAAAGTCTGATTCTTTATTTTTTTTCCATAAGCTAAGAAAAAGCATAATTTTAAGTAATGTTTTACTGCCATTCAACAACTGATTCTCTCCAGGTTTACTAAACGATACTACTAAGGACGTCGTGGCGATGCTATTTTCTCACTGTCGGCACAGTACAGTACACTGTTACATAGGCAATCAGTAACAATCTATTAGTAAACGTTTCCCCGTTAAATTGGAATTCGATGGCTTATTGGAATCCCAAATCACTACTCATTATGTCTTATAATAGTCATGCATATGAGTTTTTTGCTACTAATTGGGAGCATAGAGCGGATGTCTATAGGCGTGCAGTAGTCTGAAGCGGCCAATATGATTCTAGTATGAGGATTCATACTACACGGATTTGTTCAACATGAGTCGGTAGGATGTTATTAAAGCATAATGGAGGACAGAAAGTATTTAGTTTCTGACGAAGGATGAAGGTGATTTGACGGGGTTTGTGAGAATTTATTTTCATTCTTTAAGGTCAGTGTTACAATAGCAGCTTAAAATTCGTTTTGTACAGCTTATTGATTGTATATGATGTAAGGGGTGTAAAAGTAATATCACTGGATGCACCCGCCTGACCGAAAACTATTGTTCATCTGGTAAAAACGTTTTCAAGTTATAACTTGAACTAATAGTATAAAATAACTGAAGTCTTTTTTTGTTAATAATATACTGAAATAGTGTTCTTCTTGCCCGCTCTGTCCCAAATAAATTAACGTTAATGGTTTGATATTTCGCTCCTAATTGTGGAACACTTTAAATTATGATGAGAATTGATTTGCCAACTGATAACTGTATGAATATTAATCAACTTAATTTAGTTTAATTATAGAATCATCCTTCACTAATGGATGAATGAAACTTATATTTAAACTTCAGGGAAAATTGTTGCCTGATTCGTGTGATTTGTATTCCACTATTTATCTTTATAAATCCTTGAAAAATATCTTTGTAGGAGTTTGACTTCTACGAAATAAAACATTAATCCAATTTCGTCTTAACTTTTACCTTTCCATGACTTTTAATCTTATTTATTGAAATTACAGGAAATTGGAACTCATAGCTGTAGTAACTTTTCTTTTTCTTCTCCTCTCTCTATACTTATGTGTTATAAAATGATTAATTATATTATAATGGTTAATATCGGTATTTAAACTGTTAATTATATGGTCATATTGTTATATCATAAATAATAAAATAATGTTTATTGTAAATTAGCTTATAATTTTACCGAACAACTTAATTTTCTAATAAAAATGCATATAATGAAGGATATCATCCAGATATACACCCTGAAATACTTTTTTATTTAATATTCATTCTTTATTTAAAAAACAATGCAAATAAATATGTTTGATTATAAAATAGATCTCATAAATTAGACTAAATGTATTCATCCACACAACAAAAAACCAATAAATAACAAAATATATTGTTTAAACATATTTAGGTCAGAAATATCCAATTGTCGCAGCCCAACATTACAATCATAGTAAACAACTAAAGCGTCCCATAGGTGCTTATCTACTGCGAATTGGCATACAATGAGAAATCAACTATAATCAGAAATCAAATTTCTGATTAGCCTGCCTGATTGAAAATGTTTTAAACAAATAAAATGTTGAAATTAATTTAATGTTTGAATAATTTTGTAGTCACGTAAAGGAAAAAGGGTAGCATTTTCCTCTACATAATCTACATATATGTAAACAAGTAGAAAATTATACAAACTTTCCTGTATAGGTAGGTACATATAAAAAACTGAATATACAAGCTCCAATATTTTTCGTGTTCAGAATTTGTGTTAAACTACGTTCAGATTGGTTTTATTATGTTTTCTTGTTTTTATCAATTGATTGATAAACATAAAAATACATTGCACCGCGGTGTTATAATTTGAGCTTTTCTGTCATCGTTGTACATTAAACAGTACTGTATCTACCATGTACTGAACTCAAGACCCTCCACGGAGTGTAGTGGTTAACACACACACGCGTATATATTACATACCATCACTAATTGACTTGTATGGGAGAGGAGTGGGTCAGTGGTAGAGCGCTGAGTCTCCATGCCGAAGGTCCTGGATTCAAATCCCTCTCCCTTGCAGACTTTTATTGAATCTATTAGCCGGAGATGGATCATATGGGATCTGGGACCTTCCTGGGGCTCACCCAGCCATATAAAGTGGGTACCCAAAATAAGGGGGATAATCTGGCGATTGAGCGTGATCTAGGACAAATCACCTCCCTGCACAACCGTTGTCCAAGAAATAGTAGAGTCTGAATCATGTATTGGGCCTCAGCCCCTTTACGGGTTATAAGGATACAGGTTGTTTGTTTTTTAAATTGACTAGTATCCTCTCCTTGTTTGAGTGTACCTTAACAGCTGGATAATGAAATACCTACTTGGGGTTCTCGGCTTCTTTTAATACACATTAAAGAGCATATTTGATTCAGCGGTCGATTGATATAGATCTTAAAATATCAAGGTCAATACTTATTCAATGTTAAATAACACGATATAATATTATTCACCATCTGCCTCATGTGCTGAATAAAACATCGCCTAAGGGGATGAGGCACATTTATTCCACTGTTCCTTTTGACAAGGGGTGATTATTTTTCTTAGCCCAAGTAGACAGACCCCTTAGAAAGGGCGCCTATCATTTTTCAGGTTAGGGGTAGTATTTTCTAGGGGATTTTCAAATATCATTACCAGCCAGCTTCATAAATTTAGGGGGGATTTGAGTTGCATTGCACTTGTGCCGAGGGCAGAGCCAAATGAATATTCATATTCAATAGATCACATGCCATTTCACCGAGTCTCCCACTCCCACTAATCCCCCACTACCACTACCCCCCCCCCCTCCCCGATGTTTCATGCTTTTTGAGTTGCCACGCTACTCAATTATTTCTATTTTTTTTTTAATTTTCAAAAATACAGGAATAAATCGTGGTAACGAATAGAAATGTTGGTGGAACTTGAATTATTCGCTTGATAAAACCTTGAGAGTTTATATTATTCTAGCTCCCAACAGAAATCTGACTGCCAAAAAAAAGAATTAGTTAACTAAGATTTCTAGGATGTATATTATTTTTCTTATTTTTTATCAAGGATGCAGAACTGTCGAAGCTAAGGGGGGGGGGCACACTGGGGAAAAAACTTTATTATTTTGTTTTTATCTTTAAAAATCCTGAGTCTGGTCGGATTTTCTAAATTTCTTGATTATTATACCCGCAATGATGAATCAACTTTTAGATATACGTATTACTCCACCTACTCAAATGTCCATGTATGAAATCTAGTTCGCAAGGAGTTCCATACCCACTGCTTATTACCATCAACTAGCTTTTCGTAGTCTTCCCAGCTCCGAATCTTGACGGCTGATAAGGGCATGGTCGAAGAAATGAATAGAAAGTTTTAGGGAACCTCGAAGTTTTCATGTTAAAGAAGTCGAGGTCGAAGAAGAAGGAGGAGGGGAGTATGGACAAGGTTGGCCAGATAGATTACTCGGGGTTGGCCAAGTTATAAGGCTTTCAAAATATATAAAGTTTTCCAACTTCCTTCATAACCATAAACAGACCGGTAGGATAATCAACCTGCAACAGCCCGGTATTTGCATAAGGGCTCTCCCCTGCAATATTAAAGATTTATACGACTATATTGCATCCACTCTTCATAATTTCCATGTTAATCAACCGCAGTGACTTGTCATTGTTCTTAATAGTCGACCCGATCTGGTGATGTGGTCGTAGATTTTTTGCGGATAGGGTCAGAATTGGAATGGACAATCAGTTGCTGTTTGAGGCAGCAGTTAGTGATAACTTATATTAAATGAATTACTGGAACTGGCTAAGGAGTTTTGACTTGCAACTCTTGCAACTATTTTTCATTGTGCGAAAAACAAGAGGAAACGAGATTTCTGTTGGCTTTCTCTACCCGTTTTTAATATAAGAATTTCAATGAGATCATACTCGATGTATATCGAGTTTATCTATATTAACCATTTTAGATGCTACCGAAAGAATCTTTTCATTTTTTACGGCAGTTACCTCTCAAATGAATATTAAGACATTAGACATGTTCGGATTAGGAGATCTATCATACGTATATTTCACAAAAAGATTCATTCGGTTAGTTGGAAAATGGTTAAGAAGTCAGGAGGATATACAATTCAGCATTGTGGAATAACTGGGAGAAATGCCATGTCCGAGTGCACAATCGGAAGAATGGTAACGAGTTAAATGAAACACTTCTGCTACTGCCTGTTATATTGAACACATCCCCAGTCACTTCCTCAAGCAGCAAATCCCCCTCACAAAGCTCAGAGGATTCCATTTCTTCCAAATCCTATGAGTGTCCATACAGTTTTCAAAGTTGTTTATTTTCCAAACCGACGTCTCCAGATAAGGTAGAGTTAATCCGAAAGTATGGTTGCTTACGGAATTTTTCACTAGCGCACCAACTCATATCGGTGATGTCAAAGACCTTTATGATAATCAGTCATTTTCAGGGTTTTAGTTATTTCTTTACTTGTTTAGAAGTTATTTGAAGAAGACCAATGTAGAATTTATTTGAATTACAGGTTTTGGCAATGATTGGTATTTTTGTAAAGTTGTTATTTTTAATGATTTACGTGATTCAATAAAAAATATCCCAAACTAATCGAACATCCGATGATCATTCAAATCCTCCGACTCCCGCACTCGTCAGTTGCTTAACCCTTTCTTAGATCACTTCGACAAGGATTGGTTTTTGTTCCCTCCACTCTCGAGTGAAGTTGAGACGAGACTCATGAGATTGATGAATTGTTTCATTAGATTTATCTTGGGGGTTTTCGCTTTCATGTCCCTTGTGTGCTCAGTACAGATTGCTTTGTTCCCTTTCCTCTTATACTTGTTGCCTTCCGATGCCTACTATTTGAATTAAAGGCTTCGAGACATGCCAATTTGAATAAACGCTCCCATAAGAACTCCTTTAGTCTTATTATATTTGTATACTACCTCTTCTACGTTGTGTATCAATATATATATACTAGATGACACGGTGAACTTCGTATCACCAAAATTTATTTGTGAAAAATATGGTCAAAAATGAGGTAAATACAAAATTTTTATCTACATTAAATGTAGCACAGTTATACTTAATCAATTTAAAGCTTTCTGATGCACTATATTTCTTGTCTTTTTTTCCGGTGTGTAAATATTTAAAGATGCTGGTTTATCAAGTCGCGAACACGCGGCGTATAATTAATTGCCCATGCGCGAAACAGGGAACGACTGGCCTTGCGATTTCACGGGAAATTGTAGACGCTTAAAATCGAATGACAAATCCGTTGGAATCATCTGTATACGCGGGATCAAGACATCCTCTCCTTTGTATTTTCCCTTGATGCTATTGGCGTTATTCATTAGCTTTTTCACAGCCAGTCTCGTTCCATTGCGAATTCGAGGTTGATTAATGTTACGCAGCATAATCACAACTGATCCTAATTGTAAATTGTGAGGTGGTAGTCCAGGCAAATACAGGGAATTAAAAAGGGATAGTTGACTACGTCATCCTAGTTTGTTACTGTGCCAACTGATTGGTAAGAAATTAACTCGTATATATATATATATATATATATATATATATATATATATATATATATATATATATATATATATATACTAGCTTTTGGCAGCGGCTTCGTTGTGGAATTTGGTCTACCACATAAAGTTTCATGACGATCATTTTAAATAAATAATTTTTTTTTTAACTATAAGTTACTCGAACATCCAAAATTTCAAATGTCTAACTTCAAAACTGACGGATTCCATACTATCTTTGAACCTCTATTATATTAAGGGGAAAACTCTTTGTGATGGAACTAGTCCCAAATTTCTTTCTTAAATTATACAAAGAACCTATCTGCAAATTTCAAGATGCTGAGCAGGGATTCTCCAAAGTACCTAAACAACTATCCGGGAGGGTACGTGCCCACATGCCCCCCTCCTCAATCCAACCTTGCTTTAGCCTATGTATTATTCTGATGTATAACCTATATTACTGTAAAGTTTCATCCAAATCCGTTCAGCAGTTTTTGCGTGAAAGAGAGACAAACATACATCCTTTCACATTTATAATATTAGTAAGATTAGTAGGATATCAAAACAAATAGTTTCACTCAAGTTCTTTCTGTTATTTTAACAACTATTATCATGTGATTTACCTTTAATTATGTCCTGTAATGGATTCCCCACAATACCTAAAAAACAGTCGGGGGGACACACACGTGCCCCCCGTGCGCCCCCCCTAAATCCGCGCTTGCTACAGCCTACGTGTTATTCTGATGTTTAGCCTACAGTACTGTAAAGTTTCATCCAAATCCGTTCAGTGGTTTTTGCGTGAAAGAGAGACAAACATACAAACTTTCACATTTATTATATTAGTAAGATATATGTATATATATTTATATATATATATATATATATATATATATATATATATATATATATATATGTATATATATATATATATATATATATATATATATATATATATATATATATGTATATATATATATATATATATATATATATATATATATATATATATATATATATACAGTGTAAGGATAATCAATGTAGAGTGTAAATAACAAAATGACAAGGAAGGAAATATAAAAAATAATAAACAATACAATAACTAATAAATAATAAAAAATTAAGGCATACGGTAATAATAATGAAAATGAAGAAATATATAAAGTAAAGGTAAGAAGAATAACGAAGGTAATAAAGATAAATCTACTAGGGATTGCAAAATATAACATTTTTGACCTCCACTCGGTCCATTTTCTTCATAATCATTGTTAACAATAATATTTATGTGTGTGAATATGTTATTCTCAGAAGGTGATATTTACACATTCAGTTCTATTTATAAAAATGATAATAGTTGCATGGTAGGCAAATAAAAAATACGATTGTTTTTCTAAAGTAAACTTTGGTTCTAATTCGTATTTAATAGTTAAAGCTTACTTTGTAACTGACAAAGTCATCCATAATGACCTTAATGCCCAATTTGTTGCTGATTTGGACCTAATCCGATATCAATCTTTAAATGACAAACTTTATTCCCACTCAAACCCACTAGTTTCAAAACGAGCAACCTCTTCAATTCCTGATAATCCCCCGAGGCGTGTGAAAAGAAGATGGCCACGAGATCTTCTAAGTTAAACTTATTATTTCAGTTCTGCCACTGGGTAGTTCCTCTACTTGCCTTTCAGTCTAATATGTTTATAATAACATTATAACATTACATTTACTTTTTGTATTATTTTAATACAGTTGTAAATTTCATTACATAAATTATTTAAAAAAATTATAATAAAAGTGTGATTATGTTCCAATACACCTTTAACTTATTTGTCTTAATCTAGTTTTATCATACTATATGGTTAATTCAATTATACTCAAATATCATTTAAAAGAAGTTAGTTAATATTAGCCTTTAATAACTTACTAACTTTTAATTATTAAAAAAACTCGAGCTATACAGTTTTGATGTTTGGAATACTTCATTTATTTTCCGCACATTTCCATCTTTGAAAAAAAAAGTTATATTTCTGGCTTTGCTTTTTCTTTTTTTTCGTTTTTTGTTATATTTTTTTTTCTTCCTCTAATATGTTGTACAATATGCTCGGTTAGATTGCGGTTTCCACTTTCCTTTTTTTGTATATTCTATCTTTTATCTGTCACTCAGATTTATTAATAGAACTTTTATATTTAAATCTCTGGTGTACTATCCTCTCAACCGTTACCGTTTCTTTTTCCCAGTATAAACTGAAAATAAATATTTTTTTCTTCTTTTTGTATCGAAGTTCTTGAAGCGGTTCGTTGGTTCTCCAAGCTTAGTTTTTGATTGCTCTTATCAAGAGAGGGAGTATGGAATAGCAATCCTCTGTTTTTTTTTTTCTGTAGTTCAATTAAATTACATTTTTTTCTTGGAATTTTATTGGAATGGAATTTGGAAAATTGGAATAGGAAAATCAATTCCTAAGTAGCCAACATTTTCAATAATTAAATTTTTATTGTGTCTTAGGTTATTATACTAAAGTAAAAATATCACATCAAATGGATCAAATGACAATAAAATGAGGCTTTTAGTCATTATTAATTAAGTAGTAGTTATATTAATAATAATATTTTTTTATTTACTGGATGTATAGATGTATTGTAAAGGATATTACTAAAAATTATATGTTGCTAGCATCTTCTTAGTGGAAATGCATTAAATTTAAATGACTATGTTTGTGGTTTTAAAATTTGATAATCCAGTGATAAAAGTATGATTGAATGTTTTGGGATTAAAAAAAAAATGACGATTAAATGTATTAATTAATATTGAAAAGTAAAAAGAGACGTTACATAAATGTTAAGACCGTGGAAAAATTCCAACGAAAAGCCCTTAAGTCTGCAAACTAAAACAGAAATTGAAATTATCTGCCCGATATTTCGCCTATTTCTTTTGCTGTTATTCTCTTTCTACCCTGAGGACGCCTGAATAGGAGAAATATTGGACGGATAATTTCAATTTCTGTTTTAGTTTGGAGACTCGTTGGAATTTTTCCACGGTCAACATTGGAAAATATTAATGTTTGTATATGGACAAAAAAAGTCTGAAACGTTAGACAGTTATTTATAATATAATTACATGTGATTTATCGATAAATATAATATGTACTATAATGTTTTATGCAATTAAAATTATAAATGTAATCGTAATCAATATTATATCTACAGTCGTTATCATAGACATTGTATCACTTAAAAATATTGGGGGATCTTCTTAAATCAATGTTGTTCTTACCTTTTGATAATTTTAAAATGTTTTGCAAAGGAAAAGAGTATGTTATTAGGCGTTAAAAATGGTTAAAACCCAAACAAAAAATAAATAATATTCATAAAATGATAAATACAATTTTTAGTGTTAACGAGGAATTTAAGAAAAAAATGTTTTTTACGTACTCATATGAATTTATTTGGAAAAATTGTATAAAACATTAAAAATATATTTATTGAAATATTAATATAAACTAGTATTTTGTCGAACCTGACTACTGAGCCGATCCTGTTTGGCATCGAGTCGATCAAATTTTTTATGACTTCATTACTGATCTTCTCATTCCACACCTTTTCGATTGCCTGTTTTAGGTCATCTTTATTCTTAGGCTTTGCAATATTAATTTGTCTTTTCACGATCATCCAGAAGTTTTCTATAGGATTTAAATGGCAGCGTGGAGATCTATTTTTCTGTCAGAAACTGCTTTACTTATCCAAAGGCAGTAAAAAATAATGTATCTTACAGCTAATACATTTTTTCAAATAAATTTACTAACCGATTTGGCTCTACGGTATGGAGCAAAATCATCTTGAAAAATGAAGTCTCCGCAGTAATATTTTTCTGCATTACCTCCCATCTATGAAGTTTATTTTGCCAATTCCAAAGTAGGAAAAACATCCCCAGACCATCACACTTACCGAATGTTTCACTGTTTTTATAGTACAGGATTCGTCAAATCCTTCATTTGGTCCACGTCCTACGTATGGAGCACCGTCAGAACGGAAGATATTGAATTTACTCTCAGCTGAAAACATCACTTTCATCCAGTCATCAGATTTCCAAATTTTAAAACTCTGCGCCCAATTTAGGCGAGATTGTTTTATTTTTTTGTTAAGAAATGGCTTTTTGGCTGGTTTTCTTGCCCCAAAACCTTTTTTTCTTAAGCTTCTGCCTATTTGTCTCCACTTCTGCTAAATTGCTATCTCCTAGATCTATAGACATTTATTTACCAGTTTTGAACCGATTTTCTAATGATAATCTCATCATCATGCGATCTAAACGCTCATCTGTCTTCCATTTCCTTCCAGTGTCTTTCTTTCGCTAGGTGGATCTCTGGGAAAGATTTTTGTTCATTATTCTGACCACAGTGCTCCTTGCTATCTCAGCTTCAGCAAACGTCACTATTTTAACTCTTTCCTCATTAGACATTTGTTTGAAGCTCAGTCTATCGGACATAATAATAAGAAATACCTGCTAAATATTGGATACTCGGGGCAAAACTAAACTACGAGTCATTGATTCCATCCCACTCTAATACTAGTGGGTGAACAAATACAATCCTACTCTTTGTTCACACATTTAGGGTCAAAAAGGTAACAATCATAGGTGATGCAATTTATATGATCATGACTGTACTTTTTAGTTTAGGTTCCGAATTTTAATTAGTACTTCTAGTTTTAAATAATTGATTGTAGATGATCGTGAAGAATTGACAAGTAGTAAATACGGAAATATCTATATCGTCTCACCGAGATATAAAGTTCCTTTATTATCATTGTTTAAATGATGAAAATTGAATTTGTAAGATGCGGCTAGATTTATGTCTTAATTGCAATACAAAATATGATTCTAATAAACTGTGACGTAAATAATTTGATATTATAATCTTGTGTTATTTATATCATCTATATTTTCTTAAAATCAAATTTTATATAAATTTATAAATTGTATTAAAAAATTATTGTCTTATTATTGCTATGAGGCCCAGTTGGTCGACGGAGATTTCATGGAAGTTAATTTTATCTTATATTATGTTTACAACAGTTTTATATATATTTGTTATATCCTTTGGGTGTTTTAACACGGCTCGATTTATAACGGAGTCGGATCCGATTTTGTTAAAGCAAAGAGCATGTGTTCCACAAGTATCTTTTATTATCGGAATTTGGAAGTAGTTTTTTCAATCAAATATCAAATATATACCTTAAGCCGGTGGCTATGAAGACGCCGTTGGTTCTCCCCTCAAATCAGGGTACCCACTTTAAAGATACTGGGTTAACACTAGGAAGGTCTGCGGGTTCCATGGGGTTCCATGTTACCAGATTATATAAGTTATGTATTTACTAAATCTGGATTAAAATTCCGGACTTGTAGCACATCAATTCAGCGCTCTACACGGTGATATACACTACTCGCTCTTATAATTAATGCTGTATTTAAATATTGTAAAATGAGAATTGTAAATAACTTTGTTTTGTCAGTACATACAATGCGTAATGGAGTGTATTCCTGCCGGATGGCAGTAATGGCCAAGAGGTTAACAAAAGAACCATATCCTTCTCATACATTTAGGAGAAGATGTATTTCCATAACGCCCTCCCCTCGGCGTGCGCCTCTGAACTTTCGGTTGTAACTTACAAGTTACGCAACCTTAAGCAAATGGATTCCACTTATTTACCTGGCAAAGTAATTTTACAGAACTCGCCGGCTCATTTTAACCAACTAATATTGATTTACAACAGTTCCCTTCTCATCGGTATTCTAAAGCATGCAAAAGAGCTTGAGAGCCGCTGAGAGGATTCCAGGTCACGGTTGATACGGCGGAGGTTGCATAAGTCTAGGTGCAAAAAGAGAAAAAAAGCCACGACCTTGCTGACGGAAGTCGCCTGGAGGAGGCACGTTCAAGCCCTGCAGGAGGCGAAGCAAATCCCCTCAAATACTTTGGCTCTTGAGTAAGTAAAGTACCGCATAACTGAGTAAACCTCAGCCAGCTCGTTACCCACGCTTCGATAGTTATCTTCGAGAATCGTCACAAGATCGAGTGACTTTTGGTTTAAAACTTTATATAAAACCAATAAAATGTTAATTATTATAACAGTACCACTGGGCTCATACTACTTAACAATGAAACCGACCGACGAACCGGATTTTTACTCTTTTTTTAAAAAAAGAAGCCCAAACCTACCTCGTTCGAATAGGTAGAAAACAATTTACAAGAAATGGAGCTTGCTTATGAGGATGTTCTGGAAAGCAATCTTCTCAGGATGAAACTGGATACTACCGGGAGCAAAGAAGGGCACAGCAACGGCAACGAATGAGGGAGCACTAGGCGAATTTGCAACTTGGTGAGAAGTGAAAATAATGGTCCAGAAAAATTATTATCTGACAGAACTCAAAATACAACGATGAATTGGGAAACTATTGCTATTTATTAGAGTCCAATAAAATTTCAGAGAAATAAAATGTAGATGAAAAAAAAAAAACAACAGCCTGACTTTGAGTATCGTACCCTGATGTTCGAATGCTCCATGCTAGGGCAGTAGAAGTAGAAGTGCTATAAATAAAAACTAAAACATTGGGTCAAGGAAAGGAAAGTTGACAGTATGCTATATATAAATAAATGCCACGTATACATATTGGTAATATGTATAAATTGTAAAATACATGTACATAGATTCATACCCATATATCATTATCTATAAATTCTACTTGTCTTTTGATTTAGAATTGGAATTTTAGCAATGTAGCAGAAGCACACGCAGGACTAAGGAATCCGAATTCCAGTGCGAGGCTACACAAACTTGGAGGTTTCGGCTGTTCGCGAACTTGGGGATATTTGGTCCGCCCTGGTAATGGTAATTGAGAAAGCATTTGTCTGTGGCGGCTCACGTCTTACCTAGGCCATGTACTCCCTTGTCTTCTTGTGCGTGGAATTCGGAGAGTGATTGTTCTGCCGAAATGAGAATGTGGAAATACTTATTTCACTCGAAGTTGACTTGTAGATTCAGTTTTTACTATATCTATTTCTTTTAAATGACATAATTAGACTTCGGTTTTGATCCTTTACCGCAAATGTTTCCAGTTTTTTATTATGTTGTATGAAATTTTTAGCTTCCCTCCTTCTTTCATATTTGGCACAAATGTTCTATGTACTAAACAAAACCTCTTATAATTACCTCATTATTTCATTAATTTTTTATTACCTAACTTGACAAAATCGATTTTTCGTTGTTTTTTTTCACATTCCTACACCACTTCAATATGTCTGGGCTATTGTTGGAATTGACAAATGTACTTCAGATTTCCTCGTGTGCCAGACGTTTATCGAGGTGTGAAGCATTCATATCTCCTTAAAGGCGATAAGGGCCATACATGACATCCTGTAACTCCAATATTTCATAAATGTTTCCTGGAACTTATCGAGTCTTGAGGCAGGAGATCGATTTAAAAAAGGTATTGTCGTGGATATGCAATCATCCTCGCTAGTTTCCGCAACAACTTGATAACTATTGAACTGCAACTTTAACGCTTTTCCATTTTAAGCCAATATTAAATCTAGATATTAATTATAATGCAATTGGAAAAAACCACAATGCAAAGCCTTATGTTTCAAAAAATACACCCACTTACCAGTCGACGTTTCGCCTATTCAGGCATTATCAAGATACCAAAATCAAAAAGGGGTTATGTGAATCGCATTTCGAAGAAAAAGGTGCAATACATCCCAACGATCAACAGCCCAAACAGGTTCCAAACATGAGACAGCACCCCACCACCAAGACGTTCAACATACAACATACAACAGTTGTTGTAATTGTAACATTATAGTAAATAATAGTGTTTCATTTTGAGTTTTTGGCTCTATTTTAGTGACTAGATATTAATGTTCGTTTCCTGACTGAAAATCAGCAATGCATTTATGTTTTCTTCTCTTTCCTGGTAAAGATTTTTTCTAGACTTTAAAACAAATTATTTTATACTCTCGGCCACGGAATTTTTGTATGGTTAAGCCAAAAATCTTCCCAGTACATATAATATAATGTTCACACCAGAACCATTGCTGTATCTAACCTTTATTGTTTTGGTTACCTTTTGCTAATACCCAATACCTTTTGATAGTACCCAATGCTTATAAACAGTATTTATGATTTTGTTTTTAGTTAAATGCAGAATTAAAAAAAAAAATAGCAAGAAAATGAAACAGAAGAACAAAGTAATCAGAAAATTTTGAGGAGAAAGTTATTAAAAAAATCAAATCAATGCAGATTTTAATCTTCACTGTTCTGTTGTTTATCTTGATGTGCAGATGATGCTTGAATTGGAATGGAAATGACGTCAACTTATTTTCCAGTACTTCTGGGACTTAAAAATGTTTTTCTGGGTTTTCTTTTTGTATTCTGTGATCATTAATACAAATAAATGTAAGTTTGTTTTTTGAGTATATCATTAACCATTACGAAGATCGCGTACTTTACAAGAGCCTAGGTTTAATTAATGCTTCGGATATAATAACACGAAGATAACAACATGGTAGATTGCCAGCCGAGTGCAGGAGTATAGCTGACTAATTAGGACTGGAGACTCGAGCACTTGAAGGCGAGTGAGCGTTCAAGTGTAGAGTTCATACACACACGAGACTTCTCGCGCTCTTCAACCAATTCTCTCAGGATTCACTAATCCATAAAACTGTTGTACAGTACATTGTCGGCTATAACGAACTAAAAGAATTTATTATTATTTTGTTTAATCAGGTATATATACATTTAAGATCGACTGGAATCTGTTCCTTATAATGTTGATAAACAGGCGCATAAATATGTCGGTATTCGATGAGTACTGTACTACCTTGAACTGCAACGACGTAAAATTGATTTATTGTCGTGAAATTAAAAAATTGAGAGAGAGCTTAGTAATCTCAAGCTCCAACTTAAAATCATGAAACACCTTGTGACGTGTTTTTACGTTTCGGGCTTAGCCGTAGGCCCTCATGGGGCTTAAGACAATGAACATTCCAAAATAAATTTTAAAAATTAGGAAATTTAAATGTCTTGGATATTTGCGTTTAGGAATCCCTTTGATTTTTATTTCCAACGACCAGGTTCTCTGCGGACAGCTTAGAGTGTGACTACCATCATCACATACTTGAAAACATGGTGGTGGGATGTTGGAATGAAACTGGAAGTATTTCGAACAACAATTTGATAACTGTTTGATATATATATATACGAGGTGTGGCTATTAAATAACGAGACTGACGTTGCTGCGGAACAAGTACGCATGCGCCAATCGCCATTGACTGACAGCTGTTTAGTGTGAAGCTTTCTCTTTAGTATGCAGTTAGTCCCGCTTCTGTAAACAATACCGTTTAGTCAGAGCCTACGCTCGCGTTAGTATTGTTTTTCTGTTTTGCCGGTTAAAATGGTTAGTGTAATAATAGAGCAACGAATTATTGTGAAATTTCACTTCAAACTTAGAAAAACCGCTACTGAAACTTATAATTTACTGAAAGAACTGTATGACAGTGAATGTTTATCGCGGGCACGTGTTTTTGAATGGTTTAAGCGTTTTGAAGATGGCCGAGAAGACGTTAAAGGTGATTCGCGTCCAGGTCGCCCTTCAACGTCAAAAATGGATGACGATGTTGAAAAAGTCGGTAATTTGATTCGGTCTGACCTCCGATTAAGTATTCGTGCAATTTCTGAAGCTGTAGGCATTGATAAAGAATAAGGCAAATTTTACATGACAATTTTAATATGCGAAAAGTGTGTGCCAATATGGTGCCTAAAATTCTCACATTTGAACAAGCAGCTCGCAAACATTGTACTGGCACTTTGAATGCCATTGAAAATCACCAAAATTTATTGGAAAGGGTAATAACATGTGATGAAACGTGTTTTTTTACTTATGATCCGGAAACCAATCCATGCACTGGAAGACCCCAACTTCACCGAGTGCCCAAAAAGCTAGAATGAGGAAGTCAAAATCTTAAGCAATGATGATTGGTTTTTTTTCGATTTCATGGGATTATGTATCTTCACTGGGTTCCTGAAGGTCAAACCATTAATCAATACTACTACCTTGAGGTACTTGCAAAACTACGTTTTCGGGGCAAGGAAAAAACGACCCGAAATGTAGAAGGACAAATCATGGTTTCTCCACCAAGACAATGCGCCAGCTCATTCCGCGTTATCTGTCAAGAGGTTCCTAGCCCAGTAAAGCATCCCAGTGTTAGAACATCCACCTTATTCACCAGATCTTGCACCATGTGACTTCTATCTGACCCCTACGGTGAAATCGTCATTAAAAGGGACGAGATTTGAGTCCGTGGAAGCTGTAAAAGAGAAAGCGGCACGCGTCCTGAAGGAGCTGACCGAAGATTACTTCCACCACTGTTTCCAACAATGGACAATTCGCATGGAGCGTTGTATGGATAGAGAAGGGGTGTATATTGAAGATGATAGTAAGTAATTATGTATAAAATAGAAATACATTTTATTGCAACGTCAGTCTCGTGATCCTCTATTAGTTTTTTTTAAATCACAATTTTCCTTTACGTCAAACATTACTATAGCAGAGAAGAATTAAAGAAAACATTACAGAACCTCATCCTCGACATATGGAAAGAGGAGCGGATGCCTATGGGGAGTAAGGCAGTCATTTGTCCGATCCATAAAAAAGGAGACAAGGCAGAATGGGAGAACTACCGAGGAATCACCCTGCTATCTTGCGCATCTAAAATGGGACAGAAATTAATCCACAAAATGACTTATCTCAGGAAATAAGAAGAAGATTTAATTCTGATAATAGGCGCTATTATAGCCTAAGGAAGCAACTAACTAGCGGGTTCCTCTCTTGGCAGACAAAGCTATCTACAAAACCCTGATTTGACCGGTACTCACATATGGCTCAGCGGCCTGGGCTGTAACAAAGGCAGACGAGAAAAGGCTCTCAATCTTCGAGAGGACTATCCTGAGGAAGATTTTCAGACCAATAAAAGTGGACGGAATATGGTGACGGCTATTCAATAGATAAACGACCTCTATAACGTGGCACGGTTGGAAGACACTCGGATCCCCTGAATGAGAAGAAGATTCTCACAGAGGGAATATGCGGCACTCGGAGACTAGGGAGACCAAATGTGAGGTGGATGGAAGCTGTAGCGGAGGATGCACGTATCCTTCTTAATGCTAGAAGCTGGAGGGATACTGCGCAGGATAGAGCTGCTTGGTGTAGAATGCTGGAGGTGGCCCAGACTCGGTGACGAGTTGTTACGCTGGATATTATTATTATTATTATTATCAAACATTATTAAGACGTCAAACGTGCATAACATATTGTGGAATCTCATTGTAATTCGACATCACAAGGTACATTTGGGATGGTCAAACTTAATATGATATACTGATATCTACTTGTCTCAAATGTTAATTAATAAGTTTTGCATTCAGTTCATGAGATCCAGCCTATTTGTTAATGTTTCTGTTGTGATGTAACTTGCCGATATTTCGAGACTATATTGTTCTCATAATCATGCCCTAACCATGAAAAAATATACTTTTCTTGTGAATTATATATAATAACGCACTAGTCGAAATGGTAGTTATAAATTGAAGTCGGAATGGTATTTAAAATAGGTACAGTATTATTTCTGTTATCTTCATTATGTCAGTTTTATAAATGTTAAATAAACCTATTCGCTTTATATTTAATAAATCGATACAATATGGTTGATCAGAGGATTGACTTGATAAATAAAAAATAGTAAGCTTACGGATTTTTAAAAATCTTTTATAAGAACGCTCTTGGCGTTTGTGTTCAGTTACCAGAGAACATTTCCAAGTAAAAACCCCTACTTTAAAGAGAGCTTTCAGCTTTTAATGGGCTTTCAGTCTAGCGTACTCTGCGCAGAAAGACTAAAAATATTTAAATCGACCCAGAAGTCCTCCTGTATTTTCTATTTTTCCATCTCGATATATTTCAAAGACACGCTTATATATTTTTAAACAAGCCTTAATCTCCTGCATTTATCCTGTTTACCTTCGACACCTTTGCTCGGTTTAGTATCGGAACAGGCACGTGAGGAATTTAATATTCGAGAAAATATATTTTTTTATTCTTTTATAGTTCTATTTTATATTTTATTTTGTCTCATTTATAGTTTGACTCCCAATCATCATCTCGCTGTTGTTTTTTTTAATTGTTATCATTCGGATCTTTAATTTACGAAGAATTAATTATCTAATAATTGGGCAGAAAGAAAACTTCAAAAAGAATTCGCTATGTCTTAGCAGAAGTGTATCTATGGTATAGATGACTGTTTAAAAAATATTACCTACAGAGACTGAGGAATAATAATGAAAGAAAAATAATTAAATTTTTGAATTTTAATAAACAAGTTAAAAAACTTAGTTAAAGGAATGTCATATAAGATGCAATAACATTAAAACGGCTAGGGAACCTGAAGCCTCGATTCCGATACTTCTAATTTCTTCTTAACAACTTCCGCCCACGGACTTTTACCCAAACCCAAATCCATTAGATCACTCTTAACGCAATCATATAATGTAGATCTTCTTCTTCTTGCATGGCCCTACAGCCCATCACTGAGCCTTGGCCTCATCGATACGTTTCCGCCAGTCCTCTCTGTCCAGTGCAGCGGCCTTCCAGTTCCGCACATTTAATTGACTCCTGGAGTCCTCGCACTCCATCCAGCCATCGCAGCTTGGGGCTCCCTACTCTTCGCCCTGAATCTTTTCTTCTATATCTCTTCTGGGCCCTTCAGCACTTCCCATTCTAGGCCAACCCAGCGCAACCTGCCAAGCCGTATGATATTGACCACGGGACCTGGAATAGACTTGCCAGTATTTTTTTAAATCACAATTTTCTTTTACGTCAAACATTACTAAGGCGGAGAACAATGAAAGAAAGCATTACAGAACCTCATCCTCGACCTATGGACAGAGGAGCGGATGCCTATGCGGAGTAAGGCAGTCATTTGTCCGATCCATATAAAAGGAGACAAGACAGAATGTGAGAACTACCGGGGAATCACCCTGCTATCTTGCGCATATAAAGTTCTTTCGAACATTTTATTTGCAAGGCTCTCACCACATGCAGAGAAAAAGCTGGGGAATTATCAAGCAGGTTTTAGAAAAGGGCAGTCTACAGTGGACTAGATATTCTCACTGAGGATAATTCTGGAGAAATGCAAAGAGTACAAGGTCGTCACACACCACCTATTTGTAGACTTTAAAGCAGCCTACGATAGAATGGACCGCAATGAATTATATCGAGCCCTAAAAGATCTGAATATACCCCAGAAGATCGTTCGGCTTTTAAAATGACTTTTTTAATTATTTGTTTTTTCTAATAGTTTGTACATTGATACGTCTTCTCCATACTGCTCCCTATCTAATAGGTCCATAAATTCACCGAAAAATCCTCCTAAAAAAATGCCTGAAGCAATTTTTCATCGGCTTTCTTTATTACCCAGGATTCTAACCCATATAGAAGGACAGGCCAAATGAGTTTTATATAGAATCATCTTTGTAAGCTTGAGAAAGAGAGCTTTTTCAATGTCGATTTATCCCAAAGAAGCATTTGTTTGCCTGAGCCACTCTCTTCTTGACCTCTGTCGAGACATTATTGTCGCTCGTTATGGTTCTGGCTCGTTATGGTCGTCGATGGTTATGGTGGTTAGCAAGTAGGTGCATAACTACAACTATGCAATGCAATTTGAAAAGACCTCAAAAATCAAAATTACACAACAAAACATAATACACACACACACACACACACACATATATATATATATATATATATATATATATATATATATATATATATATATATATATATATATATATATATGGGTATATGTTAATGTACCAAATAAAACATAAGGTTGCTTCAGTTATTTAAGTCCGATTAATAATTCGTATTATGGATTTTTTTGTTATGTGCGATTCTTTAATATGCCGACCATAGTTGAATAATATCATAATTATAATATCATATCATAATAATATGATTTCCATGTTATTTTTTAATAATAAACCTTCGTAACTGAAAAAGTACAATAAATCAATGCTTACCCACCCTTAAAATTCGAGCTCTTGCGTTACAAGATAATTAAAATCCAAAAATCGATTAAAAAATAGCTTCCTCCTCTCTGTCAATCACAGCGTTTTTATCCATTAAAAAATCACAATTCTTATAACAAAAGAATTATTCTTAAGTCTGAGTCAACCTCAGAACAATCACTGGAACTGGATGTCTCTGTTTAACCTTCTAGATGTAGAAATATTATAAAATGATATTTTAAAATTTCATTTGGGTTTTGTTTTTTTATCGTGTGAAATGTAAAAAAATATTCGTTGGTTTTTTAGCTTTAATTTTAATGTTAAATGAAGCAAACATTATATCTGGTTGGACCTTGAAATGATTCTTCTGTAACTATAGCCAGTATATATTTTTTTTAATCTGAATCATTGATATACGATTCAATGAACAGTTATTTATGAGAAAAACTGGATGAGCCGAACATTTAGGAATTTGTCAACGTCAAACAGTAGTAATAGCTTTTAGGGTTTGAATGTGTACATTATTTTATTTATTTTTATTATAATTTTTTTATCTAGACTTTATTTTATTATCACTTTTGCATTAATGTCCCGCATGCATATATTTTTCCGCATGTATATATTTTATTACATTCACTTATTTTATTTTGTTTATATCATTTATTGTTTTGTTATGGAATGGTTGTCGCTACATAGCACCATTACTTATTGCCCTCAAGTGGCAGATTGTAGTTAGTTAGTTAGTTCATTAAATGTCACTTTATGCTGCTATGGCTTATCGGACGATGCTACAGTGGGAGCTCTAAATTTTGCCTATCCAGGTTTAATTAGGATCGGGATTTTTAACGAGTACCTGACATCGTACAGGCTCGGGACCCCCGTTTTAACGTACCTTCCGAAGGACGGCGTAACTAAGGATTTTTTACTCCCTTAAAAAAATCCTAGGGCCACCTGCCGGGCTACGAACCCGCGATCTTGGGCTTAGTAGTTTGTTACGCTAACCACTAGACCACAGGTGACCTTATGGCAGATTGTAATGTTTCAATAAAGTTTTTAATAAAATAAAAAAAAGTAACAGCTTTATCAATATCTAATGGTTATTCCTGTCATTTTTGTTTATAAAATACCTTAAAAACAAGAAATCCATTTTTTATATATTGTATATGTAACCATGTGTTTATTACCATATTACTGATCTTCATTTGCTATAAAGTGACAGTGTAAAATATTAGAGTTTACAAAAGGACTGTAAATAAATTAAATTATAATATTTTCATTAGGGAGCGAAGGTCATGGGTTCAAATCCGGCTGCCGGCAGAATTTTATTTTATCTGTTAACAGCCGGAGACGGATCGTATGGGATCTAGAACCCTTCTGGGGCTCATCCAGCCTCTATAAACTGGGTACTCAAATTAGGGGAGGGAATCTGGCGGTTTAACGTGATCTAGTACAAATCATCTCCCTACACTACCATTGTCCAAGAAACAGTACAGTTTCTACCACGTACTGAAGACTGCTAGTGACCCTAGACCAATGAGGTTTGATCGATTTCTGAAAACCAAAAAAATTCATTGACAGTCCTTTCTTACATTCTAATAATTTACACTTCCACTTCCAATGAATAACAAATGACAATTAGTATGGTCATGGGGTAATAAGCACATGCTTACAAATGCTATAATCTTATATTGTTGCATTTTAATGTAATTCTATAAATTGATCTGTAAATATAATAATATAAAAATCGCATGTAATATGGTTATTTAAGCATGGTGCATGTCCTGATATTAATAAACGGTCCCTCCATAGGGTTATTAATGGGGGGGGGGAATAAAAAGAAGTATGCTATAATAAGACTATTGAATGATTGTATTAGAAAAAATGCATAATAAGGCTATTATTTTAGTATTGATTTTTAATCATATTGTTTAAAAATAATGTATTTATTCATTAAAGAAAAAATCATAATAGCACACAAGGGAAAAAATTGGGTTGAGGTGCTTTAAAAGAGACTTGCTTTCACACCTGATCTGTGGAGGGAATTAAGCTCCAGTGCCAAAATAAAATGTCAGCCTAGTCGAGACGTGCCTTTCACCTCTGGCACGTCCCGTCTCATCTCATTTCCATCCAACGGGGTAATTCTAGGAGTGTTAGCTCTTCTTTTATCTATTTCTCATATCTTTCAGCTATTTTACATCTCATTAATGTCCTCGTTTGGATCGTTATTATTGTTATTCGCTCCATAATTAGACTTAAATGTCAACAAATTAATTAGGGATAACGACTCATTAAAGATACAGGAATTACTGAATGTTAGAGACTGATTCAAAGCCTCAAGTATCTCGAACAACAGCAAATGATCGATGTAGTCCAGAATCGATGTATTCGATATTTGACTTACTTTTTCTATCTAAACTTCTGTTATACTGTTTTTTTTTTCTCGTTCGATAAATAATAAATAAATAAATTTAAATGATGATAATAAAAAACTGTATACATGTAAAATAATAAATCGCTGAAATACAAACATACAATATATCATAAAAATAAAATAGTTAAACCATTTCTTTCAAGTTATAAATATAAAAATAACCATAAGCAGTTTTTTGCCTTTTAAACCAAACAAAAACATATACCAATAACATAATATTACTTGTAAGTTCATAGTAATGGCGAATACGAAGTGTTAATAATGTTTTTTCACTAAAAATATTTTCAGTATATGAAAGCATCGTTTCCATATTGCTATAACATGGAAAAATAAGTGCATAGTGGTTACATCGCCATTAGTTGTTGATACAAGGAATATTCGATTACTTTAAAAAAAAAGTTCAATTTGTCTAAATTATTTTATTTCAATATGTTAACTTAGGATATAAAGTTAACTAAGTCTTAAAGCACTGATGCTTGCACTGATTATTATGAGCAACGACTGAAACATTTTTTTTTTAAATTTATTTATTGATATCTACAACTGTATTACAATAATACAACAAGTAAATAGGCTAAGTGATATATAATGACATGATAATGACAAGTAGAGAAACTACCCACTGGTAGTACTCAAATCAAAGTTCAAGTAAGGAGGTCACGTGGCCATCTTCTTTTCAGACGCCTCGGAGGATTATCGGGAATCGAAGAGGAAGCTAGGTTTGAAACTAGAGGGTTTGAGTGGTAATGAAGTTTGTTATGAAAGGATAGATACCGGGTTCGGGCCAAATCAGCAACAAAAGGGACATTAAGGTCGTTATGGATGACTTTATTCTTAACAAAATAAGGAGCATTGAGGATTTTACGAAGGATTTTGGACTGTAAGGATTGGATACGAGAGGAATTCGATGGCTTAGTGGAGCCCCAAAGCTCTACTCCGCAAAGTCAAATTCGAAATTTCAAATATCAGACTAAAGTTAGACCCAGGAAAATACGCAAACAGCTCGTTTCTGAACAAACAAATGTAGGCAATCATTGGGTAGAGCTAAGGAATATTTTTTCTGAATAAATAAAGAGGTAAGTAATGTTTGAAACATCGGCCCTAATATTTCTCTAATCGTTTGTTTTCAAAAGAGTTGAAATATCTTCTTCTTTTTTTAAGGGAGGTGGAGTTAGGGTACTCGATCTTAGAAAACAACGAAATATTTTCCTACCTTAACAAAAAATTTTACGGAGATGTGGATAATATGAACATGAAAACAGTCTTTTCGACGAAAAATAATAATTAAATTTAAAAAATCTTTATTAATGCCAAATTTCGAGTGAATAAACACACTATTTTACTGTCGAAGTTCGACTTTACGGTACTGTATACAGCGAGATTTATTTGGTACACCTTCGCTTACATCTCAAGGAGCTGGTAAACATTTTATTAGGAATGAAAATATGTTGTATTTTGACAGATTTTTATGAAAATGTAGTTGTCATTAATCGCTTTCTATAATACAATTTTTATTTATCCCATAGGCCATAGTTTTTTCAGTAAAAATGAAAAAAAAAATATAAATTTGTTTGTATTATATTGATTAATAAATTACTATATTAATTATAAGTGTATATAGTTGACCTATGCGCATATAGTTGACATTAGAATAATTTAAATATATGAACAATTGTTTAAAAAAAACTACATAACATTTATACACACCACAAAAAAAATATTGGTATGTCATTTGCGATGTATTCAGGATAATATTATGAAAACTATTTTGAATAAAATTAGTAAGTTAATGGTTTAATTTGATTAGTAAGTTAATGGTTTAATTTGATTCTAATCAATAAATGAAGCATAAATGGATGAAGACTAGTCAATATCATAAAAACATGGAACATATTTTATAAATTTCTTCAGTATTTTAACAGAGGAATCATAAAGCAGCCTTGTAGTAACTGAAGTAAAAATGAGATTACTATAAAATGTGCTGTGGATGATTAAGAAATTCAAGGATTAATATCTTTTCTGTTTTGAATTTTAATGATATGAATAACGTTGTATTATAATGTCTCATTTTTAAATCTGATATTTTATAAATTGTACTGACTTTTTATATGTTTATTATATCAGTAGGATTCTATTAAAGTAATTGACCCCATTATATATGAAAATTGCTTTTTTTTTTCTAGTAATTAAACAGTCACCTTTTCTAACTATCCGAATTTTCATTTTCTTATTGTTTATTTAATTAATTAATTTTCATTACTAAACGGAACAGAAACAGATAACAGTAACTTTCAAAGTTGATGTGACAATCCCCGCACCTGTTACTGCCAGCTCCATCAAGTAATTAGCGATGTTAATCAATAGTTTACAATATTGCATAGCCTACTAGCTTTATGCAAGCATAAGCTCACATAACATTAATGCAACCGGGTCGAATCCTTCCTGAGAAATTATATCATTGTTTCAAATGTATTACTTGAATTATTGCTATTCTATTAGTTCCTGTATTAAAAACTGACAATTTTTTTGTAATAATTAAGCATGAATAAAAGAATCTGCGATGTCAGCGAGTTTGTGCTTGAAAACATTTTAATCGCCATTATAGTGGACACATAAGTAATATTATGATATTGGAATTGGGTATTCTTTGATTTTAGGGCAATAAACTGCTTGTGTTTATTATTGTCCTCATAACTTGACAACAACCGATTAATTATTTTATTTTTATGCTATACTTTATGTTATATTCTATATTTGTATTTATTATTTTGCATTTATTCATAATTTTATCATACTAAATTTACTCCTATGGCGCAGTTATGCTCTTGCCTAGACTAAGAAACAAGTACATAGTTATAAGTATCATGTAATATTTCTGGAGAAAATTAACGAGGGTTTCAGCAAAAGGAAGTGGAAAAAAAATCCTTATAAGCAGTTGAAAAAAAAAGATGATGACCATTCAAAACGGATTGATTCAATTAAAATACTAAAATTGGTAATGGAATTGGAAGGAAAAATACAGCAAGACCTGGAATGCAATGGAAAAATAGTCTGTTAAAAAAAACATGTTCAGGAGTGCATTGAGATAAGAGAAAACATGATATGGGGCTTAAGGAAAGATTCGGTAAATGAAATATCCAGAAGTGAAGATTTGACTTAAAATCAAACAATAATAAAGTGATATTTATTTTTTATCTTCTTTTTCTCTTCTTTATCTTCCTCTTGTGCATTTCAGGGTCGAGGTACCACATCAACCCAGGATCTCCATCTGTTTCTATCTCTCGCCATAATCCTCAGACCCTGCATGTTCTCCCCTCTTGCTTGTGCCAACTTGGAAATGTAGTTGGAGTACGTCTGCCTTGGTATCCCTCTGGTGCCTACGGGTTTGGCTTCCATTAACTTTCTTGGATCCCTGTCTTGACTCATTCTGTGGGTATGACCAAACCATTTGAGTTGACGCTTCTACAGAGTTTCTTTCAGGGAGGCAATGCGTAGCTGCTCTCTAATAGTATCGCTCCGGATCCTATCTATTTATATCTTAGTGAAACGACTTCATGCTTTATTGTTTTGTTTGTTTTTCTTTTTAAATTTAACATGCTTGTTTCCTCCACTTACAAAAAACAAACAACGTACTATAGGTTGCTTCCTTCGGTAGAGCATTATTTAAGTAATAAATCAAGTACATTTGTTTGAATTTAAAATTGATAAGTTATAATAATAGCTTCTGTTGAGTTGAACGGATGTACGTTTGGTCATTACTCAGCTCAATGACCCAACATTGATTATGTCTTTGGCAAATAAATTACTAATTCAGTTAACGACCTGGCGCTTTAGCGTAAACTCCGATAGTCCTCCTGGCAAAACTATTGGATGGACACTGAAATAATTAAAATAGAGCACTGGCAGGTATATTAGTGTATTTCTTAAGAAAAGAGTTTCAAGAAAATTAGGTAATTGAAATTTTTGATATAATTAAAAATTAAGATAGTATAAAACTTATTTCTTGAACTTTTCTATTAATAAAATTGTCTAATAAGCCTTGGAATTTGTAAAATCAGATGAATTAATTGCTCCCAAAATTATAATGATAAATCCGTAGGGTATGATCCCTAATGATGAGGCAGGCAATTAGTTTTACTGAATTTCAAGTAACCTACAATAATTATTCAGGCTCTATCTTAATGAATATCATTAATTACTTGCCAAAGGTTGAATTACATTCTCCGGCATACATGAAGGTTTAACTAGGTACATCATTTGACAATATCGGATGTTTCTAAATCTGTCCACTGAAGACCAGTTTAAAATCCAGTTATTTCTCTAAAAAGCTTTAATAATCCAATGTCCATATATAAATCGTCTTAATAATAAATAAAAAAATACAGTAAACATGGGAAATAGATATAGTTATAATATAATAGATAATTAATGAGTGTATATATAAATGTAATAAATAAAACTAAAACAGAAAGAAAGGAAAGTAAATAAAAAAATAAATACAATAATCCTATTAAATATGTTTAATTATGATTGGTGATTATTTTTTATTTTGCTTACCATTAATTTTTAAAGAGATTAAATTTCTTTCAAATATTCAATTTTTTTCTTATGTTAAGCATGACTGAAGCCTGTATCAGTTCAATCCAAGAAGGGTATAGGGTTCAGAACATGGTAGGTACTGTAATTTTAACTAGCCATCTGTTGTGCGAGAAGATTTGACGGTAATCAAGCTGATCCGTCTGCCCCCCCATTTTTCCGGCTGGGTGAGCCCCAGCAGGGTCCCACTGAGTCAATTCACGATTCTGAATATAAATTAATGATACATTTGCCACAGCCAGTCTCAACTATATGTATGTATAATTATGTTTTGTTCATGTCAAATGTACCTTGCGATGTCGAATTACAATGAGAATACACCGTATGTGTACCGAAGTAGCAACGCCATGCAAAATATATAAAGTTGTTCGGGGAAAGTGAGAGTGAACAAAATATTGAATAAGATCGAAGAAATAAAAAGTGGGTCTGTCATTTTATTCAATTTCTCAATGACAGCTTTCTTTTTCCTTATATTTTTACTGACAGCGTCTGTCACCCTTCTCTTCGTCACCACTGTTGTCTTTCTTTTCTGAATATATTATCATGTTTTCTTGAATCAGTTTTTATTACTTTTTTTTTTATTTTATGCATCATTTGATATTATATAATTTATATTATTGTATTACTCCCACTTTTATTTACGTTTTTGCTCCGAAGCAGATTGTTTAGTGATAAAATAGAAATATCATTTGTCTCTCTCCCTTTTTTTTTCTTAGGTAACCGCCCCACATTGTTATAAATATAATGCAATGTTTATTTACAACATTTATTTAAATAAAACTGTTTAGTGTATTTTATAGCTACAAGTAGGCAGTTTTAAATGTATTATTCCATCCTGTAAACCAAGTCCAGTGGTAACTACCAACGTACGTCCTGTAACTCCTTTATCCACTTGCCTTAATGGAACTTATCTATTATTCCAGTTAGGTTTATCTGTGGCTTACCGAGGGTGAAACGCGTCATAGGTGGGTAGGTTTAAATCCTATCCTGAGCGGGCGGGGGTTAGTGGAAAATGTAGGGGCTTTAATGAAGACAAAGGGAGGGGATTCCCCTGTCCCTACTCCAATCGCCTAGCCATTTTCGAATTGGTTTCCAGTTTCTCAGTTGTCTGTGATGATTTCATCCCCCGCTGCGTGTTTTCACCCCCATCCTTCATATGGAGAGGGTGGGAGGGGTGATCCTCTTCGCGCTTTCTGGCACGATCTTCAATTAGATAAATTGGAAAGGTCCGTGTCCCTGAATTAACAATCGAATTGAGAAGGACAGATGTGCCTACGTGAGAGAGTCAGACTTCTAACACTGTTTATCTGTAAACCTTTTGGAGATATTGTTCAACTTGCAAGACAACTTACGTACCAGTGATAAACACTTGAACCTGAAATAAAAAATAGTAATATCCAGCTTCATAAACGCAAAATAGTACATCGATCAGTTTTCAGAAGTAAAGGCAATCACTGCAAAAAGGAATAAAAGTATGAATCTATGATTAGTTTTGCGGATGATCAAGATCTCTTTGGTAAACTATGCGAAAACCAAGACACTATGGTTAATGAAACTCGGTGATGAACTTGGACTAGAAGTAAATTCGGATAAGACAAAGTAGATAGTAGGTTGTATTGGTTGTAGGTGGGAGCACTTGCGGTTAATTATATTATAAATAGAAAAACCGATATTTAACAAGGAATAAATGCGCGGATAAAGGAAGGATCTGCGCATTAGTTTCCGCTTTCGACATTGCACAAGTGTTGAAATTATAAATTTGGATTTATAAAACTACCATTTTTCCAACGGTTTTTGTTGAGTGAGAAACATTCAAGTTGAACAAAATCGATTCCTACAACAATGCCTATAAAATACTGAAAAACCTAACCAACCGAGGTTTCACGAATTCAGGCATCATCAGGCTGCTGTTTTTTTGCCTCTCCAGCTGTTCGTGCATTATCTCCTTTTGCCTTAGTTGTTTTTGGAGTAAGGTCACTGACTCTACTTGATAACTCTGTTGGTCTGAGATGTGCTGTACTTTGTCTTATTTGATTTGATTTTCTTCTGATAGGTGTGAAACGTTTACTGGTCGGTTTAAACACTTAAAGCTTGTTGTGGGGATTTCCCCTATTGCATCCGATTTATAATTAATATCTCTATATATTTATCTATCTCACTCACTAAACCGAGTATTCTAAGGCACTTCTTCCTTTAATTGTATACCTATCATGTTCGAGTAATCAAGTCTTGCAAAATGATCCGTATGCATGTTGTAAGCCTAGTGTTCAAAAAAACAAAAAGTAGGACGTGACTCAAGTTACCTATTCAAAGAAGGTGCCGAGAATTTTACGAGCTTTGAAGAAAGATAAACTTATTATACCATTTCGTTATTGATTGTCAATGAATTGTTGTTATCGATTTTGATTAAACTCGTTATATCAATGCTCTATAAAATATTCATTGATCCCGCCTCTTATCCTAATTGAAGTAGCCTGAAAGGCCACGAGTTCCGAATATTCACAATACCTTCTCCTAAAGTATTTTTAATATAGTTTATTAAAAATAATTAACTGTCACTTGTTGTTAAAAGTAATTAAAAATTGATAAATATAAACTATGAATTAATTCGATTAAGTACTAAATTTATCGAACACAAATTATTTTAGAAAATATATTATCAAAAACAGGCAGACCTAGAGAGTATTGTAAATTGGTTTAAGCTTCTATATAATTTGTATATAATAACTCATCTTTATATAATTTAATGGAATTCTATGTCCGAAATGATGAGTGAGCGAAAACTCAAATAGAGATATAAAATAACTAATTTAATAATTTGTTTGATGAATTTTTAATGTATGATAGTAATTGTTATTTTCAATACCTGTACCAGTACAACCCGTGAAGGGTCTGGGGTTCAGAACATGGTGGAGACAGTACTGTTTCATGGACAACGGTTGTGCAGGGAGGTGATTTGTCATATATCACGCTCAACCGCTAGATTCCCCCCCCCCCCCTTATTTTAGGTACCAACTTTAAAGATGCTAGGTGAGCCCCAGGAGGGCTAAGATCCTATATGATCTATCTCCGGCTGATAACGGACTAAATAAAAGACAACTGCAGCGGGATTTGAACCAGGATTTTCAGCATGGAAACTAGGCGCTCTACCACTGAGCCAGTCCACTCTCTCAATAACAATTTATATTAATAATTATTGGTGTTTAATAGGACGCCTTGGAATGAGGTCGCCGATTGATTAATTTGTTTGGACTGTTCTGCCTTTGATCATCGTTGATGTGAATTTTATGTGTATGACCTGATGATACCTGGATTTGCGAAACGTTACCTGGTCAGTTATTTTTCAGATCCAAGGCTTTATTTTGTATTTTTAGTTATCAAATAGTTTTCTAAGAAATAATTGATACTAAATCAAAAGGAATAATTCAAAAACTGTTTTAAGTATAGTGATAAGTGAATGTATGATTATCACACCAGATTTTTATTTTTTAGTTGATCGATCTAATTTGCAACTGACACGTTAAACAGTTTTAAGTAAGAAGTAAAAAAAACCATTCTCCAGTCATAATATTTTATTTTCTCACTTTCCACAAGACGTTTCGACCCCTTGGGTCATTATCAATTCTTTCATTGTCTCTCCTGATTTATACCATTTTTCTGCAATTCACCTTATAAATTTACTAACATTAACAACAACATAAATTATTAACAATTAAATAAAAAACATTAAAAATTGTCCTAAAAACCGAAATTTAAGTATAGATACCTCTTATGACGTCAATAATATAAACATTTTTTTTGGAGACATATCTTCTCCATGGTCATTTTTCAAAACTCTGCTTTATACTTTGGACTTTCCCTATTCTTAAAACACCTTGATATTACCTTGAAGAAAATTAAAAAATTGTAAATCTATAGGAGTTTATTTAAATTATGCTATATATTATTTATTTTTAATATTTTATGTTTAATTTTTGTTTTGTTTTTTTGGGAGTATTAGAAATAATATGTGAAGTTATGTGTGACAGGTTATGTTATGGTTATCTATAGTGTAGGCTATTCTTTGTTTATTTCTTCTTTAATTTTAATAAAATAGAGGAATACAATTTACTGACCTCTCCAGACTCTTTTCCATCATTAACTACACTATCTATATTTTCGTTTATATATATGGCTTCTAAGTATTGTCTTTTTATTTTGTCTTTCTCTCAGTGCAAAATTATTGGCTTTTCAAAGTTGAATGTATGTAGTTCCTTATTACAATGCGTAGATAGTGCAGTGCTTGTTTTGGCATTTGGTCTTAAATTACTTTTGTGATGATAAATTCTGTGTTTTAAATGTGTGCTTGTATGTCCTATATATTGTTTTTTACAATTATTACAGTTTAGGTTATACACTATATTTTTATTTTCTAATAGTGGTATTTTATCTTTTTTACTATGTATTATTGTTTTGATTGGGTTTGTAGTTCTATGTGCTATTTTAATTTCTGGTATACCATACCATGACATACGAGGTATCTATACTTAAATTTCGGTTTTTAGGACAATTTTTAATGTTTTTCATTTAATTGTTAATAATTTATGTTGTTGTTAATGTTAGTAAATTTATAAGGTGAATTGCAGAAAAATGGTATAAATCAGGAGAGACAATGAAAGAATTGATAATGACCCAAGGGGTCGAAACGTCTTGTGGAAAGTGAGAAAATAAAATATTATCACTGGAGAGTGTTTTTTTTTTAATTTTTAGTTAAATATCAATTACTAGTCCAGTAAAAAGCTATATCATAATGGTAAACATTTTTTGATACTATGCCATCAATAGGTTATGTTGTGGAACTGGGTGGCAAAAAGCATGTTGAAGTATTGTAGTACTCATTTGTCATAAACGGTAAAGTTGCAATCCTTTGTTAACTCTGCCATTTTATATCAACGATCGATTTTATCCATTTAGACAAGTTGGCAATCATCACAATGATAATCCCTGCATTAACTGATTGATTAATTGAGGTAACTATTTACATTTAATCAACTGTAACTAACTACAATTCCTGATTTTTAAACAATTCCTTTTCTAACTAATAAATAGAGCGGGGTAGCTAAGTACGTAGGGTGATGTGTGACTTCTTTCTATAAACCCGAAATCGAACCCGGTTGTGGCATATGAATTATTTATTCTATCAGCATCCATAAGTCGATTTGGTGGGATCTGGAGACCCTCCTTGGGATTACTCAGCCTCAAGGTTTTTACACTAATAAAAGGGTATTTCCGTATATCAGGCGGTAAAATCTGGCACTCGAGCATGCACTTGGTCACCTTGCACTACCGTTGAGAAAATAAGGTTTGAAAACAGTACATTCCCTCATATGTGCTGAACTCCGCGGGTCATAGTAAATACAGGTTCTATCTTATAATTTTACATTCAATAGTAAGTTCCCGGTTTTTGTGTGGTTCTTTTACAGCAATTGTATTTCACGTTTATTGAATAGTCTATTTTTCATCTCTTAAATAGATTTAGAACGCTGAACTAGACTATTAATTGCATTAGCTATTTATAATTTATATTTTGTTTCCTAAAATTATAATTATAATCACTAAAATAGAGCCAAAAACTCAAAAAGAAACACTATTATTTATTATAATGCAATTGGGAAAAAACACAATGCAAAGCCTTATGTTTCAAAAATACACCCACTTACCAGTCGACGTTTCGCCTATTCAGGCATTATCAAGACACCAAAAACAAAAAAGGGGGTTATGTGAATCACATCTCGAAGCGGTCTCAATCTCGAGTAGTATGTTGAACGTCTTGGTGGTGGGGTGCTGTCTCATGTTTGGAGCCTGTTTGGGCTGTTGATCGTTGGGATGTATTGCACCTTTTTCTTCGAGATGTGATTCACATAACCCCCTTTTTTGTTTTTGGTGTCTTGATAATGCCTGAATAGGCGAAACGTCGACTGGTAAGTGGGTGTATTTTTGAAACATAAGGCTTTGCATTGTGGTTTTTCCCAATTGCATTATAATTATTGAAATTTCTTCCTTAGCTTCTGATTGTATCTATTAAATTTTGAAATAGCTAAATACTGAACGTTATCAAATATTTTAAATATATATAATATCTAACGAAATATTCTTCTGTAAATATATATATATATATATATATATATATATATATATATATATATATATATATATATATATAAAAATACTTGGAATACTGTGATAAAGGTAGCGAAAGTAGACAAATATATGAGAATGGAAATGAAGAAATAGAGTATAAATAGTGGTTATGATGATACCGGGGAGGAGGGGCGCATGTAAGAAAGGAAATGGAAATTTCGCTGACTGAGGATCACAAAAGAAATATAAAAACTGGTGGAGAGGTTTGGACGGAAAGATCTCTAGGTGTGGAAATAACATGTCTGGTAGTGAAAGAGCGGGTGAACCTTTCTTCTGTTTTAAGATGTCTTAGTTCTGTCTGTGATTTAGCGGAATATTTGGTCCTTGTATCTTTTTAGTATTGGATATTTTTCTTTTATGATTATTATTATTATTATTATTGATATGATCATCATAATTATTTCATTTTCATGCTCTCCTCAACTCGTTAAATACCATTCAATTCCTGCTTAAATTTAAGTTCTCTGTAAACTCCTAAACCATTAAGTGATACCTGAATTGGAATTACTTTATACCTTTTGGAATTCTCTGCCATCTAGCATCAGGCATTCCTCCTTATTTAAATTTGAAACACTCACCCTACTAACGCTCAGTTCATGCAGACGCTTCACTTTTAAAAAAAAAATAGATTTATGATTTAATCTCTTATCAAAAATTAAGAATTTACTCAATGGATTTCTGTATAATTATATTTTGAATTTTTATAGCGAATTTTTTAAAACGGAATTGATCTGATCGACTATTTTTTAACCTATTGGATTTTCCATTTGTTTTATACAGGAAGAGTGGCCCAGTGGTAGAGTGCTGTGTTGCCTTGTCTTAATCACGGGCTCTGATACAATTATACTCTCAATTATTTATATCTGCTAACCACCAGTAATAGACCTCTTGGGGTCTGGTGACTCTCCTGGGGCTCATCCATGCTATATGAGTAAAATATGGGCAGCCAAAATAAGGATAAAACCTGGAAGTTGAGCATGATTTCTGATATATCATAAGCGTTGTCCTAGAAACAGTACAGTCTTTACCGCGTACTTAAGGCTCTGCATGGGTAGTGATGATACAGGTTTTTCTTTTGTTTTGTCCTATATCATGCATTTATTTGTTAGTTTTTTCATGTATGTTAATGCCATCCTCTATCTTATGAACCTAGATTTGATCCAGAATGTTTTATATGTTTTTTGTAAATGTCTCTGTAAGAAACATACACTGCAAACCTTAAAAAAAACTATCAAAATTTATGTTGTTTTGTTACATCTTAAATAGATTTTTCTTTCAATAATTGCCTCTTAGCTGATTGGTCATGTATTATTCTCTATAGAGATTATTTATCAGGAACGTAATAGGATTTCCGGACGTTATTTACAATTTTTTCATTATTAGCTATGAGGATGTTTGTTGTCGTTGTAGAGACAATGTAATGGGCTAATTTTGCCCGGACCGTAACTCCTTCTGCCCTGGCAGCAACTACTGAACTTTCCTGGAAAAATACCAAATACTGTGGAGCCGCGAGGAACGGACCCGGGAGGGGGGGCCCTTTCCCACACCGAAGCATATGTTTTTGAAAATGGTTTATTCTCTCTCCCTTGTCCTAAGCGGGGTGTAAAAAAGTCGTATAAAAATTGGATTGGTGGAATCCTACTTTCATGTTTAATTTGAAGAACATTCAGGACGTTGGTCGTGTGATTTTGCAAGAGGTCAATAATAAAAAAGTAAAATAAAAATAACCTAAGTAAATTTCTAAAATTTATCAATCCCTTCTATACTTTAATTGGGAAATTCAAAAGAACAAAGAAGAAAAAAAATCTTGAACTGGATTCTTACACCCAAACGAAACTTTATATCATAACACACTATCTAATAAAGAATATTTATAAATAATTTTATTACATATTGGTGGTATTTTTCTGACCATTCAATGCTGGTGATTGGAGACTATTAAAAAAAAACATAAAAAATAAATCCTTATTCTGGAACAATATCAAGTTCTGAAGATAAAAAATAACGTCATCATGTAGTAAATGCAATAGGTGTATATATCATCATAGTACATTAAAAATAATATTTTTCTAATGTTGGATATTACATGAGACCTAACATCAAATATCATCACCTACGAAACTAACATCACGTATGGAAATTTTGTAGGTAACCTGTTTGGTGTATGATTTAATAGACATCTTTAATATTAAGTTTTGTTTTTCAATTTACGAGGTCTCAATCTTCTGGTGTTCCTCAAGGGAGTATCCTCTACACAGCTGACATCCAGTCCCGTATTCTTCAACCCCATATCACTGACCTTGAAAAATGGTGTGAAAACTGGAGGATTAAAATAAATTTCCACAAATCCCGTCAAATCACCTTTACCCTCCGTCGTAAACCATTGACTTCCTGTCCTACCGTATCGTTTAATAACATCCCACTGATTCCTGTAGAACAGATCGGGTACGTAAGACTACACCTTGACATAAGATTAACTTGGAATCCTCATACTAGACTGAAACGACAAGAAACAGCACGCCGTTTCAGGCTACTTCAACGTTTATTAGACAAACGCTCTAAGCTCTCAATTAATTAGAAAAGACTCATATACATGACAATCATTAGATCCATCTTGACTTACGGAATAGAGCTTTGAGGCTCCACTAAACCATCGAGTTCCTCTCTTATTTAATCCTTACATTCCAAAATTCTTCGTAAAATCCTCAATGCTCCTTACTTTGTAACGAACAAAGTAATCCATAATGACCTTAATGTCCCATCTGTTGCTGATTTCGCCCGAGCCCGATATCAATCTTTTCATGGCAAACATCATTCCAACTCAAACCCGCTTATTTCAAACCTAGCAACCTCTTCAATTCCTGATAATCCTCCAAGCCGTCTGAAAAGGAGATGGCCTCATGATCTTCTAAGTTTAAATTTTTATTTGAGTACTACCACTGGGTAGTTTTTCTACTTGTCTTTTCATGCATGCATTTATTATATTTAGTTGATGCATTCTGTTATACAGTTGTAAATTTCGGGCCTAATTGCGTAAACTTTTACTCATTTGGTTTGGAATCTCGCAATACTGAGAAATATGTTAACTAAGTTGAGAATCACATTGAAAGGAGGAATATGATGAAGCAGAGGCATAATGACGAATTTCGCCAGATTTCGTTTCTTCATGATTTTATTGTGTCAGATTTTTGGGCCTTAAATTGGATTATTTTCTTTAACTTTTGTTTTTGATAAGTGTAACATTGATTTATTATTTAAAAAATTGTCATAAAATGGCCCAGTGGAATTTCCAAGAATACGTTTGTAGCGATGACGCCGATCCTGTTAAATAAAAACGTGTTATGAATACGCATTCCAGAGCTGCTGAAAGGCGGCGGAGTAGAATTCAAATTATTCGATGGGGGTTGGAGATTTCTAACATTCTCCCTTCTCACCCCCACCCCTCAGAACTGTATTTAATTGAAGCTAACAGCGTGAAAGAAAATCCTCTTTTCACCGCCTTATACCTTCCATTGGATGCTATGGGGCCTCGATCATGCATTCCTTTTCCCATTTGAATGGTCAAAGGAGACGGAGGGTGGAAAGAAGACTGAATAGTAACCGAGATTGCGTCACATGTAGATGCTGAAAATTGGCAATGGTGGCTCGGGTTCAAAGGAATCAGCCTCGAGTATCGGAATTCTCTCCTTGGTCAGACTCATATTAGCTGGGGTTCGGTATGCAGTCGTCCCCCTCCCCTCGTCCCTCTGCGGTCTTCTTTAAGTCTCTTCTGCCTCTTTGCATTCAGCTAGTGCAATGCCTTCAAGGATAGTGATGAGTTTAAAGGAAAAAATGTTTCTATTTTTTAATTATAATTATGATCTCAACATTCCTTTCGTCCTCGACCTCATCCCTACTTAATTTTCAAACTTTCACCAAAACCTTGCCTGTCATCCCAACCCCCTGGCTCAGTCATTATCCAGTTCCACACATCCATATAAGCCACCTCCCCCCCGTCTAAACCGACAATGGCCCCGAGACCTGTTGTAATAAAGTTATTTGGAGAACTGGCACTGGCCAGATTCTCCACTCACGACCTGTGTGTGTGAAGCGCCCTTAACCAGCTTCCATTGGCATTTAATGCCAGTGACGCGGCTAGGAAAGGGGGCTGGGGCCTCCCGGACTCCTGCTTTGCCCTCATTCCTGGGGAAGAAGCTCAGTTCGGGGACCCCAGGCAAATTGTAAATAGGATATGAATGTATACATTTTATTTTACTTTTATTATTAGTATTATTATTATTATTTATTTTATTTTATTATCATTATTATTTTTATTTTTTAATTTTTTTTTTACTTTATTTTATTATCATTCCCGCATTAATTAATTTCTGTTACCGCATGTATATATTTTTCCGCATGTATATATATTTATTTATTTTATTTTGTTTATATTATTGTTTTGTTGTGGAATGACTGTAAGCTACATAGCACTATTACTTATTGCCCACAAGTGGCAGATTGTAATATTTCAATAAAGTGTTAATATAAAAAATAAAATTATAATTATAATTTTTTCAAAGAATTGGAAATAAAAAAAAACACGCTCAGATACCCCTCAGAAGTTTATCCGTCAGCTGTGTGCATATTAACCTTTAAAGGATTTGTTTGTAACTAAGAGGTTTGTTGGGACAACAGGGAATTTGTTCATGTCCATTAATATAACTCTGTTAAACTATAATCGATTCAATTTTAAACAATTTTGGAATAGGTATTACAAGATCTTTAATAACTAGATATTTTTTATCAACATATTTCAAATATAATTACGAACGCTAAGTGGGAGAATAAGTATTAGAACATTAAAAAAAAACGTGAAAGTGGACTTTTTAATTATGATTTATAATTATTATTTATTATTAATTTGAGTTTTCATATCTCAACCATCTGGGTATCATATTTTATAATAATTTCGTAATTTTGTTCTACGCTTTCATCTCATAGTTTATAGTTGACTCAGTTTTGCTGTGCTTGGTAAACCTTGCCCAATATGACCTAGAGTTTCCTTCAATAATGATTCCGGTAAAGCATAGTTGCAAACATGGACGACAAACATGGAATCCTCTTATTGGAATAAAACGACAAGTTTGCTTGTTGAACATGACTGCTTCTACATTTATTAGGCAAACTCTCTGAACTAGCGGCTACCAACAAGTCCATGACATTAATTAAATTTTAAGACAAATTAAATTTCTATGTTTTACAAATTAATTAAATTCATACCGAGTCCCTGATTAGTGTGATAAGACCCGGAATGCTTTATCCGATGATTTTTATAATTCATTGTTTTCTGTTATATTCATTAGGTATAAATATTGTGTCTTTACAATTTACTTCTTATTTTCTATTAGTTTTTCGAGCATGCTATCAATTTTTTTCAAGTTCAGTACTGAAAAAATGAGAATACATTTCAAAATATTACACTTGAGGTAGTTGTCCAAATTTCTGAACAGATGGAAATCGGTTGGAGATAAGTCTGGCAAAGAAGATGGGTGTAGGAGGAGTTCGTAAACCAGCTTCCGTTTCGTTTCTGTCACTGTAGGTCCTTTCCGATTCACCAATGCAGGTTGTTTTTTTATATTTGTTATAGATTATATCAATATGGATGTGACGGTTTCACCTCTGGTAAAAAAGGAGAAATAAATTATTTATTTATGAATTAATCAGTGCCATTGGCTGAAAATTTCTCATATCTTCAGCAAATGGTCCGTTCGTTAAACCTTTCCCCGAACGTGGTGGTAATGTTTCTTGCAGCTTGGGCTGCTGAGTGTCCAAGTTTAAAATCATAAAACAAAATTATTAATTATACGAAAATGATTAAGATGGCAATTTTCGTTCATTAGTAGTGACAGTAAATATTTTAAACAAAGAGAGGGTTAAAACAGCTCATTGCAATCTGTAAACGTAATCATAGTAAACAATTGAGTTTAAGTCACTGTCACCTGCACTCACTGACATCTAGTATAAAAAAATTGAGTTCACTTTCATTAATAAATAGTTTCGTAAAAAAAAACAAGCCCACTAAGTCCTGGCCGAATAAGGTTCAGGTCACGTTGAATGAATAAAGTGTTTCGGAAACGAGAGTTATTGAAAACAATAAAAATGTTTTATTAGGGCAGTTATGGTCGGAATAACTTTTCTCATAACGTGCCAAAGCCCGGGGAGTAAAGTTTTACTGTATGTAATAGCAACTACGATAGAAAATGATGCGAGGCAGGGTCGAATGTATGCAGAATAAACATCCCCGCTTTTCTGTTTTTATTGTTTGTCCCTTCATCGACCGATCGTTCTTCTGATTACGATCGGTTAATCGAATTAATTTTTGTATTGATGACAATGTTCTGTTACTTTTTACATTTATGTGTACGTAATTATACTCATTAGCACGGAACAATTAAAACTTTATGTTATTTTAAATATTTTTAAAATAGCTTTATTTTTATCTTTTTAAATAAGTATAGTGTATCAATATCTACTATTTTACACTTACATTGATTTCATACTTACACTATTATTACTTATTTAGTTACCTTAACCATATTTTTTTGTTTAAAGAAAAACCCTTATTTCTCTAAATTAAAACAGGAAACAAAAATGCATGTCAATATTTTACCTGTTCAGGGTGAATTAATGTTATGACTATGGCCCGGATTTGTATGCAATAAAAAACCTTAAATATGTACATATAATATGCATTTATTTTTGGGAAATATACAGGTAAAACAAAAAAAAAATGTATTACGTACTATTTAATTTCTAGTATTACATCTTTATAATATTAAAAATTAGTTACGAAACGCATAATCCTCTTTCAAATTGTGTACATCAACGTGCACTTAGATTATCGAATGTGAAGCTCTGACGACCCGGACGCAATATTTTTTTGTACCTACAAATGATCTTTCCACGTCGACTGATGTATCGGGAGCTCTTTTAAAACATGATGCTTCACTAGGGCTGAATGACATATTTTTTTCTCCAAAGTTTCCTTCTAGAATGTCGCAAATGGGTCGTAACTGTTTTAGCCCAGGAGTGTTTTCGAAAACGTATTGAACTTTTTGTGTGATTTTTGGTGACGCTTTTTAGTTTTTGGATGGAATCAGCTACTATTTTCAGGCTTTCTGATAAAAGCAAACTTCGATTTTCAAGTCTTTTTATTGTTTCAACTAAAATAACAAAATTTGTCGAAATATGACATAAATTTTGTTTTAAAGTTTTTTCCATTAATTTCTTTGCTCTTGATATTGCCAACGCTGTATCATCTAATCAGGAAAGCACGTCTTTGAACTTATCTATCAAAATGTTGATATGTGGATGCATCTAGCCAGGTTCCCCATCTTGTGATTATTGGTTCCGGCGGTAAATTTAATTCTGGGTAATTTTCATTCTATACTTTTAAGCGACTTTGCGCTTTCAGAAAATAATTTTTGACATTCGAAATCATCAAGTCGAAATCTTCAAATTCATTTCTGACAGTTTCCGCGATCCTATGAAATGCATGGGCAAGTCACGTGAATCATTTTAGGATAGAATATGTTCAATGACTTTGCAGCCTTAACCATGTACGGAGAAGTGTCAGTTGTGAATAAATAAACTTTTTCGTGTAGAGTTCCATTTGGCCAGAGAAAAGTCATGGAATCATTAAAAAATCTAGCTATGGTTTCGTGGTTACATTTGTCCAACAACTGCATGTTTAGAAGAAAGGGTTTTGATAAGTCTTCTGGCAGCTTTCTGACAATGATATTGCCCTCGTACCTTCCCAGAGAATCAGTCGTCCCATCTATGGACACCCAAATTGGTACTTCTATGTGGTTGCGTATTTTATTCATGGTCTCCCGGTAGATATCAGGGAGATAATTTTTTCGAATAGTGCTTTCGTCTGGCATTTTCAATCTGGTATACCTTTAAAAAACTCTTTTAATTCAGAATTATTGATCTTATAAATTGGAATATCTGCTCTTGTAAAAGCACGACTCAAATCATTGAAAAATAGTGACTTACTGGAAGCCGAAGTTGATGTAAATGATGTAGAAATAAATGTCTGGATGAGTTGTTTTTTCTTTGTAGGTTTTCTTTATGTTTCGTTGTTTCGATATACTGCGTTAATAACGATCTTCGGGATGTCGAAACCACGCCCGAATCACTGCGAAAAGTTTCGTCAGAGAATTCGCGTAAATATATGGTTACAAGTTCTCTAGCTTTATTTTTCGGCATGTTAACGGTGCAATATTTCGAACCTAACTAAAACAATTTTTAGTTACAGTGGACTAGCAGAACCAAGAGTGGAAATGGATTCTAAGAATTTATTAATTTTTAAGAATAGGAATGGGAAGGACCAGTCCTCCTAGAAAACGACTTCTTATGCACGGAGGGTTTGAAATATTAATTGTTTCATGTTATTGAATTGAATGTTTTTATTGATTCATCGTATTTAAAAATTACCTAAACACTTCCGACAACTTATAAAACCTAAAATAGAACAAAACGCATTAAAAATATGCAAAAATATGAAATTTCCTTCTAATATGCAAAATAAAGTTACCCTAATCGAATACTTTTGGCCCAAAACACGTTTTAAAAACTTCAAACGTGATGCATAGCATATATAAAAATATGCAAATGCATAAAAATCCGGGCCTTAGTTTTGACTAATCCTAAGGTGTATTGCGGAAGAGAGAATTAAATAAATATTGGTATATAGTGACTATTATTGTATATATGGAGTGTGCAACTGCATTAAAAAAACAAACTAAAACTAATAAATAAATTAATATTAAAGAGAAAACGCTGAACAGACACATGAAATACATCTGAAGAATTTAGTGAACAAATTCCAATCAAAAAGCATTAAGTCTCTAAACTAAAACCCAAAACAAAATTGCATGTCAAAATTTGCCCATCCAGCGTGAATTAATAATTAACAGCAAAGGAAAAATAAAGGAATTAAGCATAACTTAACCTCAAAATTCAGCAAGCCACAAACCAGAGGAAACATCCCACCACCTCCAAGATCTAAATGCATCTGCTGATTAATAAGCAAGCTTACCATACCCCAGCTAGATAAGTTTAAATATAGACAGATGGAAATTTGTCTTATGTTTTCGTGTTTATTATTATTATTTATTTTATTTTCATGTTGTGCTTTTTGAAGTTTTGTGAGTATATATATTACTTTTACATTGCGTATTTATCAGCTGCTTTTATCTTACCTTTTCCAACAAGGGTCTGGTAACAATCCTTATGAATCGGGAGTTGAATTTGGGCCTTGGAGGTGGTAGGATGTTTCCTCTGGTTAGTGTCTTGCTGCATTAAGATTAGGATTTGCTTTGATCGTTAGTTTGTTTCCTTTGCTGTTATTCTCTTTCTGTCCTGATGATTTCTGTATAGGCGAAATATTGACTGGTACTTTTGTTTCCTCTTACTGTTTAGAGCCTTAAAACCTTTGGTTGGAATTTTCAAGTTTCTGTTGATCTTTTGCTCTTCAATATTAGTTTTTTTCTCTATATTTTCACTCTCGTTATAAATCATAATAATCGTTACTTACCATTATTGAATATTTATTTTCTTCTCTCTTTTGGCTCAGACCTTCTTATTATCCATAACATTAATTCACCATCGAGAGAAGTAATTTATTAAATGTTATATAGCCTTATAATTTATTCCGCCGACCTTTTTGAATAAATGAAGTTGAATCGAATTGTTATTCATGTCCGGCTTTGGAATGTTTGTCTCCCAGTTACATAAATATTTCGTTGAATTTTTAAAACAAACCCAGAATTGGAATTGTTCCGGGATGAGCCACAGTTTATCAGGCTCTTCAAATATTTGAAAGGGAATAACTCCTCCACCGTGAAGACAAATGAATGGAGATTGCATTCTATGCTAATTCGATTGGACTTTGAAATCCAGACTTAAATTGCTATTGGTGTACATATTAACGGAGATTATGTGGTTTTGTACTTGCTGCTAATATTTTTAATTGTAAGCGTGCTATTGTAGAGTATATTTGATTTTATTTTACAAATTTAATATATAGCATGAATTTTCATCGATTAATAAAAGCACTATAAAAGTAAATAATACTTAGATTAAGTATGGATGAAGGTGAATAATTAGTAATATCAATGACTCATAAAAGTTAATAATTTAAAAGACAAGATCTTCGAAACACTAATTAAGAATTTTGCGAAATATTATATGTATATAGGTATACGGTAAATAGTTAGTTCAACTTTTTAAATGGTCGCTTTTAATATCTTTTGTAACTTGTATACTTCAATATTTGTTAAAAAATATATATTTATATATAACACTACAATACCTTTAACACTACAACCTGTGAACTGGCCTGGTGTTCGGTTCTGATAGAGACTGTACTGTTTCATGGATAACGGGTGTACAGGAGGTGGTTTGTCCTAGATCACGCTCAACCGCCCGATTTATCCTCCTTATTTTGGGTACCCACTTTATAGAGGCTGGGTGAGCGCCAGGAGGGTCCTAGATCCCATATATTCCATATCCGACCGCTAACGGACTAAATAAAAGTCTAGTCAGCAGCGGGATTTGAAACCGGATTTTCGGCATGGCAACTCAATGCCTACCTATATATATAAATTTATTTATTGCAATTTACAAATGAATAATAGTAATACGAAGATTAATTACAATGAAGATCTCTAATGGTAAGATATATAGGCAAGAAGAGAAACTACACTCAAGTACCCAAATTTGTTAATATAAAATTATAAACAAATGAAGACTTTTAATTACTTATTAGCTATGACGAATTATAATTATTTTGGTAATATCTAGCTGTAGACATTATAAAACTTAATTCTAAGGTATTAAAATTCTACTATTCCTCACCAGCACCTCCAGGCAGCCCTAATCCAGAATTTATTCCCAGCCGATGACACTTATAGCCGATGTTGAACTGAGGTGGGTCGTTGGTATGTATAGTATTTTATAGCCCTTGTTCGAGTCACTTGTGGAGTCCCGCAGGGGCCCCTAACACTTCCCACTTTATATGCCTTATCAGTTCTTCCTACAACAGTTCAACTTTTTTTTAATCGCATCAATTTCTATTCCTGGCAGCTCCTGTTTTTTGTTAAAGTTTATTCATGTTTTTATTAGTTTTATTAAATATAATATAAACCACAAATGGTATACCTGAGCTAGACATCGCTAGTAATAGGTAAGTTATGCTTAAAGGTATTATGAACCATTTTAAATGTAAAATCGGAACAGTATTTTCAATTTATAATATTTGGTTACTACCTACCTGAAAAAAACTTGTAGCATTACCACCCGCGAATGGGTCTGGGGTTCAGTACATGGTAGAAACTGGACTGTTTCATGGAGAACGGTTGTGCAGGGAAGTTATTTGTCCTAGATCACGCTCAACCATCAGACTTTCCTCCTTATTTTGTGTACTCACTTTATAGAGGCTGGGTGAGCCCCAAGAGGGTCCTAGGTCCCGTATGATCCATCTCCTGCTGCTAACAGATTAAATAAAAGTGGTTATTACTTGGTTCTCATAACTAATCATTAACAATTCAACTTATTTCGATTTTTCTACAATTCAATTTTTAAAAATATTCAGTTTTTTAAATAACTTTTTAAAATTTAATTTACAACAATAAGGAAATAATATTTAAAATTCACACATACTAAAATTTTATTTAAACTTCAAGTTTTTTTACAATAATTAATGGTATTGGTAAATTCATAACTTTTCAATAAATATATTATTATATAATGAAAATAGTACTCTATTAGGAAAAAAATAAATTTACTAGGTTTTTTAAATTAACTATAAGTAGTATCTGCTTTAAATTTTTTATAAATTTAAGAACCTATACGTTTACTAGCCATTAAGTTTGAAAAAAGTATGTTTTTTGATGTTTTTGAATCATTATGCTTATACAAATCAAATCGGGATTATTATAATTACTTTTTTTGCGATTCATGGAAACTTCATTATTGTTTGAAAGGGTTATAAGAATAAATAATTTTCCTGATATTATTTTAAATCTTAATTTTTTTTATTACCTTCATATGTTTAATATAATTAAAACTGGCATAATTCGATGTTTTATTTTAACATAAACAACATGGATTTAGCAATGTTCGATACAAATACGTTTTAGTTTTTTTCAAGTTATGTAATTTAAATAATTGAATTTTGGGTTGGAGTCAAGGATAAACGCAATAAAAGAAGAAATTTATTTTATTATTTCTATAATTATCAGAACTAAAACTTAGGTCGAAATGTTGGCACACAAAGAAGGAATTCTTATTTCTTATTTATTTATTTATTGATATACTTTGACCGCGGTAGAACCAATTTTCCTCAGTAAATATATTTGCGTTCTGCTATAATTTCACTATTTCTTTTTTTTAATTAAAAAGGGAACATTAAGAATTATATTTAGTTTTGTCATTTAAAATAAAAAATATATTATCAACGTCTAACATGTATTTAATTGTCAGAATTTATTTAAATATTTAATGTAATGCAAATAAAGTATTTATAGTATAAACATAAAATGTCAATAGGATCATAAATAACCTGCTTCTCGTTCTGATATACTGTTTATTGAAAAATCTTAGAATATTCACGGCTACTGTGGTATTTTAATATAGCCGTTTGACCGTAATAAAATCAATAAAGGCAGTCATTTACGTATTTTATCAGATCATTAACTATTAACTTTAATGTTGGCAAGCGTGTAGGCCCAGTGTTACCACGGCCCTTGTAGTGCCTCCTAGAACAACACATTTACACTTTACTGCCTGTTATTTGGATAATTATTTACAATGTACAGTTTTAACGAGATAGAATAACATATATTTATTTATGGAGGAAATTATGGTTTGCGGTACATACATAAATTAAATATACAGTAATAAAATATATATTGCTTGATGTATCAAGTCGTTTTAGCCTCTGTTGTTGGTTTTTAACAAAGTTACGAAAGTAAGACGAAATAAGAAATGTAGGGTTACAAAAGGATTCCAAAATTTTCCAAAAAAAAAAATATAAACTATAATATTACTAATAAAAACATACATACTTTATATTTTTAGTTGGTATAGAGTTTAATTGACAAAAAATAGCAAAAAACATTAAATGAATGGAATGAATACATGAATGAAAAGCTTAACGAAGGTTGATAATGGTTAATGAGATAGATAGAAAAGAAAATCCTACATATAGAAAGATCCATTGATGTATTGACTTTATAAGAATTTAATTCTTTAAAAGAATTTATAAATAATTATTATCTTCATTTTTTTATAAATGTCTTTTTACCTGCGGCAGAGGACGCCCTCGGTTCATATGTCTGGATGATGTCGAAGAGGACTTCTGCTGGGTGTACAAAACTGGAAGAGGATAGCGCAAGATTGCGGGGATTGGTCGGCTGTGGTGGTGAAGGCCCGGGTTCTTGCAGGACCGTAGAGCCAAAATTATAAATAAATAAAATAAATCTTTTTACTAAAAAAATTAATAATAATTTTAGTTTTTACATAATATACACATTTTATGTAAAATAAAATGTCGTTTAATGACTTGAGGGACTATTACAGCATTTTATGAATAGACATCTCCCCAGGCCTTCCAGCTCAACCACAGGAAGGGTTAAACATTTATCGGGAAATAGGAAAAACCGAATTCGAACCACAACCGTGTCGAGTCTAGGGGAAAATTCCCGTACGAAAAGACATAACTTCAATCTTTTTTGTTTGAATTATTTTTTTATTGTCTGTAATTTCGTTCCTGTATTCTAATACTTAGCTGCTTACTGTAAATCTGATACAATAAAAGTGATCCGCTTAAACTATGTAATTTTTTAGTTAATTATTTCCTATTTGGTTGTTAACTAATATTTATAATATTAAATAAAATAAGCAGATCACAATTTAATTTTTTTTTTTAGTACCTGAAACTTTCTTACACTTAAGAGTAAAAACAAATGAAGTTTAACAGGCTAACAAACTACAAATATTTCCCTATATTTTAATATGGAAGAGCTAAATCTCAAAAGGACATAATTATAATATATTCCAAACAAAAAACCGTAAATCACTAAAATTAAACAAAAAACAAAAATATTTTGTCCATTAAGGCATCTTCAGAACAAAAAGAGAACAATATCAAAGGAAGTAAACAAATAAAGCCCATCCTAACCATAAAGTGCAGCAAGGCACCAACCAGAAGCCTAAATTTTGGAGTAAAAAAAAACCGTTTTGTATCCCAAAGTTTTCGATGTGCTTAATAACACGTAGAGTTTGAAACACTTAACATGCACTACTTAAACATGTTCTATTTCTGAAACCTGTAAAAAAATGAATAATTCTTCCTACAATTATGAAGAATACCGTTAGACTATCTCTTTTGTAATTTAAATTAGGGATATAAATATATATTTAAAGGTAAAATCAGGTAGGTTTAGAGATAGAGGGTATTGTATTTCGACATTAAAACGTTTAAGAAGTGAGTAGGCGAGACAAGATCCTTTAAGTAGCCTCGCTTTAATGAACAATGAACGTAATTTACTTTGAGGAATAAATTTCTCTTCCGTTATCTCTGAATTAGCTCACATTAAATCGGGAAAAGTTTGGCTGTAAAAGTTCTGTATTTTATTTTATTTTCATACAAAACCTTTTGAGCCGTTAGTAAACATGCTGGTTTCTAAGGATTAAATTACAGGCCACGCGTTGGGATAAGTAGAAGCAGGATTTCTTAGATGTATACACCGATCCGTGACTGTGTAATTAAACATATACATTGTTTCGTGAGGATAAGTCATGGTGATATTTTCTAAAAGAGAATACGTATGGTTATTGAATAGATATTTATTTTAAAAATGCGAATATTACTTTTGATATTTTGTTTGGCGTTGGGGGGGGGGGATAAGATGGTGATTTCCGAATCAAGGCTACTTTGTATTTTAATCCCGGATAGCTAAGACGTTTTTCATCCCATTTTATCCCGACGATTGGCGGACAACTTTCAAATTCTCTCCTCGTAAAGTCGGTAACAACCCTTATCCCCTTTTCGCGTGTCTCTCGGCTAATAACTAGGAAGCTCTGTCAGTTTGTGGATTGTTCTGGATCTTCGAATGTTTTACAAATTGTCATTTTTCCACGCCATTCTGCAATTAGCATCGGAGGAAATTTGTCTCGCAATGTCAAATTCCACCTTTCCATTCCACCCCGTTTTTTTTATCATTTCGTCGGGTAATTTTTCTTAGTCGATTGATTTCATTTTTATTAGTTTCGTATACTGTTGGTACTATGGACTTAGATCAGACGTTAAATATTGGATGCATCTTAAGGGTGCAGCATACCTTGAAAATGAACATGGAAATTTAGATATTGAATACATATATGTGTATATATATATATATATATATATATATATATATATATATATATATATATATATATAAAAAGTATTGAAATTTATGAATGTACTGTAATAATACAAATAGTAAATATTACACACTAGCTTTTACCCGTAACTTCGTCCGCGTTGATTTTAAATAGAAATCTATGTTGAGTTTAATCGGAGAGTGAATTTTGAATTCCATAATTGAACTCCATATTATAAACAATGACTTGGAGCATTTGTGAATTGAGCCAGCATACCAATGCTTATCCCTTTGTTGATAGATTTGAATAAACTATCCTACTAAATATTAAATGGCATAATCACAGAACTATCGATAAGTTTTCTATTGAAATCCACCATATAATATCAACAACTGTAATATCTTGGGGTTTATTTTGCAAAATCATGAATACAATTATTATTATTATATTAAAATGTAAAGCCTGCTTACTAAATTCACAGCTCTAAATTAACATGATACGATTTCCCGTATTTTACACTTTTCAGGGTCGATTTTCAAAAAATAAAAAAACACGTATTCCTTTATTTCTAGTTCATAAAAATATCTAATTAGCATGAAACATAGTTGATCTTGGTATTGAATGAGACCTGGACATAAGATACCACCTTTCTAGTATAGGCATAAGAGAATTCAGAAGATCCTACTTAAGAAAGGGATCTGAAACAATTTTTCTTTTGTTAATAATTTCTATCAATGAAATATCCATTGTTGGCCTTAGTTCACAAATGTATAGGTTTGTTATTCTGGTACGATTTCAAATTATTTATTCCTTCAACAAATTTTAAAGAGTTATTTATTATTCAATTGGATTTTCTATTTTCGATATAACTTTAATAATTTCCATTAAGCCATGCCTTTTTTCTGTTTTTTTCATTTTTTTGTTATTGTAGGAATGGTTTCGAACAGCTTATTATTAAAAATGTATATCTTTCGTGACCAGAAGTTAAGTAAATTAAGTAAATAAATTAAGTTGTAGAAATAAAAGTTCGATAAGGCTATTAAAAGAAATAATAAAAATGGAGGCATTTTAAAATAATTTATTAATAAATTAGGAAAGAGTCGACAGAAGTTTTTATTATAACCTTTACACAATGAATTGAATTTTCTTTACATCTCTCTTGTTTAATTATTCCAATACCCTAACGTCTGAAATATAACATACATAGGTAATTGTAAGGGCATCTCAAAAACGGTTCAATTGTTTAAGTGAAATATTAGAATAATAAAACTGTTAAATATTTATTAATAATTTCTTTCCAGCGATAAATAACTCTAAATAGTTGGAATAAAAAATAAAATAAAATAGAACATTGTTGCTTTATGTATCATTATTTAATATATTTAATTATTATTTAATGATGATTGTATTCTGGTTGGTCTATTGTGCCTGGATCCGGGAACAGATATTCTTTATCTCCATACATTCTGTATCTTCTACCAGCTGTCAAAATTGATGCACACAACGCCATCTAATGGCAATACTGGAACCACCATTTGATGCACACAACGGTATCTACTGGCAATACCGGAACCAGCATTTGATAGAGTGAGACGTTAATTACTACGCTTATAACTCAAGAACGTCTGGACCGATTTCGATTTTTCTTGGGTATTTTTCTTTTTTGGCCGAATACCAGTCCTAAATGGTTTGAATCATCGATATCGGTCTAGGCGTTCTTGAGTTATTAGGTCAGTAACTAACGACACTCTTTTTTATATATATAGATTGAATATAAATGAAAAACAAATTAATGATAAGTTACTAATAATATACACCTTGCATTCACAATTTTTCCGAATTACCAGGAAAATGACTTTAACACACATTAATATATAATTTTAATCATTTACTTTCCGGCCAACTAGAAGCACAACTGATCATATCTTCTCCATTCGGCAGATGCTAGAGAAAGCATAGGAGTACAATATTGACCTCCACCACCTCTTCATAGATTTCTGCCAGGCCTACGATAGTCTTGACAGGAATGAACTGCTCAAAATAATGAAAACTCCAGGGGTCCCAGAAAAGCTTGTCGGATTAAGTACGATGACCTCGTAAAACACCAGATGTAGGGTTAAAATCCAAAATATGCTATCAGAAGAGTTTGAGGTGGAGAATGGTCTGCGCCAAGGAGATCCCCTCTCACCTATATTATTTAACATAGCACTCGAAAAAGCTGCGAGATCAATCAGGACCAACCCAGGAGGAACGATATGAAACAGGATGACCCAAAACCTAGCGTATGCTGACTTAGTGATGTCAAAAGCTGCGCTTTCAGAAGCTTTGCAGGAATTTGAAGAAGCGGGGGGAAAATTGGCTCTTGTGATAAATAAGTAAAAAACCCAATACATGATTTCCACAAAAAATGATGGGCAGGAAGAGCCGAGTCATGTGCAACTGCTCCACCACACATTTAAAAAAGTGACAGCTTCAAGTATATGGGGGCTTTAGTGACACGAAAGAATGACATCACTGCAGAAATTGAATCAAGAATTTCAGCAGGCAACAGAAACTTCGGAACTTGCCACGGATAGCAAAATTATTGACTTATAAAACAATCTTAAGACCGATTGTCACGTACGCTGGTGAAACGTGGTTCCTGTATAAAATGGCTAGGGCACGTAGAATGGGAGAAGATAGGTACCCGAAGAAACTATTATATGGCGAACCAGGAGGCAAAAGAAGAAGACGAAGGCCCAGGCTGCGATGGCTGGGTGATGTGGAGAACGATCTGCAGAGGATGGGAATCGGACAGTGGAGAGGTCGAGCTGCTGATAGGGAAAACTGGAGGGGCGTTGTTGCGGCGGCCAGGGTCCTACAATGGCTGTAGAGCAATGGGAAAAAAATCATTTACTACTTACTACTACTACTAAAAACCATAGAGGGTCTTGAGTTCAGTGTGTGGTAGATTGTTTGATTTCCTGGACACATGGGGTCAACAGGAAATTGATCACGCTTAACTGCTAGATTTTACCCTCTTGGTTCCCACTTTATAGAGGATAAGTGACCCCCAGAAGGGTCCTAGATCCCATAGGATTGATCTCCGACCGCGCTAACAGACTAAATAAAAGTCTGCCAACGAGCGGGATTGGAACCCATGACCTTCACTGAGCCACTCCGCTCCCCTATCTACTTTTAATTATTACAATTAATTCTTTGAGTAATTATTTTTACTTCCGGTCTTAATGATTGAATGGAGCAATAAATGAAAAAATATAGACAAAACATGCGAATTCTTATTATATCTTCGCATCCACCAAGAAAAACAACCAAATTGGCGGACTTTTACTATGAATAAAAAATCGCTATGAGAATCAGCCCGCAAAAACCGTGCCATCCAAAACATGGGTAAAAATAGTTTTTTCAACGCCTTTTGGAAAACAGACGAAGAGTGGAAGCATTGAGCTCGTGGGACTTTGAACGCAATTCGAATATAATATATTGGCGAATTATTGCTTTTGACGTTCATAATTATCAATTATTAGATATTACGACAGAGCGTAATATCGTTAAAAATGAAAGAAAATGGTAATTTTATAGAAATAGTTAAATGTACTAAAATATATATGAATAATAAATTCATAAAAGAATAAATTTTAGATAATTTATTAGATATATTTAGACGAAATTATGGATCCAGCTAGGTTCAAAATAGCTTCCACAGTAATGTTAAAGTAAATGTAATGGTATATTATTTTTCTTTTATATTTTCAAATATCACAATTAGAAAAAATTAGTTAAGTTTTAACTGAATGATAACGATAACACTACTCTTCAGTTTTCAATACCAAAATGGTGTTCTCATTCATATATTTTTATGACAAAAAATTAAAACATATAATTTTATTTATTGTATTTGCATGCATGATATGATTTTTGACGTTTTGGCCATTTGTTTTTAGATATTTTCAAATTAATATCTAATGTAAGTTAGGAGTTGTATTTTTAAATATAATATACAGGGCAAGTAGATCGATAGAACTGAATCACCGAGAGGAAAAAGAATATCCGGAGAGAATGGAAAATATTATTCCTTTCCCGTGGAGTTGGTAACACCTTGTGGGGAGTAAGGGGGTGGGGGCAATTAAATGGTGAACCAAGTTGGTTGGACATTAGTTGATGTAACTGACCGCCAAGTATACTCTTTCACCCATTTTACGCCATTTCCGACTTGTTTATCCGTCCCATTGTTCTTTTTAATTATCTTTCCCCTTTTTCTCCCAGGAAATATTAAGCCTGAGAATTATGTGTAGAAGATGCCATAGGGCCCTTGCCTACTTGAGGGCCCTTTCCTTGTAAACACTTCACACTCCATCCTTTGAGGGCCAGGGCAACTTCCCTCCCAACATATTTTATCCTCAACAGTTAATATTAAAAATGGCAAAAATCCTTTTTCATTTAAGTAGCATCCAATTTGACACGTTTGATTTCACAGTATCATTAATAAATAGAATAATATATATTATTTTAAGTACACGGGATTAAAAAAATAAATAAGTAAAAAGTTACAATATATATATATATATATATATATATATATATATATATATATATATATATAATTAAAAACAATAAACTGCACTTTTATTATCATATTAATGGTTTAATAAATAATATTTAAATATTTGTTTAGTCAATACTATAAACTATTCATAATTATAATAATATTTTTCCCTGCGACTTAAGTTATTTGTTTATTTATTTTTTGAATGGAATATATATTTATTTTAATTCCTATTATTTAACTTTTCTGTATGATTTTAACATCGAAGAATTAAAGCTGGGAAACATGAGACTTCTGGAATTGAACTAAATTTCATAATTTATTAATCATAACAATTTTTTGCCTATTCTGTAACTTTAAAGATTGTAAAGAATTCATTAGCTGCATTTGAGCCTTGGAGGTGGTGGTATGTTTCTTGGGTGCATTATTCATATTTTGTTTTGCCGTTATTCTCTTTCTACCCTGAGGATGCCTAAATAGGCGGAATATTGGACAGGTATTTTCAATTTCTGTTTTAGTTTGGAGACTTAAGAGCTTTTCATTGGAACTTTTCCATGGTCTTAACATTTATGTAAGGTCTCTTTTTACCTTTCCCTTTTCAATATTAATATATTTTGTGGAATAGACATAAGTCCACTATTATTATTATTAGTTTGGCGCTACAACACGTTGACGCCTCCATGCCACCTCAACCAGCAGCCGCCATAAGTCTCTGTCTTGTGCTGCTGCCATCCAGTTGCAGACTCCCATTCTTCTTGCTTCCGCAGCTGCACAGTCGATCCATCGAAGTCGAGGACGTCCAATTCTCCTCCGCCCATGGATGATCTCCGTCAGTAGTCTTTTTGGACCTTCCTCCTCGTCCATCCTGGCCACATGGCCAGCCCATCTCAGGCGGTATCGTTTGATTAGAGTCACAGTGTCAGGCTCCCCATAAGTGACATAAACTTCATCGTTTGTCCTCCGTTTCTGTTCTCCACCAACTAACATCGGTCCAAAAATCTTTCGTAGGATCCTGCGTTCAAATATAGCTAAATACTTGTAACCATTGTCCAAGTGCTCCGTATGTAAGGACTGGGTGAATCAAGGTTTTATACAAAATGATTTTTGTCTTCCTAGTAACTACCCTACTTGCTATTTGTTGCCTCAGTCCAAAGTAATATCGGTTTGTGGCCAATACCCTTCTTCTGGTCTCTGCTCCGATTTCATAATCGCATGTCGCCTGTGATCCCAGAAACGTGAACTCGGAAACCCATTCGAAGGAGCATACTCCAAATTCCACGTTCTCCCCAGGATGTCTTGGGTGCTGGTCAGTTATCATATACTTGGTCTTATCATGGTTGACCTCCAGGCCAAGTTTTCTTGCAGCTTCTGCCAAAGAAAGGAACGCCTCCTCAACTGATTTTCTAGAGCGTCCAACAATATCGATGTCGTCGGCGTATGCTAGGAGCTGCACTGATCTGTTAATGTTCCCGTCGTCTGAATCCCAGAATCTCTTATTGTTTTATTAATCTGTTTTAGTTTGGAGACTTAAGGGCTTTACGTTAGAATGTTTTTTTTTATGAAGGTGTGTGTTGATTTTAATTAATTACCTTATATTTATTATTAAATACGCAGTTTAACAATAATCATTATTTCTCTGAAGATATTTTGAATAATTTACTTGCGTTTCATGTAGCTTGAAGTAAATCTATATATAATTATATACTCAATGCTTTTATGACCTGATTATTTCTTCAAATATTCATCGAAATACTTGTTCAGTTTTTGGCTTAGGAGGATATATGTTCATAATTATTTCAAATATTTCATTAAACAATGTTCATTAAAGGATTCATATAATACTCCCTTACCTTAACCCTTTCCTTTTTTTAAAAATTCAGGCATTAATTTAGAAAGGCTGACATTAAGCCCGGTTGAGATAAATTTGGGATAAGCCAATCAAATGTCACCTTATTAAAAATTCAGGGGATGGAGGGTTAGAAGACCTCAGTTTAAGTGAAGAGTTAATTTATTGAGGTCCCTGGACTCTTAGGTCAACCGCTCTAGCTTACCAGCTCATTCTTTGTTCAATGTAGTTCTTCTCTTAGTCCATCTTAAATTTAAACTTTCTATTCACTTTTAAATAATTAAATTTACTTATAATTTAACAGGTTTATTGATAAATAAAATAAATTTCTTCTCTAGTTGCCATTTGTTGAAATGTACTACACCTGTGTTTTACCCGGTCTCCAGGGACTGTTACCCGCTATTGATTCTAACCTGAACACTGATAACACCTATCTTCTTATGCATTATAATGGTAATGGACAAATATAATGTTTAATAATAAAATTCTAATACTAAACCCCTCTAGCTATGTTCCTCTTCTTGTATAAATGTTTTCTCTACACTTTCGACGAAAACATCTCCAGTTTCCTCCTTTTCAAAAGCCATTTGATGACTTTTTTCACATAATTTGTTCTTTGGAATTATTCCGAATTTCTGGAAATATTTCACAGCCTCTTCATTTAAATGCATTAAATTCCCAATGCTAATTTTAAATGTGCAATAACAAAAATAATAAGATAAAACATTCAAAATTAAATTTAATAAACAATATAAATATTTAAATAGACAATTAACAAGACAAAAACAATACTGAAAACTACTTAATAACACACTCACATATTGCTCAAATGAGGCGAATGATAAGAAGAGGTTACAGATCAGGGGGTAGGTTAGTATTAATATGCCGGGTTTTATGCAGAACGGTTAATATATCAATATACACGTACCAAATATACTAAACTACATAAACCGGCCAAAAAAATATATTTCTTATTGATATGTAATCACCTCGATTTTTATTTATAATTCTAATAAGTATTATTATTATTTATAATACTCCTTTAATTTAACCCTTTTTTTATTGTAATTCGTATATATTGGCTGCCATAATGGCAATAGATAACAATATGACATAACATATGACCGAGGTAAATCTAGTAAGCAGAACCAAAAAATACGATAACCAATGAGGAATTTATAAGACATTGGAGAAATAAACAGCTACATGGTGGAGTTTCTTTGCCTTGATGTAGACAGGAATTAGTTAATCAGTTCCAACTGAATGGCATAGAAAATGAAAAATTGTTCCCGGAAATGGAAGGTTTCTTATTTGCGATACTATACAGACCTAACTAGTGGCAACTAACTCCTACATATAAATCCGAAACACTAATGACAAACGCCGACCATGTACTGTAGCAATAGATTCAAGCCGACAAGTAACTGTAGTTGCACGATATTAGTTGGTATTGGATATACATAATAACTTGCCGTAATAACTTATTAGTTTATTGAGATTTCAAATCCTTAAAGCCTTACTACGGTTAAAACAGCAGTCCCATGTCTCAGACAAATCAATCACTATTTATTGGGATCGGCCTGTAATCACAGTGCCGTACAAAAAACCGGATATTCTGGTTATATTAAAAAATATAAAAGACTAAGATAATTGAAATAGGAGTTCCTAATGATGATAGTATTCACAAAGTGGCTAAAGAGATCAGAAAATATCAAGCTCTGTCAAGATCTGAAGCAACTCCACCGCTTTAAATAAATCAAAACGGATGGATGCCCTTTATCATTCGATGTATTTGTCCCAAAGGTGACAATTGGATTCTACCAACAATTTGTACTTGCTGACTATATCTTGAAGTACAATAAGCTGTGCTATTAGGGACAGCCTGAATTGTAAGAAGATTTACAAATATTTCTTAGGCAGAGCCAGACCATTGATATGAGTATGTCTGGATTTGGAGTATGTTCTCAGCGAAGGCTGATTAACTGAAGTAACAATAATGATAGTGATGAGTGTGTGTGTTCCTATCGAGACAAACAAGAGAATATTTTTTCCCTAATTTTGTGTCTTCGGAATTGTCTACTCCAAAATCCAGGGGACTTGGGACAGGCGATTGGAAAAGGGTGGAATGAGGGCTCACTCATCGCTATGACTCGGACAAACGTTCGTAACGAGAAAGTTAGGGCTGGCATTAACTTTTCCTAGGAGGATTATCAGCAATAGTTAGCGAATGGGGTCAGAGGCGAAGGGATTTGTAGGGCTGGAGTTTATCGTAGCCGGATCCCTGACCTCCCTCCAACATAAGGATTATTACAACCTCACTTCCTATTTTTTCATGGGATGAACTGCATCGAGGGGAGTTATTTTTCAGTATCCTCAGTTCAGTCCTGAAGTGATGAGCTTGACGGTATTAAAAAAAATTATTCATCGAACCGATTAATTTGTTGATATAAATATTGAATAAATAATAATATATACATATATATATATATATATATATATATATATATATATATATATATATATATATATATATATATATATTGGTGCTATTTATATGAAAGGAAGAAAATGGTCCGGGTGGAGGTAAAAAAATTCTCTTACATAGGGAGAACTGTTTATTGGAAAGCCGACGTTTCAACCCACATTGCAGGCCTTCTTCAGGGCTAAATATACTATATACATCTTGTATTATATAGGGCTAAATATTTATATGTAACTTGTATATTTAGCCCTGAAGAAAACCTGCAATGTGGGTCGAAACGTCGGCTTACTATTAGTTCTTCTTATATAAGATATATTTTTTTTACATCCTCCCAGACCCTTCTTCTTGTTGACATACATTTTTTATTTTTGAAATATTTCACTTTATTTGTAAGAAAATATCTCGTACAAATTCTTGGTTATTTCTTCAGCTTACCTGCTGAGTCTTCCTCACGATAGCAGTTGAGGACGCCTAACAATTTTAATGACATTGACTTGGTCATTGGTCTTATCCAGATTTTTTGTAGAAAAAAAAATTAGACACAAAAATACGTGGTTACATTTCTGTCAGATAAATAAAACGGGATTGTTTGACTTACGTCATATTACTATTTATAATTTGATATAATTATTGGTCAACTGTTTTGATTTTTAAATATTTCACTGAGAGGGACAGAGGATCCGAGTTCGAATCCCTGCCGGAGGCATATCATTTCTCTTTAAAATAAAAATATAGAATCTTTAATTTTATTTTATTTTCGTTATAATATTGCCAATTCAAAAGAACAACTCCATGAGAACAAAAACCTATTTTTTCAATATAGTTATTTGAAAGATACATCTCATGTCAATATTAAACTAAACTGCGTAAAAATGAATTAGGATACCACTAATTTTGTTGTATTTACTTTGCCCAGCATTTTAATTTTATTTTTATTATAAAAAGCATTAATGTTTATTGGAAATTTAATAATATTTAATCAAATAATTAACATATTTAATAACTATATTAAATATTAACGTAGTTATTGAATATGTAATAATGTAAAAGCTAGGTAAAGTATATACTACAAAATTAGCAATATCTCTATTCATTTTTGCGCAGTATAGATGAGCTAAAAAATAATAGTTTGGGTATTTGAAAAGCAAAGCATTCCATTGGATTGATGGTATTGAATTATTTTAATAATCATTAGAAAATTTCTAAAAGCTTCAAACGTTTTTTATTATTCAAACTTCTGTTATTATTCCCATGAAACTTCTGATTCAAATATGACTCAATTCAAAATCTGATTTTAAAAAAAAATCATATCATATCATGGAAATGGAATATCATATATGAAATTGAGTTGAAACCCTTCAACCAATACAATTGCTACAATAGGCTAAACTAAAAAATGCTAGTTTTTGAGATAAGTCGTTGTTCTTGTGAAGGAGCGATATGTATTTCTATGTCTTATATACAAATGTAGAAACTGTTTAAATAAATTTTGATGGTGTCACATACTTCTTATATTCGTCTGTTCGTCCCTGTCTTGAATTATATTTCTCAATTAAAGGATAGGTATGTTTTTTCCGTATTTTTCGAGTTATCATTTATACTTGAACTATTTACAATGTAGAATAACCTGAAGATTCTGCAATTGTGCTATTTAATTGTTTATAATGTAAACATTATCCATATATGTTGCCAAGGTTTATGTTATCAATATCAACGTTTATGTTATTAATAGCTTAGCTCGGTAATTAATATGCTATATGCATTTGTCATATGTTAATGTAATCATCCCCTTTGGCCGGGCTATTAAATTAGAGCTTATATTTGAATTATTAGCTTTGTAATTTAATTAATTTTTAGAATTTTCCTTTATAATTGTATAAAACAAAACTTTTAAACGATCCGGTCTTTAAAAATTGATTATCTCTGAAATTAAACGCTGCCGGCACAAGTTGACTTTTTATAATTAAAAAATAACTTGGACGCAAAATCATTTTTTTTTCTACTCTTTTCAAAGAAGATATCAAATTTCATTTTATAAAAGAATTTCTCTCTGAAAATATCCTGCTTCCAAAACCTAAAGTGATTTTTTTTTTGTTTTTTATGAAATCATTTTATACAAAAAAAAAACCGAAAACTCGTTACATAGGCCTCTAAGTATGCATTTCTCGTTTGTAAATTTCTGCGTTTGTGTATGTATGGACCCTGAATCTACTTCGATAAAGAAAAATTGTACTTACTGAAAATAAATATTAAATATAATTATTGGCTTGGAAGGTTCCAGTTACTCTTTCCTAAAAATCTATTAACAAGGAAGGACCGGTTTATAATGTGGAGCTACCGTAGGATCAATAAATAGTACATTTTAGTCTGGTACCTCATTTTATATAAATTAAAGAAACATTTTTCACAACTTTTTAATATCTATTAAACATGTTTTTGAATATTCCCAACAAATACTTTTGGTGCTTTCAGAAGATAACATTTTCATTGTTGTGTTATAGAATATGGCTTGAAAAAATATAAAATTCTATAAAGCGGAATATGAACCGAAAATTATCAAAGTTATAATTTGTAAATTAAATTTCTATGTTTTTATTTGTTATCTTACACAGACAGAATGTGATCCAAAAATAAAATTTTTAATTATTAAATTTAGGATGGTTTGGTTACGTGAGTTCATTTGAGGTTTGCGTAACATTCCTGTATCAATTTCTTGGATTTATAGAAGGAAAATGGATTTTAGAAATAAATGGGAGTATAGCTTTACTTTCCTCATTTTCTTTTCTGCTTTTCCCCTTCATATCTTATTACATTGTCCAAATCATCACTAAGAAGGTAACATCTTGATGTAAAAATATCACACAATTCACTCAAATTATTTTACCGATTATGATATTCAAGTACTGCTATAGATATATTTAGATACATATATACTACTTTAATTTTAAATTTTTTGTATCTATTTTTCAATATAATTATTAGTTATCGGAGGCTATAAATGTTATCTTGAAGAAAAACATGGTACTATGCATGTATTTATCCTTGTTCTTCTTAACAATACCACTATGAAGGAATGGAAACATCTTCCGGGATTATTTTTATGCAGAAATCATACTTTCCTTTGGTATAGTCCGATAAATATGGGACTTTTCCGTATATCCATATCCTTAAATGTACAAATAGTTTTGTATATTCCGAGAGGTTTCCGGAAAAAAATACAAACTAAGCAAGCTTACAAATGAAAAATAACAAACATTATTATTTTTCACTCCGATATCGTTCGCCTTCGTTATTATAGTAGACTCATGTGCTTGAATTTATTTATGCATTCACATATATTTTTTTATATCAAGATCTTAGGAAGCATGAACGTTTTGATACTATAATTGTTTACTTTAATTTATTTCTGGAACTAACAATCCCTGCCGTTTATCAACGTGTTTTCGTTTAATTTATTAGTTCCTGCAAATCACCATGGTACCAAATCATCAGGATGACCAGATACATCATGGTACATTTGATACATTAGATACACGTGTTACTCCCCGCAAAATTATGCATATCAAATCACGAGCTACATTTCCACTGAAGTATTACAGAGCTAAAATAATGAAAACTGAGGCAAGGTTTCCCAGACAACCTGAACCTGAAAAAATTTTAACTGATTAATAACTCTTTCGAATAAAAGTTATCTATTCCAGTCATGTCAAATGTTTTGGACCTCACTACTTCAACTAGATTCTTTGGTACTTACGTTTCATTTAAAATATTATAAAAATTTAAATTTAAATCCTCATAACTCAAGGTAAGTATCCTTGGTCCAATCCTATATACAGTTTATACAGCTGACATCCCAACTCATCCTAATACTATCCTTACCACGTATGCTGATGATACATGTGTATTATCAGTCAACACCAATCCAGTTATTGCATCCCATATTACTGATCTTGAAGAATGGTGTCAAAACTGGAGAATTAAAATAAATTCTCAAAAATCGCATCAAATCACTTTTACCTTACGTCGTAAACCAATGACTTCCTGCCCTTCAGTATCCTTTAATAATATCCCTCTGGTGCCTGTAGAACAGATCCGATACTTAGGATTGCACCTTGACAAACGAATAACCTGGAATCCTCATACAAGACTGAAAAGACAAGAAACCGCACGACGTTTCAGGCTACTTCAACACTTACTAGACAAACGCTCTAAGCTCCCAATTAACTACAAAATACTCATCTACATGACCATCATACGACCTATTTGGACTTACGGAGTAGAGCTTTGGGGCTCCACTAAGCCATCGAATTCCTCTCGTATCCAATCCTTACAGTCCAAAATCCTTCGTAAAATCCTCAATGCTCCTTATTTTGTTAAGAATAAACTCATCCATAACGACCTTAATGTCCCTTTTGTTGCTGATTTGGCCCGAACCCGGTATCTATCCTTTCATAACAAACTTCATTACCACTCAAACCCTCTAGTTTCAAACCTAGCTTCCTCTTCAATTCCCGATAATCCTCCGAGGCGTCTGAAAAGAAGATGGCCACGTGACCTTCTTATTTGAACTTTGATTTGAGTACTACCAGTGGGTAGTTTCTCTACTTGTCATTATCATGTCATTATATATCACTTAGCCTATTTACTTGTTGTATTATTGTAATACAGTTGTAGATATCAATAAATAAATTAAAAAAAAAATAAAATAAAAAAAAAATCCTCATAATGTTCATGATATACACTGTATTAATAAAACTTATTTCCTCCCGAATTTATCCGTATAAATTCAACTTCAAGTGGTACTTAGAGTAAAAAATTGAGAAAATTAGGTATGCTTTTCTGTTCAACGATAAGCGCCTTATTTTTATTCAAATTGAAGTGGATATTATTTATAGAAGATCCGATTACTAAAGTTAACGGCAGACTCAAATTATAATTCCGGTAAAACGGTTTTGTTTTTAAAAAGATTCTTTCCATTTTTTACGATTCCAATTTAGAATATTGATCGCTTGAGCTTCGATTCCCGCTAATTTATTGATGTTTACTTCCCGGAGATTGTTGACTCCGGAGGGAATCCACATCAATTATAAAACTAAGAAAAATGAACCAAGACAAACGGAAGGAAAAACTTTCCAGACTAGACCCGTCCTTCCCATTAGCAGTCTTTTCACAACTGAGCTCCTTATGTAGCATCTCTCTCCCTCTCTCTCTCTCTCTCTCACTCTCTCTCTATTCCTCTCTCTCTCTCTCTCTCTCTCTCTCTCTCTCTCTCTCTCTCTCTTTTTTTCCCCTTCCTACTCACAATCTAAATCGGAAGTGCTTGACAAGAGATCGGCTACTTCTGCACGCGTATCCGCCTGCGAAGGCTCGTGTAATAAGCTGATACCATCCTGATCATCTCTACAAGTAGTCGAATGGCGGCTGACAAGGAAAGCCTTTTATCAGATGGGTCTATATTCTTGTTCTGACTGATAGCGCGGGTGGCGGGGAGGGAAGAAGAAGGAGAAATATCGGCTCTGAGAGACAGAAATATAACCGCTGAGATAGAAGATCTCCTTGGCAGGTTGGAAGATGGAGGGTTATTGATTAAAATCCTATCTTAACCAGGCACCTGCATTATACGGAGAACACTATCTTTTTATTATTATTTAGATTTAATAATTATTAGTATTTTTATTATATCAGGATAATGCTATTGTATCAGGTTGACCTCCCGCTATATTTATGGCGTCGATTAGTCCGTTTCTTTCGTCTCAAGGGAGTATTTTATTTCCTCTCCAATATTTGGCACAAATTCTTGGAGGGTTTCCTGATAAAGAATGATGTTATGTTGTGCGGTAATCATCTACTATATCGATTGACTTATACACTCTAATTAAAAAAAAATCATTTTAGAAAAAAAATTCTTTCAAGGGCTCATGATTCATACCATTGCTTCCCGATTATTCCGTAACAATTGGTAAGACTTAACCATATAAAATGCTAATCATAATAAAATTATTTGATAATCTTCAAAGAATTGTTGAAGTTATACATTTTATTTTATTAGTGTAGTTTGGACAATACGATATCTTAGTTTAAATAATATTTAATTAAAGAATGTCATTTTAACTCAGTCTTAAATTAAAAACAAAAAAACTCCTTTATTCGATTGTATAATAATATTTGGAAGAATAAATAATTATCGTTATTGTTTTAATTAATAATTAATAAAACAGTTTTCGTCTTTATCATTATTATAAATTAATTAACTTGGAGTATGGTCATATTACGATGTATTTAAGCATTTTTGTCGAAAAAATTTTAGTTGTATTGCCTATGTGTATATTTTTAGTAGCCAATTTTTTTTAACATTTTTATTTGATCTTATTTTGTACTATTTTCATTTTTATAATGTACTTTCTTGAATTATAAACTAATAATTTGATTTATCGTTTATTTTAATTTTAAAGATTTTATTTTTTTTTTAAATAGCTTTTTATTGATTTGCTTAGAGATAATTTTAAAACAATTTGTGGTCGGGATGGGGATGATGTGAGGCTCATTGCCAACCCAGAGATATATCATCGCTAGTGCCAATGTATCAATTTAATTTATTAGGGCGCTATATATTGCTTAGCCATGATAATTGTTTATAATTGTGCCTATCAATTAACTGAGCACTTACAAAGTAGAAATTGATTGCCTCGTGTGTAAATTGAATAGTAATGTATTTCAATATTAGTCGTGACCTCTATGCTAGAATTAAGATGAAATTATTGCAATATTTTCAATTTTATAATCCAAAATACTTGTACATAATTTTTACTATGTGTAATTAGCAAATCTAGATTTAATAATTTTGCATTAATGAATTACACCCCTATTACCATATATAACCCAAATGGAATGTGAAAATTTTGATATTATGTAGGATGAAATTTTTATGCTTTATAAAGCGACCTATAAACATTAAGTTTTTTTTTATGATGGTTTTAACTTGAATTAAGGCTATAATCAAACTAACATATTTTTTTTTTCAGGTAAGAATTATAATCATCTATTTATCAGAGAAAAAAAGGTAAAACTATTCTTTAGTTCTTCATTCCAGTTACACACTTATGCGATTTATGTAATAAATCGCGTAATTATGGATAAGATTTTATTTTAGTTTCGTGGATGCGTTATTTTTTTTTATATTAATATAATAGTTTTAATTCTTTTTTTGTGTGCTAAATTACCGTTTTTAAATTTTAAACCTATTGTCAATCATAAAATAAAAATCACACTATCGCAAATGCTACTTACAAATATTCATTATTACCTTGTGACTAACATGTGATTGATTGAAAGAATAAATTCTATTTATTTTTAAATTGTAATTCAATATAAGTCAATATTGTTTAAATAATATATATATATATATATATATATGTATATTTATGGAGCGGAGTGGCTCAGTGATAGGGTGCTGAGTTGCCATTCCGAAAATCCAGGTTCATATTCCGCTGTTGGCATAACTTTTATTTAGTCTGTTAGCAGCTGGGGATGGATCATATGGAATTCTCGGGCTCACCCAGCCTCTATAAAATGGGTTTTCAAAATAAATGGGGAAAATCTGGCAATTCAGCGTGATCTAAGACAATCATCACTTCAAAAATCACTTCCCTGCAAAACCTTTGTCCATGAAACAGTACAGTCTCTACCATGTAGTGAACTCCAGACCCGTTCATATATATATATATATATATCAGGTTTATATTGAGAAATGATAAAGGGGAAAACACAAGAAATAATTTATTATTGTTATTTAAATTGGCTGTATTTAGTTATATATAAATAAATATCTAGTTTGTGCCTCCTCAGGACATTCCTTACCGCTTTGTTTGCAGTGAAGACAGTTAGATTGCCTTACAAACGAGCATATGGAATGTTCGAAGTGAGAGGGTTTACAGGTTTCGGAATATCAAGTAACTAAGGAAAGGTGAATCGGTTTTCAAATGAACGTGTGTAGCTCACTTCAAAGTTCTCTCAAGAAATTAACTCCGGGATAAGAGCTGCTGTCTCAGCCGGAATTCTAAAATAAATAAAATTAAGACACATTCAAATATAACATAAAAACCACTGTGTTAAAGAAATCTAGTGTCAATTGCAAGATAACTGCCGTGGACTGAGAGTGTTCTAAAGGTATTTAATCATTTGGACTGGGCATATGAGTGAAAATCTGGAGCGAAGGAATCGATTGGAAAAAGTCTTGATCTTTGTAGAAATGGACATAAATTCCACAGAAAGTCATTTGTGATCCTACGTATTAAAAAATTATTAACAACTAAGTATTAAAAATATTTACATATTTATAATCATAATATAAAAATATTTTATCGGAACTATATAATAAAAATATAGATAATAATTTTTGAAATGCAAAAAAGAAAGATCTTTTTGTTCTTTTTTTTTCATTTATTTATTTTATTATAATTTTTTATTTTAATTCTCTTGTTAATGTTCCTGGAGTACATATTTTTTGAGTCATTCATTGAAGTAAGTAAAAAAACCTTTTTGCAGTCAAACATTTTTTCTTTATTTAAAAATACGTTTCAACTTCTTCAGTCATTTTCAATTTTCATCTCTTATAAGTCCATTTATTATTTAATTAAAATTTTTTTTTACTTATAATTTTGCACATTATTAACCTTTTAGTAGATTGTCAATTAATTAAAATTTTTCTTTTAATACTTGGAGTTTGCGATGTGCTCCTTAATAATGACCATGGAGTACGTTGCAAACTCCAAGTATTAAAAGAAAAATTTAAATTAATTGACAATCTACTAAAAGGTTAATAATGTGCAAAATTATAAGTAAAAAAAATATTTAAATTAAATAATAAATGGACTTATAAGAGATGAAAATTGAAAATGATTGAAGAAGTTGAAACGTATTTTTAAATAAAGAAAAAATGTTTGACTGGAAAAAGGTTTTTTTACTTACTTGAATGAATGACTCAACAAATTATAATTTTGTTGATATGGCATCCTTAGTTATCACGTTTTACTTTTATGCATCGTCATAGTTTTTGTAATAAATGAATTAAAAATAATAAGTCATTTTTTTATTAATTATCAATTTATAATATTTTATTACAGGATGACATTTAGGTTTGAAGTAAATAAAATGGACCCCTGTTAGCCCAAAACGGGAGTTGTTGATGGGTTCATCATAGGTAGAGGTGTGGGGCTAAGCTAGCCTATTTTTCGGTTGGTTGTGGGGGTGGTCGGGGGTGGGGATGGAGACAGTAACGATATCGTATCAATTCGGCTGTTTGTTCAGCGCTAGGGGTTGATAGCTTTTCCGGCTGGGAAAACCTTTATTTTGTAAGCCCCACCTTCCCCATAAAGTTTAATCTATTCCGTCTATAAAACTAGCGGGCTCCCAAATGCTTTAAGGGGCAGGAAAAATGAAATAGGGAAAACGTCTTGATTTTAGGACAACCATTTTCCTGTTTCATTATTTTATAATATCACAAACAAAAAATAATAAACGAGTATGTTATTATTATTTCTCGGAGTATATAATTTTGATATTAATATATTATTTTACTACTAATAGTAGCTAGTTGCTAACGGCGGACCAACCCCTATTTTAAAATTTGTATTACAGGTAATTCAGGGTATTATTATTTGTTAGAGTATAATGTGATTACATTTAATTAATTAATACAATTAAATTTACAAATGAGAAAGAATTAATAAAAAAACATGCGAACTACCTGAAATGATAACATTTAAAAAAAAAACAGAGTATCAGAAATAAACATAACATAGAAATACGATAACAATAATTATATAGAGAGAAACAATAGATAATTATGTATGTATACAAATTACAATGCCAAGTAGAAAAAAACAAAGCAAATAATGAAACAAAAGTACAAACAATATCAACTAAGATAACTTGTTTTATGAAAAATATTTAACCGAATGAGTGAACCGTCAATGATATAAATAAAAAGGACTTATATATAAATAATGTTCAGTAAAGAAAGAACTAATAATACCAATTAAGGAAATAGTAAAAATTAAAACTAAATGTTTTAAAACTTGTCTATATAAAACAAATTAATTAAAATGTATTTAATTTTGATTTTAAACAAATTGCCACTGTCTCATGCAATTGATATTTAGTTTCTTGGAGCATTTTACGTATATGGGGTTTTCTTAGTTGGTGTTTTTTTTGGGGGGGGGCATATTCAACAAAGCTTTCGCTTGTTTCTTGGACGTTTTCCTTCTTCTCCAACGAAAGAAGTGATATCTTTCACGACTAATAAATCATCAATTCGTTCGGTAAGTACGTTTCAGTTTCGCGATTTCGTCGTTCTGGTAATTTCATAATATTGTGTGATGAAACTCGAACTCGCTTACCACGTTGATTTTTTTTAGAGAGCATTTTAATATAGTCTTCCCATTAAAATAACCACTCTCATTTCGAATAATTTCCGTTGCCTCTGAATCTAAGAGAGAAATAATGACAGGAGTAAGAAGTGAGGTGTCTCCATTACGGTCCGTCTCGCTTCACAAAGATTCACAGTAAAATAATCCAACATCACTAAAAACTTTTCTATATAATAGAAAGATTATATGTTTCAATTGTTGATACGAATAGTTATTTCAAAATATCAGCTCAATTATAATAAATCAAATCACGATAATTGATTGTCAATAAATGTTTTTTGCCTTTTGAACTATCGGAAAGGAATGAAACAGCTGTTGAGAATACAATGAGCGGACATACTGAAAGTCATTCTGACTCAGTTGATGTAGCCTTCGCTGGGGTTAGAAAAACTCAATGTCATTAGTAATAATGGATGCACGTTCTTTTGATTACTTTTAACATCGGTCGAGAAGGGGGGAGTCAGTTTTTTTTTACTTTTACAAAAAATGTGAATATATAAAGGTCTTTTGTCGAATCAGTTGTTCCGATGCTATTTTAGCCACCAATCTCTATCGCAAGAAAAGTAAGATTACCATTAAGGCTATCCTCCTATATACAGGGTGTCCCGAATTTAAATGGCAAAATTTCAGGAACTTATAGGGGACCGAAAAACTAAGGCAAAAAGTCCTTTAGAGATTTGCTCGTTTTTGCTTGGTTTCAGAGAAAATCGCAAAAAAATAAACAAAACAAAAATGTTACAGGTAGCGATTATCACCTTTCAATGTTCGTGAGGCTAGGCAGTGAGATATGAAAACACTTAATGTTATCCTTTACATTCTTTTATTTGTTTAAATTTTGGATTCTTTCTAGGATTATATTTCCTAAATCAGTCTTCAGTCAGTTACTCAGATATTTTTGAATAGCATCAGCCACAATGCCGCATACATATTCTAATGTTGAATACGCTGATATGATTTTTATGTATGGTTTCTGTAACGGTAATGCTTTAGAAGCGGTGCGGGAGTATGCGCGCCGATTTCCAAATAGAAGAGTGCCTATTCGACGAGTCTTTTCGTTAACTTTTAACGAGAGACTGGGTCATTCTTTATGTGTAATGTAGGCGACCAATTCCAGGCAGCAGTAAGAGCAGATTATCGGAGAAGAAATTGTGTCCAACGCCACTTCGATAACAATCCTGAGACTAGCATCCGAAGACCATCTGCTGCATTAGCAATATCGCGGCAAGCAATATGGCGAACTTTGAAAGGTGATAATCGCTACCCATACCATCTTCAAAAAGTTCAAGTGGTTCCAACTCGATGGATGTCCAGCTCATTATAGCAGAGTTGCTCGAGCTTGGCTGGATATAAATTATTCACAACGATGGATTGGACGTGGAGGAGTAGTACCTTGACCAGCCAGATCACCTGATATGACACCCATGGATTTCTTCGTATGGGAAACCTTGAAGCAGAAAGTTTATTCGGTGTCAATCACCTCAAGAGAGCAATTAAGAGACCGAATCATAGATGCAGTGCACCAAATATCATCAGAACAATGTTTAGCTGCAATTGATCAAGTGAGTGCTAGATGTAATGCTTGCATTGGTGCAAGAGGACAACATTTTGAGCAATATTTACATTAAAAAGAACATAACAGAAATATAAATGTAAATAAATAAGCATAAAAATGAAAACTTGTTTTCTTTCTTTTTTTTTGCGATTTTCTCTAAAACTAAGCAAAAACGAGCAAATCTCTAAAGGACTTTTTGTCTTAGTTTTTTGGTCCCCTATAAGTTCCTGAAGTTTTGCCATTTAAATTCGGGACACCCTGTATAGCACTCTAAGTCGTTCAGAAATTTTTCTTACGATAATAAATTTGACACTGACTTTAAGTAAGATATCATGTAAGACTGAAAAGACAAGAAACTGCTCGACGTTTTCTTCTACTGGACAAACCCTCTAATCTCCCAATTAATTACAAAAGACTCATTTACATGACAGTTATCAGACCTATTTGGACACGAGGAGTTGAGCTTTGGGGCTCTACTAAACCATCCAATTCATCTCGTATCCAATCCTTACAATCCAAAAACCTTCGTAAAATCCTTAATGCTCCTTATTATGTCACAAATAAACTCATCCATCGTGATCTTAATATCCCATATGTTGCTGATTTTACCGAAACTAGATACCTATCCTTCCATGACAAGCTCCATACACACTTGAATCCGTTAGTCTCTCAACTTACTTCCCATACTATTCATGATAACCCTCCGAGGCGTCTGAAAAGAAGATGGCCTTGAGACCTTCAACTATAGAAATTTATTGGAGTGCTACCAATGGGTGTTTTCTCCACAAGTGTTTTTTTTTCATGTAATTTGTTCATATAGCAAATTTACTTGTTGTAATGTTATTACAGATGTAAATATCAATAATTTCATCTAAAAAAAAGTAAGATATTTTGAGTGTTCAAACGATTATTTACAATTTTGTTAGCTCAACTTTGACATTTCAGATGAGAAAAATCCTGCTTATAAGTATTCTCTGGTGGCTATGCGCGAGAACATAACGAAATGTACCGCAGATAAATTTCTTCCACGTCCCAAGAGAGTCAACAATCGAGAAAAGTGGCGTGAAGCTATGAGAAGAGATAAAATATCTCCGACAACTTGTTTGCATTGTTGTGAAGACCCCTTTGAAGTTATTATAATGAATGTGTCGTTTCCTTTACAACAGAATAAATCTTTTTGTGTTAAAAAAAATCTATTATAACTTAAAAACGTTTTATTTAAACATTTGTTTAACTTTTATCAGTTTGTTTATTTTATTTGTGGTATATAAAACAGGAAACAGAATATGTGTAATCGGAATACATGTGTGTTGGGTTGTTAACAAAAATTCATGTACATTTCTGTACAGATCAGTCACCAAAGTATAGGGGAATAATCCTAAACGTATCATCACATTCTAGTAACTGAAATAAAACCGCTATTTACACAATAAATTAACTTTTATTAATATAACTTTTATTGTTTTGTCTAATACATCTTATAACAATGCAATTGGGTAACACCAAAAAAAAAAACCTTAAGTCTCTAAAATACTGGAAATCAGGTTAGTTATTTATCGGTATTTTTGAGATTTAAGGCTTTGTGTTTTGAGTTTTCCAATTGCATTTATATATATATATATATATATATATATATATATATATATATATATATATATATATTAAATAAACTGCTGTTCCTAAAAATAGATTACTTGCTCATTGATCATAGCTATTGCAATGTAACATTTTATGATATATGGCCATTCTTCGGAACTTGTAAGTACGCCCTATCTATTACAACTTACACATGTCATTTTATATTTAATTTAGTGTGCTATTTAATGTTTTTACTAAAACCTCATTTTTTCAGTGTCGTTAAAGGACTGAAATTCGAGAACTAAAACATATCATATATATATATATATATATATATATATATATATATATATATATATATATATATATATATATATATATATGTATATCTTTTTTAAATTTAATAATATGGATTCGAAACTTCAATAAAATTATAATAATAAAATATAAATACATCGGATATCAGTCTTCTCTTGGAAAAGTTAAACGACTCGATTTAAAAGAAAATTCATTCATTTTACTTTGCGATAACTCACAAACACAGACAAACACAGCATAATGTATGATAACGCTATAAAATTGACTTTTTACAATCGATCACAATTCAGGTTTTTGGATTCCCCCAACCTTACGAAGTAGTTAAGGTTGCCTAGATTTTGACTTCTCATTGTGGTGTAACAAATATACTTGTTTTAAATTTAGCGAGTATTAACTGCATTTATGTATGTACACCTAAATTATTTAGCATAAATAGATAAATCTATTTTCAATAAATAGTAACAATTATTAAAAAAATTTAATAGTGTAACTGCAGATTCTCTCATGCATCTGCTCTGTTGAATAGCACCCTCTACAGATGAGAAATTTATGTATCATTTATCTTTATATATTATAGAATTATTATTAACTTAATACTTATGTTAGTATAATTTTAATTGTTTGTACCAGTACCAGAACATTATGTTTAAACCACCGCGTGTCCTCGACTTCTTGGATTAGTGCCTCGTGGTTACTGGTGATCCCAGTGATAATCTCAAGATAGGATTATTGAGAACAATAGATAACAATTAGAATGGACATACTGTAATCTAAGCGCTGGCGTAAACTGAGACTGAACAGATTATTAATAACAATGATTTTGGTGCATAATTCAGTTATTATTTAGCGGAAATTATGTTGATATAAAAGAATGTTGTCGTAAGGATATTCCTGGAACGTATAGGATATAAGTCATCAGGAATATATGATTCATTGTAGTATAATTCATTATGAGTCATAAGATAATTATGAAATGAGCCGTTGAATCAAGAAGATATGAGACATCTTGTTATGTGGATAGTTAACGCCATAAAATACGAATTAAGATCGTCTATCTCTCATCAACAGAAAGAAACCATCAAGGATCCTTAATCCTTGACACTGGTAAAAATTCAGGCATTGGTTCTAACCTGACATTTTTCAGACCTGTTATACTGTTCACCTCTTCCTGGTTGCCATTAAGCTGTAAAATAATACCTTGATAATTACATGTTAGAACTATCATGTGTCATGATTGCTATGTTCTATGGGTAGATTCTGGACGCCAGTTCTTCACTGGCCAACCTTGAAAAGATAATTGCGTAGGATCAAAGCTTTAATGAGGTCAGTTGGCTGGCTAGGGCTCATTCAGTCTTGTTGTTATTTTCATGGTTGTTTCGTATTATTATAGGGGAAAAACTGTTATAGTTGTTGAGAAAAGGGCGATTCATTATTTGATGATATGTTATTAATGCTCGTTATGGTTGTTAAGATTTTGAATGTTTTTTCAACGTCATTAAGTTAAGTTTACATTCCCATTTACTGCTTAAACGAAATATTACATCATAAATAACCATATAGTTAATATACGGAGTGGAGTGTCTCAGTGGTAGAGCACTGATATAGGATCTAGAACACTCCTAGGGCTCATCCAGCCCCTATATATTGGGTACCCAAAATAAAGGGGAAAATCTGGCGTTATCTATGTCAAATCACCTCCCTGCACAACCGTTGTCTATGAAACAGTAGGTCTCTACCATGTACTGAACCCCAGACCCGTTCACGGGTTGTAGTGGTACAGGTATATAGTTTATATAGGATTCATTATCTTGATATGAACTTTTGTTCACTAGGTAGGTTGTTGATTTTGTTATTTTCATGTATGAAAAATATAAATATTTAAAGTCGTTTCTAATTTTGAATAGTTTGGCTCACTCATGCATATATTGTATATATCCATGGGTTATCTGTACCACTACAACTCATGTAGTGCTTTGTGTTAAGTACATGGTAGGGTCTGTACTATTTCTTAGCCAACGGTTGGACAAGTAGACCATTTGGCCAAAATCACGCTCAACCAATTATCAATTTTTTCACTAATTAAGGTTACACATTTTATGGAGGTTTTCCGGCTGTTTTAAATAGCCAGTTTATAAGGTAGGTGAGCCCCGGGAGGTTCTCAAGATCCACAGGACCCATTTATGGCTGTTAACGGATAGAATAATCTAACTGTTCAACTGGATTCGAACCCGGAAGCTTCAGTGCAGGAATTCAGCGCTCTGCACTATGAGCTATCCCGCTGCCTATTTATATATGTGTGTGTTTTTATGAAACTTTTTGTAGATTATAAATTAAATTGTTTTATTATAACTGTTAAACGTTATTCTTGGGAGTAAATTTATTCCTGCCTTTGAATTTAGGCCATATTTAAGCCTCATAATTTAAATTTAGGCCATGATAAGTTAATTAGAATTATTTACATACCTAAATTATTCTGACTCTGAGGACCTTCAACCATCTCTGGCGGAATATGTTAGATAACAATTTAAATTTTTAATACTAAACTTCTTTAGAATATATAGTACATGAATTAGAAAATATTAATCCTTGATACAGTGAAAACGAATTTACATATATATGTATGAATTAATAATAAAAAGTAAGTTAATTTCCTTCGACCCATTTTATTATATTGCTAAGAATATTTAAATTACAAGTAAATAAATTGAAGAGTTTGTACAATCTTTAAGTCATCTTAATTTCACTCTTAACTATTGTTTGTATTTATAAATAGTGTGGATTAATATTAAAATTATTATAAGTTTCAAATATGCTAAACAATTGTAGTTCTTTAAATTTCAGACAAAAGTATTCGCCAGTTTTAGTTTTTACTAACGGGATTTTTCAAAATAGACAACACACTTACGGATTTTTGTCATAAAATACTTTATTCTTTAAATTCGTTGTTAACGTATTTTAGTAGTTCTTGCCTAAACTCCTTCCAGGTTATTAAGGTACCAAAAATCAGCTGAAATGGCAAATAATAATCCTCCATTGATTCATCATAACCTTCTCTCAATCATATAACCTCATAGACCATCGGTAAATGTTCGAACCATGAATAGGGTCAGATTTTCAACTCGTGACCTTTTCACCTTAGGCTCACTTGCCCTTACCCTAAAGTAATAGGCGCGTCATTGGCTTACAAAACCGTTTGCAAAAATAAAATGATACTAAGGCATTTCATTGAGTCGTGAGTAGTAGAATCTCAAGAGTTGCGTGAGATTATTGTAAATATACAGACGATTCTTCACATTCGGTGGTATTTAGTTAGCATTATCGATTTTAAAACTAATAAAAATCCTATTCTAGGTTGAAGCTCACAAATACGGGATAGACCATGCAGATCTTTGGTAGATATTACTTGAAGGAGACTCGTTGAAGTAGGTAGCATTCTTCAATATATAGCATTGGCAACATCGCGTAGCTGCCGACCATAGTTCCTGTGGTTGAATTACTGGTATAACGACATACTATAAGGCATAAAGGAATTTATCATTCGTTCTTGATCCATGGATTATGACTGTTCAGGGTGATCAGGCGCTGTAGGACGCCCCGCTTCCCGTAGGAGACTGTTCCTGGGCCTAACCTCGTGGTAGTTGCGGGCATTCTGGAAAACCACAACGTGATTCCCGGTAAAGGTATGAGGTATAGGGTTACCACTCCATCGCCCGGTATTTGTTAATAGCTTGCAGTAGGCCTTTGGGCCAATAGAGGCTTTTCATTGAGGATGGTAATTACTACCTAGGAAGTGAAAAATCAACCATTCTTCGTCATAGCTCATCAAAAAAAAACCCAGAGAAAAGTATATATTTAGAAAAATATATGAAATACTACAAAACACGTATAGATTTTATTCCATAGTGTGACAATTAATCGAACACATTTCTTACTTCGGAAGCATCTGAAGAGATAGGATTACCGTACTTTTTCCAACTTCTAGTTTCTGTTGTCTGATCACCCCCGAAATTTCCCTTTTTGGGGTTGCATTGATGGGAATTTCAAATGCGGTTTAGGAAGCGACCGAAAACTGTGTGGCAGGGCAAAAAATGTAATAGTGATTGATGCGTCCCATCTAAAATTCAAATTATGTTTTATGCAATACTTGAAAGAATGCTGCAAAAAATGGCAGCCATTTTTTTAGGTTTATTGTGAATGACGGGTCTAGGCGTTGTGACAGGGTTAAAGAGTGACAAAACTATAACAATATATTTTTACTAATATAATTTTATGTATTATATACCAATTGGTATCTATTAATTAATTGCCGGGATCTCAAAGTTAAAAAGACTTGCTAGACACTGTTGGGGAGGGGGTAAAATAAAATCGTCCTAATTTAATAAAATAACTAGAAATCGCTCATTAGGTTTGGGATAGGGGTGAAAGAAAATTTTAAAATAATTCTATTTTATTATTTATATATTTAATTATCTTTCTTCATTTCATAAATTATAAAGACGACTTATTTGCAAACCTGTATTCATATTTTTTTTGTTTTTCCCAATCACTTCACAATTTTTATAAGTGTTTCTTATTTATGAATTCTAATAAGTATGGCACCAGAGGTTAAATAACTAATAAATGAATTAATATACGTAATAAAAGTACATTTTCACTTTATATACATTTATTATGTACATTTATTTACTTCCTTTATTATAAAATGTTCCGGCTTGTCATTACCAAATAAGCCTATAAGAAATAGATTATTAATACGTAATAATATATAACGTAACATGTCTTAATAATTTATATATGTAAATCGATATAAATAAATCGAATTAAACAGAAACCATCCTTAATCAGATGATTTTTGAAAAGCTCTATGAGAATCAAACAGCCAAAACAGTGATTGGCCCAGGTACTATTGTAATTAAATATCTCTAAAAGGTTTACAATCTCTAAAGAAAACTATACATTTAAAAATATGTTAAAATAAACAAAAACAAAGAAGATTTGTCACCAATTGTTTGACTTTTTATCATTTCACTAAAAAACAAAACAAATTTTGTATTTTGAAAAACATTTACGTACTTTTTGGATTAATTTTATGGCATCCTGTTGAACATGTTCGTTGGTCATTTATTTCTAAGCTTGTAAACAATATATATATAAAACAAGATTTCTGTTTGGAATTTAGAGCGTCTTGGAAGATAGTGATCTTACAAATATTACTGTTGACAGTGCCATAATTATTAAATGAGAAATAGCTAACAAGTAGGTTGCTACAGAATTCCCACTTCTTGATATTATGAGAATAAATTTACTTGTATATGATATAGTTTCTGCAGGATATTGTGGTTTCATCCTATTAAATGCTATCGGCAGCCATAGGGTACTAAATTGATGCTAAGACCTTGGACTGAGACTCAAGCCTACTATGTCTTGACAGTAAATGTCTTTGTATTGTTTTTCCCCTCACAAACTCTGCTCAGTTATCCAAGGAAATATATCCAATATTTCGTGATTTCCACATGGGTATTCAAGATGTAAAGCAGATAAATATTCATGAATAGGCTGGAATACGCTTTATCGGAAAAGTATTCAGATTACCTGAAAACTGCAAATAACTCGGTAATTTAATTTCAACTGCAAGGAGAACTAGAAACAAGCGAGGAAACGAAACATTGTATCGCTCTTTAGCTCTAGTGACTCGTACTGGAGATTTCGTTGGCGATATTCAAAAGATAATTTTTTTTTAATGATCATTTATCAATTCTATCTGCAAAATGTTAAGTATTCAAATTAGCACTTTTATTTCGCAATACGGAGTTGAGTTGAAAGGAAATTATCGCTGCAATAGATCTCGGCTTATCCGATGGCATCACAATCCCGAAGACACCTTGCATTAGCCTCCAACTTCCTCATCCTCTGGGGGCATTGTATCGCTGCGCCAGAGAAACGACCCGGTGACACTCCAATGAAGCACACTTATCTGTCCTCGTTGTGGAGATAAAGGCCCTGGGCGGAGGAGAATAAAATGCCCTCGTGACGGGCTTCGTACCCCTCAACGGCTACAGGATACAATCGGGGATTAGATAGTCGGAGTCGGTATGTCAGGAGGGGCTATCTCCTCCATTCGATTACAGCTATCTCATCCACCCTGTCTTGTGAAAATTTCTTAATGCCAAGTGCCCTCCCGGGGGGGGAGTCGCAACAAGTACACCCCTCATTTGAAATCTTTGCGTTTACTTTTCTTCATCTTCGTATCCTTATCGTAATGCGGTTCGTTCCTACGCGTGCTATATTTACTTATACTTTCATTTTATCATGGAATGGGGCATCTTTGTGAATTGATAGCTAAGTTGGAAGCTATTTAATCTCGTAACTACCAAAGCTGGGCCCTATGGAATCTGCAGACCGTCCTCGGGCACACACACTCTTTTAATTATTAGAAAAAACCTGGTTATATGAACTTACTGAACCCGATACCCTTCATGGCTTGTAGTATATATATATATATATATATATATATTTTTTTTAATTATTTCATCAGTTACAAATTTAAATTAATTGCGGTTTTTATTTATGACGTGTCTTTTTCAATAAACTTCATTAATGGAGACACTTTCTTGAGATTGTCATTTTAGACTAGTAAAAGATGAGGTATGTAGATTTCACTGCATTTTTCAAAAAGCACTTTCCCCACAAAGTAACTTCTTCCGTTTATACAATAAATACCCACTCTTTTTATTTGTTTAAGACGTTTCAATATATGTATATGTACATAGAATCGCATTTAATAATAATTACACAGGCCAACGATGGTGAAAAAGGTTTATCTAGCATACTTTGGAACCAAACTTGGAGACCAGGATAAACCTTGGGCACCGCATAAGGTATGTTATGTATGTGTTGAAGACCTCAGGAAATGGTCAAAAAAAGAGAAAAAACACTTTAAATTTGCTGTTCCCATGATATGGAGGGAACCAAAAAATCATTCCGATGACTGTTACTTTTGCAGTGTAAATATTACTGGTCATAACTCTAAGAACAAGAAGGTAATAAGCTACCCTAACCTTCCGTCCGCCATCCGACCAGTAGGGCACGGTGTAGATTTGCCAATCCCGGAACCACCAGAGGACTTAAATTCTATTGAAACAGAAGTATTTTCTGATGTACAGTCGGAGTTAGATGAACACGATGAAGAATTCCAATGTGTTACAGAAAATGTAGAGCCTAAATTGTTCACTCAGGTCGAGCTTAATGACTTAGTTAGGGATCTGGGCTTAACAAAAGAAAAAGCTGAACTGCTTGGCTCTAGGCTAAAAGAAAAGAACTTGCTGGCAGCTGGAACCAGCATTCATGTGTATAGGAAGAGAGAACAACAATTTTCGAAGTATTTTGAACAAGAGGGTGATTTGGTGTACTGCTCAGACATTCATGGTTTAATGAATGAGTTTGGAATTGAATACAAAACAGAAGATTGGAGGTTGTTTATTGATTCATCCAAAAATAGTTTGAAGGCAGTTTTAGCACACAACGGTAACATGTATGCCTCTGTACCTGTCGGTCATTCTGTACATATGAAAGAGAGTTACGAAAATCTAGAAATAGTGTTAAATAAAATAGGTTATTCTGATGATATGTGGTGATTTGAAAGTTACGTGCATGCTCCTTGGTCAGCAAGGGGGTTTTACCAAATTTCCATGTTTCTTGTGTGAATGGGACAGTAGAGCTCGGAATCAACATTGGTGCAGAAAGAACTGGCCTGCTAGGGAGTCTTTAAAGCCTGGCGAGAAGAACATTTTACACAAAAACCTTGTAGATCCAAAAAACGTGCTCCTACCACCACTACATATTAAGTTAGGTCTCATGAAACAGTTTGTAAAGGCTTTGCCTAAAGATGGGCTTTGTTTCAAATATCTCTGTCAGAAGTTTCCACACCTTTCAGAAGCTAAACTGAAAGAAGGCGTCTTTACCGGGCCTGATATTAGAAAAATGATGTTTGACGTTAACTTTGAATCCACAATGACCTCAAATGAAAAGGAAGCATGGGTTTCATTCAAGCAAGTTGTCACCAAGTTTTTGGGAAATGAAAAAGACCCAGAATATAAGGCTATTGTTGCTAACATGTTAAAAAAATTTGAACAGTTAGGATGTTTGATGAGCCTGAAAGTTCACTTTTTGAGCAGCCACCTCGATTACTTCCCGGAAAATTTAGGAGATGTTAGTGAGGAGCAAGGTGAGCGTTTTCACCAGGACGTTAAAGTGATGGAAAAACGTTACCAGGGCCGCTGGAATACCAACATGATGGGGGATTACTGTTGGTCACTTCACCGGGAAGTTCAGCAAGCTATTCATCGCAGGAAAAGCTACACAAGAAGCTTCAAGGAAAAAAGGGAAAGAAAATATAAACCAATTCCAGTTGACAAGTGAACCTTGTATCATCACATAAAATTACTATTCCAAGTATTTTACTGTAAATACAAACCATTTTTACGATTCTACAGTGTTTCATTGATTTCCCTATATACTGTAAATGGGTATTAGACTATATAATAAAATACATTTTGCTTGGAAACTAAGGGTGATACATAAAAACTACGAGCAGATTTGGATTCAGCACATAAAAATCTATCATGATCAGCTATTAAAATTAAAAAAGTTTTCAAAAAGGTTTTTTTTGTTGGCCTGTGTTATTTATTGAAAGAGTATCGGGATCAGTACATAGTAGGTACTCTACTACTTATAAGCCAACGGCTATAGAAGATAGTAATTTATTCAATTTCAACTATTAGAATACTATGAAAGAATGAAATAATATTAAATTATTAATAAATTACTATTATTATTATTGACTTTCATAATTTTATTTTATTTCTATTTTATACTCTCCAATTGTAAAAAAATAGTGTAATTTAATCTTTGACCGTATTTAAAATGTAATATTTTACAATATTATGATATACTAAATTTTTAAATTCCATTAAAAATTATATCACAAGTAAATGTTAGTTAAATATTCTTTTAGGTTTCCACGGCCACTATTATTACAAAAGACTTTGTTAATTTCATCTGATGAGATCTCAGCCCTGAGGAAGTCAGCAGCATGGTTGGCGAAACGTTGGCAAAACATTTATCTACATAGTCTAAACCAGAAGAAATTAACAAAGTCTTTTGTAATAAATGTTAGTTGTTTAATCATATTCTTATTGTTGAAATAGAACAAGAATTAGGTAAAGGATTTATAATAATAATAATTATTATATCTCTTAATTTATATAAATTGTTAGCTTAAACCCAAGATCATTCATTATATTAGTATAAAATAAAATACTGAAATGTAACTCTACTAAATGAAAAAGGTAAGGATGAATATTGTATATATTCATCTTAAGTTTATATTCGATTTTCTAGTAGTGACCCTCACTTATTTATTTACGATCCTACTCAATTATTCTAAGGGGTTGAGTGTGCTCTATTCCTCGGCATAACCCTTACGGGGACAGTCCTCAGGGTCCGTGTCTTCATCATTCCTTCTCGTTAAGGTCAGTGATGGTCGCCCTTAATTAATCACTAATTAACACATAAGTTATTTCATACCAATAATTTATCTATTAATTTAAATATCGAACTGCATTTTGTATTAAATAAACAAACGGTAAACAACATGATTAACACGACATAAACTGAACGTAAACTCTTAGACAAAATAACAAATATGATAAAATAGAACAGAACTTTTTTAACATTTAAAGGTATATAATGATAAACACAATTTATTTATATGTTTGATATATTATAATAATTTTAAGACTTGAGTTACATGTATCAAACAATTTTTTTCCAGTATTAAAGAGTTTTCCTGTGGTAAATGATTTCCCTTTAATTTAAATTAATGATCCCATTTTTCAATCGTTACCTTTATGCTTCATTCAAATGTTAAAATATTTCGAAAAATATTTTCAACATTCATACAGAAATCGCTGGTATTAGCATAAGGATATTATTTTACATAAATATTATTTTTCTTTTATTTAAATATATTAAATCAATAAACTAGAGCCAAAAGCTCAAAAAGAAACACTATTATTTATTATAATACAATTGGGAAAAAAACACAATGCAAAGCCTTATGTTTCAAATTCAGTAATGCACCCACTTACCGGTCGACGTTTCACCTATTCAGGCATTATCAAGACACCAAAAACTAAAAGGGGTTATGTGAATCACATCTCGAAGAGTTGTATGTTGAACGTCTTGGTGGTGGGGTGCTGTCTCATGTTTGGAGCCTGTTTGGGCTGTTGATCGTTGGGATGTATTACACCTTTTTCTTCGAGATGATTCACATAACCCCTTTTTGTTTTTGTGTCTTGATAATGCCTGAATAGGCGAAACGTCGACCGGTAAGTGGGTGCATTACTGAATTTGAAACATAAGGCTTTGCATTGTGGTTTTTCCCAATTGCATTATAATAAATATATTAAAATTAAAAAAAAAAAACTTTATTTACAGTTTTACATATACAAGCAGCAATAAGTGTAAATACATGTTCCGGACTTCCTTTACGTGTTTAAACAACAGTGATTTTAATTAATTAAAGTTGTCTTTTAAAAGTAAATTTTACAATAGCAGGAAAACTGTAGAAAAAACCCGCTTAAAATATTAAAATTGATTTTTAGCCTGATTATGAGGAACGTTTATGGGATTGTACTGGCTCAGTGGTTTGAGGACTCAACTGCCTTGACGAAGGTCCTGGGTTCAAATCATATTGTTTGATAGACTTTTATTTAATCTGTTAGCAGCAAAGATGGGTCTATACGATCTAGGATCCACCTGGGGGTCACCCAGCCTCGATAAAGTGGGTATCAAAAATTGGGGGAAAATCTGCCGGTTTAGCGTAGCCGGTTTATCTTCCTGCACAAACGTTGTCCAAGAAACTCTAGAGCCTTTATCATGACTGTAAACAACACCATGGATCGTAGTGGTCCAGGTCGTGAGCAACGTTCTGTCTTTAACTTTTGTAGTATATAATTGAGAAATATCATAAGTTTTTATTGATTTTCGCGATTTTTCACTTAATGTTTTTAAAACTGACCCCTAAAAATAAATCCCAGAATCATAAATTATTATTGTTATACATAGATATTTTTGTATAAAGCTGCCATTAATGAGTAGGGAATTGGAATAGGCATATTTAACGAAACTTCAGTTATTGGTTCTTAGCACATCATTCATTCACCGAGTTGTATTCTATCATATTTAGCCACTCACTTATTAATATTTCGTTCCTGGCTGGTTGACCAATGCACCTCATTGAAATATGAGCTCATACAGAGGGACCGTTTTTGTATTGTGGTCTTGTCTCCAAGCCACCACTTCTTGGCGCTTTATTTTATTATAAAATGGTGAATAACAGCTTGTAATAAACGTAAGGGAGGGGAGAAATTATGCTTCCAATAAGCACTAAATAGGTTGGGCTTAATAGTCGCAGCTCCTACTTGCCCCTGGTACAAATCTAATACCGGTCAGGGCTACCAACCACAGGGGGCATATTTTCTCTTTTCCCACTAAATCGTCCCATTTCTGCCGAGGAGGTTCCCATTCTTCTAATTGCTTCTGCTTAATGGATTTCGTCCCTTCCGTTCGGCCTCAGTACACGTTTCATATTGAGTCCCTTCGATAACCTTATGAAGGGGAAGGGACGCTTCAACTTGTGAATAATGGTGACTTGATTTTAAATTCTAACCCCTGTCTTCGGGAAAGTATAATTCGAAATATATTTTACATGATTGGCTTATATTCAGTATTAGATAAATGAAATAATACTTCAAAAGAAGATATTTAATAAAATATCAGGGCTTTTGTTCTGTTGCCTGAGTATGGCGTAAATTATAAAATTAAATACAATGGCGTTGATGAATGGCATATAATGAAGAATTGCTTGAGGTAAATTCGAATAAAACGTAGTACATATTCAGTTATAGTGACGACGGAGATTTTGGTCATTTGAAGATTTGGGGTTGCCTTTCCGAAGATCCTAGTTCCTATCCGACTGTAGTACTATCTATTAATCTATTAACAGCTGGGGATGGATCTTGTGAGGTCTGGGATCCTCCAGGGGCTCACTCCGTCTCTATAAAGTGATTACTCAAAATAGGGGGGAATCTAATGGTTGAGCTTGATCCAGGGCAAATCAGCTTCTTGCACAATCGTTGTCTAAGATATATTACAGTCTCTACCACGTACTGAATCCATGAATCTTAACGAGTTGCAGTTGTATAGGTTTTTTTATTTTATTAAAATTATAAATAACAATCTTGTTAAACGGCATTCGAGTACAATTTGCCGTATACTATATAGCAAAAAGCTAGTTTAAGAAAAATATTTCTGAACGCATTTTAATTCCGTAAGTTGTTGCTTCTGCATTGTTTTCCTCTCTCCTTTTTATGTACATCTTTTTCCTCGTTGGAGGTTCGGTGTCAAAGACATCAATTTGATGATACGAATAATGAAGAGGACAATATTCCTCCTCTCTTCATCGAGCTTAAGGAGCTTTACCGAAGAAGGGGGTGGACAAGACTCTTTCGATCCTCAGCTACCATTAAGGCCATGGTTTAGCCATCAGCCAAAGCCCTCAATTAGTGTTCCTATCCCTTAAGTGCACAGGATTAGTTCAAGACCTTTCACTAATCATTTATTTAACAGGACTAAATCTAGTTTAACTAAATAGCAATCGGTAAATATTGAACCGGTGACTGGACCTGTGTAAGGGAGCATATTTATTCACGATTAATTTATTATTCGATATAAATAATTTGAAGGGTTAATGGAAGTATCCTGTCCCTGGAGTATTGCAACAGGCTGGTCACCCGCTCCATATTTAATGTGATTTAATTACCGCCCGTGCTATTTCGAACGTTGTTAAATACAAGATTTTTTCGTGATTCGCTGGAGATGAGTATGACAATGTGTAACGAATCTTTACTGAAATTGGAGTAATATAATCATATTTTGGTAAAATATGATTGATACTAGATTTTATAATGAAATAAATGCTTTATTTTTATTCCATGTATTCAAGTTTTTAATAATTAAGAAAAAGGTTAATACATTGTGTAATTATAGATTTCTGCTTCTATAAGACATACCATAAAATTGTAAATGAATATCAGTTTATTAAAAATTAAACTGATAGTAAGAAAAGTAATAAAATATTTAATAGAATATACATTTATATATATATACACCCCGGCACAGAAAAAATTCTCAAGAAACCCCAATAATAAACTTATCGGAGCCAATAGTAGATGATATGTCTCTAGAACCACCAGACCCAGAAAAAGTGGAAGAAGCTGTTGTAAAATTAAAAATTACAAGGCACCAGGATTTGTTGATATTCCTGCTGAAATGTTTAAATGTGGTGGTGACCTGTTGCATCGTGAAATCTATGAACTAATCCTGAAAATATGGATTACGGAAGAAATGCCCCAGGAATGGTACAAGACCATTATTGTGCCGATACATAAGAAGGGAGATAAATTAGAATGCCAAAATTATAGATTGATAACACTGCTTTGTTCAATCTACAAAGTGTTCTCAATTCTACTATTGGGAAGATTAATGATAACAGCAGAAGCAGTTTTGGGCAACTATCAATGTGGGTTCCGCCCTGGAAGATCTACTGTTTACTAAATATTTACCTTAAGCAATATGCTTGAGAAATGTATCGAATGGGACATAGATTTACACCAGCTCTTCAATGACTACAACCAGGCACATGATAGCATAGAAAGAAATAAGCTCTACGAAAACTTGATGTTTCTTGGGTGCCCTAAAAAGCTTAGCAGATTGATAAGGATGACACTGCAGAATAGCGGTGTGGTTAAGGTCCAGGGGGAAATTTCCAGAGACTTCGCTATTAAAAAATGAGTTAAACAAGGAGACCCTATATCTCCAGTTTTGTTTAATTTGGTGCTGCAGAAGATAATAATGACGACGAAAGCAAGGAGACGGGGATGTATTTATAACAACATGACCTAACGCCTCGCATATGCTGATGATGTGGTCATCACGGCAAGAAATGAAAACGAGCTCTTGTAAGCATTATGGGAATATGAAGAGGCAGCTACGAAAGCAGGACTCATTATAAATAAAGATAAAACAATGCATGCCCTCATCCAGGAAACTGTCATCCAGTAGATATCTCCAAGGAAGAGGATGCCGTTTTTGAAAATGTTAAGACCTTCAAGTATCTTGAGACCATTATTACAGAAGATAACAGACTGGAACATGAAATAAAGGCGAGAATTGAAAACGGTAACAGATGCTATTGGTCCCTCAGAAACGTGTTCCGAAATAGAGCTTTTCCCCGTAGCCTCAAATAAGGACATATAAGACAATACTTCGTCCTGTCGTCATCTATGGTGGGGAGGCGTGGACTCTATCCAAACAGTGTGAGAAATTATTGAATCCATGGGAGAGAAAGGTTCTTAGAAGAGTGTTTTGTTTTCTTTTTTTTTTTACGTGAACAATCTTCTCCTTTTTTTTTATTTTAACAAATTCATATCTAAATCCGACTTGACAATTTCAATCAGCGGATTATTAACATTATATCGTGTAGTGGGAAAGGTCGGTAGGCAGTTTGTTGAGTTACTGATCTCGAGATCCCGAATTTGAGACCTGGTTTGGCCTAATGTTTATTTATTCATTTATCAGCCATATCGACCGTGTGGCTCCTGGAGTGCCTCCTGGGGTTCACATAGCTTGGATGAAGTGGATATGCTTATTAAGGGAAGACTTCAGCCAGATCTTCCCTCTTGAAAACCTTTAGCTTAAAAAACATTACCGCCTCTACCAAGTAATGAACCCTGATAGTACAGTTTTCATTTTATTTTTCAGTAAATACTCATTTTCGTGGTAAAGCAAAAAGGACAAATAAAGGTGTTTTTTTTTTCTCGTTCAGAGTTGTATAAAAAGGAAATTTAAGCAAAGATTATTAAACTGAAAGGATACAGTCCCCCCTGGCCCCTGGCCGTATTAATGTGACCACCAAGAACGATTATTTTCTTTTTGTTTTTTCCTAATTTTTTTATATACTTTCGCGTGTCTTCTGTTTTAAGTAATGGCAACACTGTTATAAGTATTTTAAAGTATTTTTTTTTAGTAATGGCAGCATTGGTTTTAGTACAGCCATTTTGTTTTACGAGTGACGACGTGCATAATTTGTGTTTGAAATTTTTGTGGATTTATTGTTTCTTTTTCATTAAATACAAGTCGGATTCGGTTAGTTTATTATTGATTTATTATTTGTATCATATATTTTTACTATTTTGATAGTTTTTTTTCATCGATATGTAAAATAGGGTGTAAATAGGGTGACACCACAAAACATTAAAAATAAATAAATTTTATTTTCGAAACTATTTTTTTCAATTTCATATTATTATCAGATAACTAACTTACCCATGAAACCAATATTTAAACTCGGTTTATATTGTAGATTTGTATGCGTAAAACAAAAATATAATGCAAACATGTAACAAGAACGAATCTATCCAGTGGTCACATTAATATGGCCAGGTACTGTATGACTAAATAACTGAAGTTAATTGATAAGGTGGCCATATTTCCAATCGCTATTTAATATCTTTACCCATAAACATAAAATTCATTATATATATATATATATATATATATATAATGTATTGTGAATGGACCCAGGAGACTCACGAAAAGCATTCCGATTTCGTTTTTTTCATATACATCCTTCATCTTTTCTCGATGTATTCTTTTTTTATCCTCTGTCCATTTCGTTCCTTGTTTCTTCAATGCTTCCTTCTCTGACATTACTATCCTGTTTTAAACCTTATTTCTAAATAATTTTTTGTCGGCAACATCACCTCGTGTTTTACTTGGCTCTTTGTAAACAAGTACCCACTCTGTTGGCGAATCTTGCTTAGAGAAGTGTTGTTGTTAGGCCTACTAATGTGTCCATAAAACTCCAATCTTCGTTTGTATGTATATATTGTATCTGTTTTCCATGACTGTTAATAAAATAAGTTTTACATTCAGATCTTTCGATTCAGAACAGTGCCTTTTTTATCGCTCTTAGAGCATGATTATGAGAACAATACAGCTTCAAGAACTCTCAATACAATCTCAAGAACTGAAAGTAAAACACATATACACACATACAAATATATATTTATATATCCTGCTAATTCCATTTTCTTTCCTCTAAAAGCCATTCCAGGATTACTATGAGGGACTACTTACGATTAAAAGTTTCCATTTTTCTCATCTCTTATAAATTTGATGGTAAAAACAAAAACAAAAATCTTCTAGCTAAAAAAGTGAGAAGTGTTTTGAGAAGCGACCATTTCAAGGAAGCCAGTGCGATCAGAAGTTGGGGACAGGATGAAACGAAACTTAGAAGAGAAAAGTTGACCATGGAGACAAAGTTTTTACCAGCCTAGTTTGGATGGCGGGGAGTGAGGGAAGGCAGTGCCCCTATATCTTTTGTCCGATAGGAATCCTAAAACGATCGTCTTATAAAAACCGTTCTCACCAAACCCAATATTTTGTGTACATTTTTAAGTTTCTAAATTATTCCTGTGTTGATAATAACTTTTTTTGAGATACTCATTGTTTCGTTTCGAATCTTCCAACTACATTTTTACAATAGTTGACCATGCATGAGCGAATTCCGTTTTCAACCCAACGGTTTGGAATTTCTTTTGTCCCTTACGCGATTAAGACAAATTCCTCTTTCGATTCTCTTCATATTTAGCACAAACGTTCCTAGGAATCATCTAAAAAGAATTATGTATAAGAATTTTATTTTTATTTCTATTCCAATATGACCGACCATTCATGGATTCTGTCTCTGTGTCATGCGATTACGACCTGTTCCTAGAATTCAGGAAATATGACGTGTTTTTATTTTTCCTTTAGGTTCCGACTAAAGATTTTAATTTTTTTTGTTGTTAGTTCAATAATTAAAAGACAAGCTCGTATCTTCAAACTAATCCAACGCCGCTTTAAAAACAATCCAGTGGAATATTAACGGGATCTCCAGTCACTTCGCTGACCTACAGCTGTTGATCCAAGATAACAACCTCGGTGTTCTTTGTCTTCAGGAAAGACACCTGGAAGCCAGAATTCTAGATGATGCCATTGTATGCAATTTTTATTTACCTCTACTACAACACAAAATTCTGACAACACAAGTGTGCAATCATTCATTTTATGAAAAATGCATTGTATGAATAATGGAAACGTCGTTCTCGCATCATTGTGAATTGATTGAAATGAATAATAAAATACAGTATTAGTAATTAGTAAAACCTGTAAAATAACTTGAGCAGTTAGGATATTTAGCATTCTTTATGTCTGCGCCAATTATGTGTGCGTGCGTGAGCTACCAGCAATCAAATGACGGATTAACAGGACTAAAAATTGAAAAGAAAAAATATACGGAGATATAAGGTATATCATAACCTCAATCTCAATTGTTCAAAGCACTATTTGCAAGGTAATATATCTTCTTAATCAATAGTTTTTATTTGTTTGCAGGAATTAGGAAATAAAATTCAATTTTTTTTATGTATTCAAATTTTTATAAATTTCATTTTTGCACGAATAAAGTCTTTAAAAATATTTTTAATACAACTTTAAAACTTTAAATAATTCATAGAACTTCTTTTTTTTCCTAAAATTAAGTATAAAGATAATTGTTCCGCTGAATTTAAACTTTTCGTTGTTAAATTAAATAAGTTAGGGCTTTGATAGCTCAGTCAAGTGTCGAGGGGTCCATAATGTGAGCGCTATAACTTTTTAAGTGCACTTGACTTGAAAAATACATTTGAGCCTGTTAAAAAGACCAACTTTATATCTCACATAACTCGCGAACCTCTGCTTTAGGCATTACGAAGTTTCCTTGTGTTAAAATTCATTAATCACGTTGGACTCTCCTTGGCAATATCAGGTCACACGCTGATTAAATGACTGATGTGGGCCATCCTCAGTTCCAATCCTTTCCTCGCTCCCCACAACCACCTTCAACCCCTCTCTCGCCCCCCTCTCTCATCGACTCCTTTCTACGAGAAAAGCCGATTTATTACTTCTAAAGATAAAAGCAAGGAAAAAGAAATTTTTCCCGGAAGACAAACTTTTAGTCTACCTAGAGGAGAGTATAATTACTGTAGTGATGACTAAGAAAATCACCTCATTTGCATTTATTTTATCGAAATAGGTCTCATGTATTGTATACATCTCTCAAGGAAAGAAACAAATACACATCGGGATTTTCTCCAGTATACGTTTCCCCAATTAATCATCTACATCCCAATTAACAACGGAGGCAATATACGTCCCCGAACTAGAACAGTTACACAAAATATGTTTAATAAGCTGTTTAGTTGTGAACATACATTTCGATTTTCATTATTTCTTTCCTTCTTGTAATCAATGAAACTATTGAGCCTTTCTCTGAACATTATGTTTATATAAATATAAGGAAGTAAATATTGTGAATTAGAGGATGATGTTTAGATTAAAAAGCATTGCAGTTTTAAGGAAATAATCTCGTCAGTGTTCTAGGTGTTTCAACAAAATCATTTTTCTCGCGCAGTTTTTGTAATCGTTGTAAACAATTGTAACGGAAACAGCTTTCGTAAAAAATATTCACTCTTCATCGCCAAAAATCAGTCGAATAGCTCCGCTAGAATGCAGCAGCGTACAGAGTTTTACTGAATATATTTACTCTACCGGGAATTAAACTATATAAAGAGCTCATTTTTTCCAATAATTAATATTTTGGAAGCCTGGTACATCAGGCGAGAAGTCTTTTTATTTGAGAAGAAGAAAGATGAATTCTGAAGTTAACATTCTTCTTTTTATTTAATCTGACTATATTCTGAGTGTAACAAAATAGTAGTTTCCATTTTTTTTGCAACAAATTTACCACTAAGCAAATTGAATTGCAAATCTTGTATTAGTTTTTAATTATTATTGTTATGAGTAAAAAAAATAAAAAATCCTGTACCACTACATCCCGTGAACGGGTATATGGTAGAGACAATACTGTTTCATGGACAACGGTACTACAGGGAAATGATTTGTCCTAGATCACGCTCAACCACCAGATTTTCCCCCTTATATTGGGTACCCACTTTACAGAGGCTGGGTGAGCCCCATGAAGGCCCTAGATCCCATACGTTTTATCTTCGGCCAGATTTCCCCTCCCTATTTTAGGTACCCTATCTTTATAGAGGGACTCACCCTGCGGAGGGTCCTGATCCTATGTAATCCAGCACCGGCAGCGAGCAGACTAAATAAAAGTCTTGCAGGATTTGCATCAGGATTTTCGGCATAGCAACTCAGTGCTCTACCACTGAGCCACTCACCTCCCATTGTTATGAGTGCTATTATGATTATTGTTATTGACAGTTGTTCTATGTTTCTTTGGTTTGAATATAATAGTGTTATTATGAGATTTAAGAATGTTTTGGGTTCGTTTCTTTCTCAAATTTCCCAGATGTCCCTTTGACTGCGGCTTGTTTCCCAACCAGCCCTTTCTAGCTGTTTGTGTGTGGTGTGGCTATTAAATAACGGGACTGAAGTTGCTTTCGATATTCATGGGATTGTGTACCTTCACTGGGTTCCTGAAGGTCAAACTATTAATCAATACTACTACCTTGAGGTACTTGCAAAACTATGTGAAAGAGTAAGGAAAAAACGACCCGAAATGTGGAAGGACAAATCATGGGCTCTCCACCAAGACAATGCTCCAGCTCATTCCGCGTTATCTGTCAAGAGGTTACTAGTCCAGTACAACATCCCAGTGTAAGAACATCCACCTTATTCGCCAGATCTTGCACCATTTGAATTCTATCTGTTCCCTAAGGTGAAATCTTCATTAAAAGGGACGAGATTTGAATCCGTGGAAGCTGTAAAAGAGAAAACGGCACGCGTCCTGAAGGAGCTGACAGAAGATGACTTCCAGCACTGTTTCCAACAATGGAAAATTCTTATGTAGCGTTGTAGGGATAGAGAAGGGGTGTATATTGAAGGTGATAGTAAGTAATTATGTATAAAATAAATATAAATTTTATTGCAACGTCAGTCTCGTTATTTAATAGCCATACCTCGTATATATTCATGTATATAGTATATGGTACAAAGGCGGATGTTGACTTAATACTTAAATATATAGTAAAACGATGTCTTGAAAGTATTTTAATTCTTATCAAACGATTAAAAAAATCACATCAATAATCTATATAATATCATTCGGTGTTTAATATACTTTCATACTATAATTATGTACAAATACTTTTTTATTTGTTTATACTTAGTAATATTTCTGACATTCAAGTTGATTTGTTGACGCGGCATAACAATTTGTTTGCACTCCCTGTTTAATAATCTAACAAATTGATGACTGTCAAACGGAACTTGGAGCATCATGCCGTGTTTTTTTTCTGTCATGTTAATGAGGAAGTTCGCTTATCGCTTAATTGCTAATTAGGCATAATTAGGTAGAATTGTTTCGCTCAGAGTACTTAAATAGACCTTCTTTGTGTAGTTAATGCAAATTTCCTTAAAAAAAAAATCATTTTAACGCTAAATATATATATATATATATATATATATATATATATATATATATATATATATATATATATATATATATGTGTGTGTGTGTGTGTATATTGTGTGTAAAATGCTGTGCCCAGATCATTTATAACCAGTATTGATTCTTTTTAAAACAATTTTAATTTATTTTCATTAAAAATGAATTTATTTTACTATAGTTATTATACGCAAATCTGTCTAAGGTCTTTAGGGTTTTCTTTTCATTTACTATACATTTTTTAAATTATTCATAAATATATTTTATATCCTTTTCTTTTCCTTTTATTAAAAAAAAAAAACCTGTATCACTACATTAGTGATTCCTGGAAGAGAACAAAGCCCCTTGTCGGCAGAGATGAAAGATACCGTTTCCAGAAAGTTCGAGACCGGTCGGTCTTGCTATTTAAAGAGCATCTCGGCGCGAGTACAGAGAGAGTGTTAAAGCACACGGTACGGTTAACATCGGAAACAGTGATAAGCCAGTGTAATAAGTCAGTGACAGTTTGTGAGTGTAATTGTGTGTCAATTCGTTATATTCAGAGATTCTTACGGTCGGTGGACTTTAATTAGTGAACTGTAAGTGTTAATTAGTAGTAATTAATTAGTTAAGTAACAGCTGTAATTTTATGTGCTTTGTACAAGCTTATGTAAATAGTTAAGCTATTTAGTAATAATAATATCTTACATTATTGTAATCATTAAATAGAAGTTAGGCCTAGATTATAAACATCTAAAATATTGCTATTGTAAATTTATTTCAGTTAATAATTTACTTGTTAGTAATTTCTTTGTTAGTAATTTAATTGTTAATAGTTTAATTGTATTCTTTATCACTTTTGTAAATAAATATTATGTATATGTATTTATTAAACTTGATCACCTTATTATAACTGTATTTTTAAATTAACATTTTTAGTCATATATTATCTATCTTATTTTATTTAAAATTTATAGAGTATATGAAAGAATTCGGGCATTACAAAGATTAAATAAATATTAATTAAATTGAAAAATTAACTCAAGAGAATTAAATTGAATACTATGTTTTGTCTAGATCCATTAGAAAATTGGGCGTATATTCGTTGTATTTTTATTAAATTTATAATTTATTAAAGCCTTTATGTATTTTTTATTTATATTTATAAGGTCGTGTTTAACTATTTATTTTTATTTTCATTATTATTTATTTATTGTTACCTGAGGAAGTACTTATAAAAACAACCTTGTTAAATAAAATTCGTTTACTCTCACCTATTTACCCGTTTATTTATGTTAGCGCTTCCCTGGTGCGTGCTAACCAACCCCCCCCCTCAGAGAAACCACACAATCACTCGGAGAGGGGGTAAAGGGGGGGAGGTCATTTTCTTCCTCATTTCGTTGCTTTTGTCGCCTTGACCATTATCGGAAAGGTTTAGCCTCAGGTAACAATAGCGAGGGGGCAACAATGAAATCTGCCACTTGAACCGCTGTATCAATTTCCTGCTCTATAATTGTCACCTGTTTCCTATTGTTCAACTCCCCTCCCTTGTTTCGGCTATTGAGGCTGACGAATCCCTTTATTCAAAGACATCGAGAGTATAAGAGCGATCTATATTTTGATTACTCAGAAGACAATCGATTCTTGGAAACAAGGGGGTGGCTTTTACTGGTCTATATTGTCAGTAAAAGTAAATATTAAGAATTCTTTAATGGTTAGATTAAAGCTTCCTGTGATATTTTTTCAACTGTTATTAAAATTATTTATTTCAATTGTCCGTAAACGTAATTATCTCTTATGTCTTTTCCGCAACTCACTCCCTCTACCCCTCTCCCTCACATATTCTCTACCTCTCCTACTTTCCCTCTCTCTCCCTCTCTCCCACTTTACCCCCTCTCATCCACTTATACTTTCTCACTCACACACTCACATATAACCAAATATTTATGTCCCCCTCCTCTTTCTCTTCGTTTTATTTATTATTAATCCTATTTTAATTTTCCGTTATTTTTTTTCTATTTTATATGTATTTATATTTTTAGTTTCTTACTGTAATCCCCGAAATTAGAATTTGGTTCTATTCTATAATTTAAATATAATAATATAACTATATACATAAATATAATCTACTGCTGTACATAAACAAAATTTTAATGTTACTGTTAAATAGAATAGAAAAAGCTTTTGAATTTCCCACACTTAAAATTAATCTGGTATAAATAAATACAATCAATATGATACAATCCCTGTAAATTATAAAATATGTTTATTTCTATATTTTACTTATTTAAGAAACATCTCGCCTGAATAATTGTTCATAATTTACGTTATTTTTTTAAAATAATATCTAATATCTAATAATAATATACGGCTCTATTAATAATCTGAAAGTTCATTTTTAAGTTAATTTTGTTTCAAACTCAAAAAGAAATTCGTTATATATATAAAAAACAGAAATAAATTTTAAACCTTGAGCTTTACAAATGTACCTTTCTACCAGTCCTGTAAATTAATCGGAATTTTATCGTCTCTGCCTGCTTTTGTTTAAAGAATCTAATGCTAGATTTTAATTCTTATCTGATATACTGGACTCAATTTCTATGTAAATTTCATCTTCGAAAAAAAACAGCTTCCAGTCAATTTATTTTATTCTTTTCGGCAACATTAATGCCATTTTCAATATTAAAAAACATCAACATTCTAAAAATTAACATTAAAAAATGTTATAAGTCAAAAATTCTGCAAAAAAAACAACAATCATATATACGTTATACAATCCAAAAAAAAAAAACTTGTCCCAAAACAGTTAGCAAAACCAAGCATAGATACCTCATATAAAGAAATATTTAAAAATTATTTTTTTCCTCATTTTCCTGGAAATTCACTATCCTCCCATGGTCAATTGTTCACTACTGGCTTGGACTTTGATATGTAAGGTAATATGATTTATTATGATTATATTATTTGTACCTTACTGCTATTTAAAAATCTTTATGTATTAAATTATTTTTATTTTTTAATGCTAGACTAACCAATAGAAATAGAGACATGTCCAGATATTTTCTATAATTAATCAATTTTATTATTTCCCCTAGAGGAGAGTCCGGCTTTCTACTGCAGTTTGGTAGAGCAATGGATAGATTAATATAGATTAAATAAATATAGATTAATTACTAACCAATTAAGTAGTATTTAAATTGTGTACGTGCTGTTCACGTACCGAACATTGGGGGAGGGTAGTATTGGTTTTCGTGCCAAACCGTAGCTTTTTCTCCCACAATTTTCCTTCGCTCAAACAGCAATGGTTTGGATGCACGAGAGATCCGATCCAGTAAGGGCCTTCTTGATAATGTTAATAAAATTTCCTCCTAGAAGGAGAGCTGGTTTGTGCAAGCTCCTAACGCCCACCTCATATTAATATATTTGTGTATAGAGTATGTAATGTATACTGGCTATTTATTCAGATTTGTTTTTAGTTCAGTATAAAATAATTTTTTTTTTCACCTACAATGTCAACAGGATAACGGTTTAGAATTGATAAAATAATATCACTACTGTGATCAAAAAGTAAGGTGAAATTGTCATTTAAAACTCCCGGGCATTAGGGAGGCAGGTAATTTTTTTTCCTAGGTCGGTAGGACTGTCTATAACATTTCTGGGTCTGTCTGTCAAATGGTTTGATTATCTCCGAGTTATACGTGTTTTTGTAAACAACCAAAAGTGACTTTTTTCGATTTTTACAATGGGTGATTTTGTTGAGCAAAGAACTCAAATTTTGTTTGCGAAACAAAAAAAAAATGTAAAAATCGAAAAATTCACTTTTGGTTGTTTACAAAAACACGTGAAACTCGGAGATAATCAAACCTTTTGACAAACAGACGCTTGGCAAATGCTATAGACAGTCCTACCAACTTAGGGGAAAAAAATTTACCTGCCTTCATAATGCCCGGGAGTTTTAAATGACAATTTCACCTTACATTTTGATCACAGAGTAAATAAAAAAAAAAAAGAATGGTTTTATAAGATCCAAAAGTAGCATTAAGCATCCGCTCGTCCACACTTATTTAGAAATTAATTTAATTAGGTTAATTCTAATTATTTATTTGACGATTTTGAACATTTATAAATAAAATGAAACCCACGTGTCATTCGCAGAAATAGCAAATCCAACTTAGCATAGTGAATGCCTTAGAACTAGAAACAATATAGGAATAGCATACCTTTTGAATATAATTTCACAGGAAAATAATATTGATATAATTTATTTTATTGTTATATGATATATTTTTTTAAATATTTTATTTGAAAAGAAAAGATATGACAAGGACCGGGACTCGAACCTGGGTCTCCCACCTCTCCGTGGTGACGCCATAACCATCTCGGCCATCCTGGCTCTTTTTTCGGTCAGTCATATCTCTTCTTTCACTGATCCTATATCTCCGTGTTCTCATCTATATATGTCTATATCTATATCCCAGTGTTTGTTTAAAACTTTATTAACGTTTTGCTATTGGTAGATGTAATTTATTAAAAAACCTGTATTTTAAAGAGTGTATAAATATTATTTTCTTTCGACAACGGGGTATAAGGAGGCTCCTGTTTTCACTCTTCATCTTTTGTCTCATCTTTTTCTTTCGCTCCTCTTTCCCTCTTTTCTCTTCTTTGCCATTACAATGTTCTTAATGTATTTTCTGGATATTCTCTTCCTGTGAAACCAAGTCTTGTTATTTCCCCTTCAATCTGACTTGGGTATCCTCTGATGTCCCTCAGTTCCATTATTCTGTTGAATATCTGTTTGTTCAACATGATTTCATTCATTCTTTTTATGTGCCGGTAAAAATTTTAATATCCTTTTCCTTATTGATGTTTGCAAGTCTTCAATATTGGAATAAGGGAAAAATACAGGTGTAAATAATTCTTGACGACTGATATATTAGATTAAAAAAATTAAATTATACGACGAAAAATTACTTAAATGAAGAGAAGTGGCCACTATCTCAATAATTATAAAAATCGTAATAGATTTTTAATGCATTGAGGATCAAAAACTTGCTTATATAGAAATTCAATACGATAAAACGTGAAAATCAAAAGTGTCGTCACCTTTCCGCAAAAATTTCGAAAAGAAAAATATGTTGGTTGATTAAAATATTCATGGTTAAATTTAGATTTAATAAATATGTATTTAAACTTGGCTTTAAACGAGTCGTAATAATTAATACTTTAGTGGAAAAGTTTTAAAGTCGGCACTTCGCTAAACTGCATTGCTCATTTTATGTATGTTTAATGGATACGTAAATTTTGTAGTTTTATGTCCTTACGGTCACTCAAACTTTCTCTTGCTATCTCAATTACTAAATTAAACCGTTATAAAATACAGTATTTTCTAAAATTGTCAAATAAATTGTTAAAGAAAGTGTTTCAGCTTAGTTATTTATTATATTGCTTCTTAAAAGCACTAAGAGCTAAGTGCTCCGAGGCCATGTTTTTGCAAGTTAATAAATGCGCTTTTTATTACACTGTAAACACAAATTTATGTCAATAGCACAATCCCCATTTTAAAACAAAAGGAAATCGGTTTTTATTTCACAGGCCTGTTACTGGAATGATGTTATTCATGATGTATGAATATTATTTATATTATATGTGGTATATTTATCATATACATCGTATACCATATTAATTATATTTATTTATTATTTATATTAATCTGTAACAGTTTATATTTCAAAGAAACAAATAAGAAAGAAAGCGACTATAAAAAAGTGGATTTATGGTTGAAGTTTTTATGAAAAGAATTCATCAGGATCTCCAAGAATAGTTTATTGGTTAAATATGACCACAGTCATAATCAGTAATACATTATAAATAGTCTTTATTTTTTTTTTTATATTTTGTGGTGTCACCCTATTTACCCTCTATTTAACATATTGATGAAAAAAAACTATCAAAATAGTTAAAATATATGATACATATAATAAATCAATAATAAACTTACCGAATCCGACTTGTATTTAATGAAAAAAAAACAATGAATCCACAAAAATTTCAAACACAAATTATGCACGTCGTCACTCGTAAAAAAAAATGGCTGTACTAAAGCCAATGCTGCCAATACTAAAAAAAAAATACTTTCAAAAACTTATAACAGTGTTGCCATTACTTAAAACAGAAGACACGCGAAAGTATATTAAAAAAATAGGAAAAAACAAAAAGAAAATAATCTTTCTTGGTGGTCACATTAATACGGCCAGGGACTGTATATGATGGCGTGAATAAATCATTTATCCCCTCATCTTGAAAATTAAACATATTAAGAAATAAATTTCAATTTGACAGTTATTGGGCTCAACGTAGGAATAATCTATTGAATAAAACCCTGACGTACGTCCCACCGCAAAGTATAAATATGATATCTTAAAGTATTAATATCATATTTAAAGATTCCTATAATTTTTAATATATTTCGTTCATTTAATTATGTTTTCTAGGGTGGGAACCCAACCAAACCAAACCAAGCTAAATTACAGTGCAGAAAATATACTGTATTTTTGCAATAATTTGGAAAAAAAATAATTATAACAAATTAAGATAATCGACAGTGAGTATCATCTGATATTCCAATTTATTTATGTTTTTAGTTCATATTTATTAGTACTACGAGGAATGTTCTCTTCCCAAAGGCGTTTCTAATATTTTATCAGAGTTTAAAAAAAAAAATGTTTTTTTTGTTGGAAAAATTAGAAAACCAAGCAACATCATACATAGCCTTAAGTCTCTAAAATATTAGAAAATAGCGAAGCATTACTTAAACTCTTGAAGTGAGGTTGTTTTTTCTGATTAATTAGCTACTTTGGCTAGTGATGTGAGATGTGCTTCATTTGATCTTGTGTCCAGATAATGCCTTAACCGGCGCAACGAAGGCCTATTTATATAGTTACTTTCCAGGATTAAGGTTTAAGGTTTAAGGCTTTGTTGTTGGCCATTTTCCGAATATATTATAATAACTACTTTATAATTAATAAAATGTAGTTCATTTTATTTAAAAAATAAATTAATTTACTTTGGCTTACTTAGTTATCTATTTTTGACCCCAGAATAATGTTTTCATAGGTATTAATTACATTCACAATAAAATATTATTGAATTTTTTTGGGCTTAACTTAAAAAAAAAGTAGCAGATCATACAATATCCGCAATATTGGACGGTTGTGATGACTTTGCGGTGGGACGTACGTCAGGGTTTTATTCAATAGATTATTCCTACGTTGAGCTCAATAACTGTCAAAGTGAAATTTATTTCTTAATATGTTTAATTTTCAAGATGAGGGGATAAATGATTTATTCACGCCATCATATACAGTCCCTGGCCGTATTAATGTGACCACCAAGAAAGATTATTTTCTTCTTGTTTTTTCCTAATTTTTTAATATACTTTCGCGTGTCTTCTGTTTTAAGTAATGGCAACACTGTTATAAGTTTTTTAAAGTATTTTTTTTTTTTGGAATGGCAGCATTGGTTTTAGTACAGCCATTTTGTTTTACGAGTGACGAAGTGCATAATTTGTGTTTGAAATTTTTGTGGATTCATTGTTTTTTTTTTCATTAAATACAAGTCGGTTCGGTAAGTTTATTATTGATTTATTATATGTATCATATATTTTAACTATTTTGATAGTTTTTTTTTGCATCAATATGTAAAATAGAGGGTAAATAGGGTGACACCACAAAATATTAAAAAAAAAAAATAAAGATTTATTTTCGAAACTATTTTTTTCAATTTCATATTATTATCAGATAACTGACTTACCCATGAAACCAATATTTAAACTCTATTTACATTGTAGATTTGTATGCGTAATACAAAAAGATAATGCAAACATGTAATAAGAACGAATCTATCCAGTGGTCACATTAATATGGCCAGGGACTGTATATCAATCATAAAAAAAAATAAATTTCTTTATTTTTTTCTCTGTGCCGAAGTTCCCAGGGTCAAATCCGGCTGTGATAGATTTTATTTAATATCCTCCGGATCTCCTAGGACTCACCCAGCCTCTATAAAGAGGGTACCCAAAATAGGGAGTACCCAACCGTTGTCCAAGAAACAGTACAATCCCTACTACGTACTGAACCCATGACCCTTCATGGATTGTAGTGGTATAGGTTTTTTTATGTTCTTTTCTGTAACTTATATTGATTTGATTTTTGATCCAAAACTCCTTAAAAAGTATTTATCTACTTCTGAAGACGAGTATTATAGAAATATACATGTTTTTAGTCTTTTTAGATTTGTTTTACAAACAAGTCGAGAAAATCTCATAGAATATTAAATAAAACGGAGGCGTAAAGATAAACGTGCAAGTTCATTTTTATTGCTCAATAACTGGATAGGGGTAGCGTATAGGAACCAACAGTATAGAGAAGATATGGTGGTAAAAACAGACAAATATAAAAGCTGAAGGACGCTTCTGATATCTCCTTTATAAGAAAATAAGGGAAAATAAGTTAAGCGATAAAACGACATTCCCTCAACGAGCGATCCACCATTCCCTTGTTCCCCCTCCCCCCCACCCTCCTGTCGGTCCAATATCTTACAGCTTGTATCAGATCTCGCTACAAATATATATTTCAGGCTGGATTCTCGACGTAATGTATGCTAAAGCCCTCATATATGCATCCGTTGTGTACTTTATCCCTTCCCTCGGAGTTTACCTTAAAAGGGAATAATTTAAGTATTCTATTAAAGCCAGTGCCTTTTACTCGTTCGTTTCCATTCCGCATCGGCGAGCGTAGAATAAACGATAGGGTATTTAGAGGCGAACCATAGCAGCTCAAAAACTAGCTTGAAAATATCGTAGGGTTCTCACTCATCTGTTTACTTGTTGAAAAAGTATGGTGTTCTATCTCTGATATGACCTCCTATCAACTCAAATAGCCAAAAACTCAAATCGATACATAGAATAATTATTAGAATGAAATTGGAAAACTCTATGACCGAACTTATTTTGATTCTATTCACCTCACTCTGAGGTACAACAATAACATTGTATATCGAATTGGACCTCTGTAACTCTCGTGGAAAAGTTATATAAGGACTATTTTGGATTGTACATACGTTTGAGTTGTTTAATCATTTCTTCTTGACAGGTTCTTTATTTTCCATTCATACTTTCATTTCCTGATTCTTTTCACTACACGTGGCTCTGCAGGAAAATAGAGTTTTAGCTCTCTCTCAATACAATACCTGTGATTTCCCTTCTTACCCTGCATCTCTATATACATAGATCATGTTTTTTCTTCGGGCGATTAACATGTAGGTTATTACGCCCTTTGCACTTTTATTTATATTTTGGTATTTTAATTGTTATTTTACTGTTTTAATTTTCTTTGGTTTGCATACTAATTATTTATTTTATATATTTCCTAATTTAGTCTTTATTTGCGTCTTATATTTTATGGTAGAGATCTATTTCTTTAAATATAGTTATTATTTTATCTACTGCATTTTTTGAATCTTCTAGTGCAAGCTCTATGGACCGAGTATTTTATTATTGTCAAAGGTTTTTTGTAGTTATGCACAGTCTTCTATTATGTGTTTTATAGTCATTGATGGTTGACATGATTCGCAATGTGGTTGGGGCTTTTTGGTAATTAAATATGCATGTGTCAGGTTGGAATGACCATTCCTCAGCCTTGTCGTAACCACTTCTTCTGTTCTATCCCTCTTATAGCACATGTCCACTGCTTCGTAATTTTTTTTATATTTCTAAGTTTGTTAGACAGTGAAATTTCGGCCCGCATGGATTCCCAATTTTTCTTGACCCTGTTCTTTAAAAATGCCTTTAGGTCCTTCGGCTACCTCAGTGATAGAGCCTTTAAAGTAAACCATAATTTTTCCTACTCTTCCCTCTTTACCCAGTCTGCCGGAGTTCCTCAAGGTAGTATCATGGGTCCCATCCTATACACGATATATACAGCTGACATCCCAACCAATCCAAGCACTGTCCTCACTAAGTACGCTGATGACACATGTGTGTTATCAGTAAATCCCAAACTCTTCAATACCATATCTCAAACCTTCAAGAATGGTGTCAAAATTGGAGAATTAAAATTAATCCTAACAAATCCCATCAATTTACCTTCACCCTTCGTTGTAAACCTACAAATTCCTGCCCTACTGTATCCTTTAATAATATTCCTCTGAACCCTGTCGAACAGGTACGTTACCTAGGACTCCATCTGGACAAACGTCTCACTTGGAATCCTCATACAAGACTGAAAAGACAAGAAACTGCTCGTCGTTTTCGCCTACTTCAACATTTACTGGACAAACGCTCTAAGCTCCCAATTAATACAAAAGAATCATTTACATGACAGTTATCAGGACTATTTGGACATACGGAGTTGAGCTTTGGGGCTCTACTAAACCATCCAATTCATCTCGTATCCAATCCTTTCAATACAAAATCCTTCGTAAAATCCTCAATGCTCCTTATTATGTCACAAACAAACTCATCCATCATGATCTTAATATCCCATATGTTACTGATTTGGCCCAAACTAGATACCTGTCCTTCCATGACAAGCTCCATACACACTTGAATCCGCTAGTCTCTCAACTTGCTTCCCATACTATTCCTGATAACCCTCCGAGGCGTCTGAAAAGAAGATGGCCTCGAGACCATCTACTATAGAACTTTTTGGAGTGCTACCGATGGGTAGTTTCTCCACAAGTGCTTTTCAAGTATTGTACATATAGCAGATTTACTTATTGTAATATTATTATAGTTGTAAATATCAATAAATTAATTTAAAAAAAAAAAAAATCCTTCGGATCAAATATTTCAAGAGGTGGGCTATTCATCATTGCAGCTTCTTTGGCAGCTTTATCTGCATCTCTATATATAACTTTACTGAATATTCATCAGTTCTTTCTTATCGCAGAAATCCAACTATAGCATTTACTATTACTAGCCAAAAGTGGAAATTTAAAATCAATCGTTCAAATGACCCACCAGACAGATAATTGATCATCGACACACATAGAAAATTAAAAAGATGGGAACTGACAAGACGTTACAAAGAACTGTCACATTCTCAAGGATCTAAAGGAACAGAGAACTAACCTACAAGACAATTATAAAACAGTTTTGTACACAAGGAGCTGAAATTGTCCACAAATCTTTCGGAGATCGTGAATGCATCTCTCCATACTTTGAATCAAATCACAGAATACAGCATGAATATTCAATCAGTAAAATCTTGCAAACACAACGTTCCAATTCTCAATCAAAAAATCACCCCTACCCTTAGACCTCACCGTTTAATGGTCGACGCCGATTAGAAATATTTTGGATTTGGAGTTTCCCACGACTGCCCCAAATTCAGTATCAAGTGAAAATATAGAGATTGTAGTTGAAAATGAATTATTAAATAGTTAATATCTCTGGAATTTTGAAACTGGGAGAGGAAGTGGAATCCGCTAGATGGAGAAGTAGATTTGTTTTTTCCCTATTTTTTTTTTAGAACCATTATGACGGGACTACAATAGAAGGTTCAGGTAACCACTTTGTGAGTGTCGGGTGTCATGGTGCGTCTCTGGAGCAGATAGATAATGTCCATGAATCGTTTTGATCTAGAGGAGGCAATTTTTTTAATTTATGACAAATATAATATATTTTTGGAAATATTATTTCTACTAAGGTCTGTGTAATTTGTATATACTTGAATTAGATTAAACATTTGATATATATTTATATTATGTTACATACAATATACGTGTCAGTTAGCCTCAGCAAGTGACCCCATTATATTGGGGTTATATTATATCTCAAGAAGACCTGCAGTCTGGGTCGAAATCTTGGCGTTCCAATAAACAGTTCTGCCTATTTAGGAGATTTTTTTTACCTTCAGCCAGACCATTTTCTTCCACATACATACTCGTAATATATACCTAGCGATGGATTTTGTTTGTCTGTAAGCAAAAATGATTTTATATATCCAATTTACGTATTTATGTTATGTTTACTACGAGTTGTTAAACTTTCTTCTATTAATTTATATCGATATAAAATGTTTTTAATATTTTTTATCGAATAATTTAACCTTCACTGTTTATCATTTATAAATGTGTTCTAATCGTCCTAAAATGTAATTTTTAATATTATTTTATTTTGTTTTCAGGTAAATTGTGATACGCGTTTTGTCTTTGGAGGAGGCAGTAAGGGTAACTATACCCAGAACATTTTATTTTTGTGCATGCATTCTTCATAATCTATGTTTTACTTAATCTTTTCAGGATAAGTTTCTTAAATCGTGGTTTTAAGTATTAGTATAAACTCAAACATGAAATGAAGACGTGTGAAGAATTATGATTATTTTTATTTGTCGCTACTTTTCATTTAAATTAATTAATTAAAACTCAAAAATAATGGATTCTACTTTTATTTCTTTGAGTCATTTAGCGAATTAATTTTAGGTGATTTCTTATTTTAAAGGGAAAAAAATGAGTATATGAAAATGAAGAGTAGAAAATAAAGAGCGAACCAGGGAAGCAATTACTTTATTAAGTTGAAAAATAAGAAAGAATATTAGCTTTTTCAAATAGTTAATTAATCGCTACTTATTTACTACCAATAATATGTAATCAATTAATAATATATGGCACCTAAATGTGGTGATTAAGACTATTTTGTAGAATTAAGGAAAATATCAATTATTATAAAATATTATCCAATAATTTATTATTTTTTTTATTTATAAATTTTTTATCATACATAAATTTTTAAAATGGTGAAGTGATATAATTGAAAATACTATTTGTATATTTTTAAATGAAAAGGAAATAGCTCAATTCTAATTTTAAATGAAACTAAATACATTATTATAATCTCGCTGAACATCAGAAGAGAGAAGATTGAATCAATCAATAAGTTTTACAATGTTCTTTTATAATAACATCTTAGAATGTTCTTACAATTTAAATTAATGATTTTTTATAAAGTAAATATCCATTTTATGATAACCAAAAATATGTCTAGTAATTTATCATATAAATCATATAAACTTTGCAGATATATATTATGTCATTTCATATATGATGGATTTTAAAATGTCTTAAATGATATATAAATTTTAAAAATACATGTTTTATGGCTATTTTTGAATAAAAATACGCTTTAAATTTAATTAGATTGATCAATATGGTGATTTAATGCTGAAGCCAGGTTTCTATTACTTATTTAAAAAAAAAAAGAATATTTTAAAAACAATCTTGAATGAAATAAAACAAAATTTCTAAGAAGAATGAAAAAGTTCGACAGGTTAATCAAAGGTAATTATTTTATTTATTTTTATTATTATTGCTATCGTATTAATTGTATTATAGTGTGGGTGATTCTCATAAATAACTAAAAATGGCATTATCCATACATCAGATTCATTTGAGGAGTATCAAGTATTTTGTATCCATTATCATAATAATAATCTTTTTAGTATGATCAAATATCTCATGTCTTAGTACCCCCTCGTTCCCTAATTTGTTTAATATTTTATTTAACATCTAATTAAATGTTATTGCCCTATTTTTTAACCGAAAGTAAACATCCTCTATTCCGGTACACATTTATTTCGAAATGATAATAAAGCAATAGCGCTTTACATACAACCTGATTGAAAATCTGCTATTGTATAGATTTTATCCAAAGTTCTTGAAATTGAAACAATATCTCCATTGTATTTGTTGTGATATTTTATTGAAATTAATTCAACAACTTGCTAATTAGTCAAATCTCAAAAACGTCGCCAACATGAAGAGATGATATTTCAGGTTTGGAATAATTCTTCATTGCACGATTTGAATTGAACGTTCTTCATCGCAGTCCTAAAATCTCATTACCATTTTACCCACTTAAAAAATTACAATTAACGTATTTTTATTCTCTTCTTTGACTAACCTCTTCGGGCTATTGAGCAGGGAGCAGTTCCAATCCAGGATCTCCATTCTTCTCCATCTCTCGCCGGGTTTGTCATCTCTTGAAAGTCTTCCTTCTCGACTGTACGAAACTAGATATCTAGTTTTTGTAACTAAGCTGAGGCTGCAGGTCTTGTGCATACTTGTCTTGCCTTCATAAAGATTCGTTGGTCTAGATCAGGGCTCGTCCTACATAAATGTCCAAACCACCTTAACTGGAACACTTCCAGGGTCTCCCTTATTGTTGGGATATTCAATTCTTCCCTAATGGTTTCGTCTCTAATCCATCCTTGCTTGTTTTAAATTCCATTCTGCGCAGGTATTTCATCTCCGCTGCTGTTATAAATTTCAGCTTCTTGTCTGGTAGGATCCAACTTTCTGCTCCATTTAATAAATTTATCGTATATACATCCTTGAAAATACGGAGTTTGACATCTCTCCTAATCTCCCACTCTTTCTCAATTATTATTGGCCTTTCTTATCCTATGGGATCTTTTTGCCGTATTTCCCATTTCTACAAATCACAACTCCTAGGTAGAAGAATCAATTTAATCTCAAAGATCTTCATCTTGATAGATGAGATGGATTTGCCCGCGGTCCCGTCCTATTTGCAGGACCGGGCATTTCCTTACATTGATAGCAATGACCACTACCTCTGATATTTGGGATTTTCGAATGCCTTTCTTGCAATTACGAGTTTAAAATTGTCTCATTACTGATTGGTTACTATTTTTCTAGAAGTTCGCCGCCTAGCATTTTCGTAAGCCTATTTTTTAGATTTTTTTGAGGATCACCCTTATCTCTTATAGTATAACAATAAAATATAAATATATGATATTCTAATATATGTCTTTAATATCAATATTTAATACCTTACGTTAACTGGAAACATATTTTAAATTGTCTCGTAAATTGATTCTATTCATTACATATTTTTCTGGATTCTACCGTCTAATTCTTTACCGTTTCGCTGGCCATACTGGTAGCTTCCACGTGGCTTAATCTGAGACTCTTAATAGTTTAAGTTAAGGCTTAATATTTTAAATTTTTGAATTTTTTTCATTTATTTAGAGAGGAAAAAATCGAATAGTAGAATCTTTTGTCAACTTAGTTTAAATCATTTGGTATGTAGAGAATTAAGTTAGGTGTGACTGATTTTTGTCCTAATAATTGTAAAATCTATAGCAATGCCGGGAGTATTTCAAATACAAGTAAGTTGCTTTGACTGCTTAGTCATTTGCTAACCTTTAAAGACTTAAAGGTTTCTGGGCTATAAAAGAAATAGCTTTTAAATGGTTCACGGGCCTTGTTGCTCTCCCCTATAAAAATTATGGGATTCTTTCTTTTCACATAGATTTTCGGGCTTATGGTGATTTTTCTGTATATAGATTCTCAGAATGGGGGCCGAAAATTGTTATCGGCACCTGGGAAATAATAGTATAAGTCCCCTTTAAGTATCACTTCTAGTAATAGCCAGTTCTACACTTGTAGAGTTTTATGTACTGGCCTAAAACCCTAGAGAGAACTGAGTAAGCTCTTTCATTGTGCACTTTCATACATTGATATCTCTTAACATAACTCCATATGTTTCGTATTTTTTCATTGGGAGACCAATATGTTCCACATAGTTTTATAAAAGTCAGATGCCTCGTTCAGATCCTGTTTATAAGTTAATAGGAAAAAACGATTTTTCGTGCAATCTTCAACTCCAACTTGGTATATTCATTCCAATATGTCCCAGAAGTATCAGGTAAATGATGCTTGCAACTGGACGATAGCTCCAGAGATTAGTGCTAATTATTTAAACAGAGAACAGAGTTTTGCTTTCCTTAGTCAATGAAAAATCTTAGTTGAAATAATAATATATATTTTTCCTTCCTAGGTGCTATTAGTTTATTCCCTACACCCAGATATTAGTTGTTTAAATTTTATGAAAGGTCTATTTGTCGCTATGTCCTATATATATATATATATATATTGACAATAGCTGTTATACATTCTTGATTATAGCTATCAAATATTTGTGAGTGTTAAAATTTTAATCTATTATCTTAAATAATGTTTAAATCTCTAAACATTATTTCTCTTCGTATTATGTATAAAGGGCACTCAAGTAAGTATGTTTAAGGGTCTCGTTAGGGCTACATTTTTCACAATGTATGCTTTCCGTTAAACCTATCTTGTGCAGATGATTATTGCAGATTTCATGATTCGTCCTTAGATGAATATTGAAAGAAAGATGATTTAGCGTCGTTTTCTGGGTAAAGAACAGAATTATTTAATTTTTTTAATGTACAGTTAAATATTTAAATGGTGAAGCCAACGGCCATACCACGTTGAACACACCGGTTCCCCCCCATCACCGAAGTTAAGCAACGTCGGGCGTGGTTAGCACTTGGATGGGTGACCGCCTGGGAAAAACAGACGGTAACCATCTGGGGTAAAACCGCGTGCTGTTGGCATCTAACTAAGCAGTGCACAAAATAATACATAGCTGGCTGTATGGATGAATGAAAGAATCCAAAGCCATAAAAAAAAAAAAAAAAAAAAAAAAATGGTGAAAGAGAGGTCTGTTCTTTTTTTCTAAATGCCCTCCAATTTTCACCATTTCAAGGGGGGTAAAGATCCCCCTGCTATTTTTGGCAATTTTTTTCATAAGTTGTTTCATTTGACGCAGTCCTTTTTCTTCTACTCTATGCCGTTTGTATTCTTCGTTTATCAACGAATGTGTCGCATTTAAATCAAATCCTCTTATAAGCTCCTTTTTTCCAGGTCAGTTATCCCTTCCTCACTTTATGAAAATGTGGGATCTCAACCAGGAAGCGTTTATTTGAAATGTGACAGGAAAGAAAATAAATAAATACGGGTGTCATCACCCTTCTCGGAATTCTTTTTTTTTATTTAGTACAAATAAAATTAGACTAAATAAAAAAAAAGAATAAATACAAATATGGAATATTCCTTCAAATAAAATGCCCTCGCACAACTTTTCTTTAAAATGAAAAAAAAAAAGGGTAAAAATTAATTAGTTCGTGTGTACATATTTTTCTCTATCACTTGAACACTTTGAAAAACTAAGTTTATATTCCAGTAAGATTTTTTTTTAAATTTAGAAATCGAATTTTCCTTTATTTTTTTATTTAATTATTTAAATATATTGAAAAAAATTACTTCTTTAAATTATCCTGGATTATTGATGCACTTATTTATTATTAATATTAAAATTAAATAAGTGTATTCGTCTGAGTACATGGCAATGTCTGTATTGTTTTTTAGCCAACAGTTATGCTGGGAGGTGATTTGGCCAAGATCGTATTAAACCGCAAGATTTTCTATCAATTAACGACTTTATTGAGGTTGGGAAAGCCCCTGGAAATTCCTAGGATCCCTCTAGGTCCATCTATGATGGTTTACAGATTAGATAATTTATCTGCTAAGGCCAGATTAGTACCCGGGAACTTTAGCACAGCAAATCTGCACTCTACAAACTGAGTGTATTCCATGTCAAGTTATGGTAAATAGTATTCAATAGACTCTCCAAAACAAGGACTTAAGTCTCAAATATAATGGGGAAAAACCAGCCATTCGACGTTTAGCCAATTCAAGCATCGTCAGGAAACACATCAAAGAAGACAAAGTACATCTCACACCAACAGTCGAACAGACTCATCAAACAGACCCAGCAACCGTGTTCCAAGACGATCCTCAAACAACTAAGGTAAATGAGCTTTGTTAAACAGCTGGGTGGCTTTTATTACCGCCCCAGCTGCCTGTTTATTGGCGGGTCGCTGTTTCTAATTCTTTTGTCAGTTTGGAATGTTGGTGTGACATGTGCTGCAATTTGTCTTCCTTATTGCGTAATTTTCTTTTGGGATTTGCTCTGATGATTCCTAAATTGGCTGAACTTCGAAAGGTTGGTTTTAGTCCAGTATTTTAGAGTCTTAAGGCTTTGTTTTGGGTATTTTTCCTATAGCATCCTGTTTATAGTTCGTCTCTTTTTGAGTGTTTGCTCACATTTATTCATGTTATAATAAGTTTTTTTGGTGATTTCTTTAGATACTATTTGTTACAATAATTCTTTCGATATTATATTCGCGAAGAAATGCTTTACCAGAAGAACATAAGTCATTGTTTTGTCAAGGGAAGGGCTCTATGATGACGATGAGATATACAGCAGGGGTAGGCTAAATGGAACTACTCCCCAAAACTCCTTTCATCTCCGACCAATCTGTTTCGTTTTAGCAAGCCGTATCTTCAGGTTACGGGTCAATAGGCGGAATCTTACTTATTTATATTCATTATTCCAAATATTTATTCATTGATGGTAGTATTTATTCATTAGATTTAGTATTTATAGGGATTGGAATCTTATTCGCGTCTTTCCTTACATCGTAGGATGGAAAAAAAAAGACTGATATAAAACAGTGATTATTCAAGAAAATATCATATGCATGACCTATATTAAAATGGAATAAGGATTACATGACTAATATATAAATAAATAAGATTAAGTTTTATCATATTTAACCTAACACCTATCGATTTTATTTACTTCATCATATGATATGTAAGCATTTTATATTTGTAAATATTAAAGTAAATCACTGTTTAGCTATGATAAAAAATTTTAATAAGTATTTTTTTTAAATTACTATTAATTAACATATTAATGTTGCCCGACTCTAAAATGGCGGATCTGTAAATTTTGCTGTTTTGAGGTTCTGTAGTATTTTAAGTTATATTTATCTATGCCCTTATAGATTCAATAAATACCTAACTGGATAGGTTATTTAGTAAATTTTGCGAAACTAAGTTTTGTAATAAATGGCATTTTTTTCTGGCAATTGCATCTCCCATTTTTAAAATTTATTTATTGATATCTACAACTGTATTAAAATAATACAACAAGTAAATAGGCCAAGTGATACATAATGACATGATAATGACAAGTAGAGAAACTACCCACTAGTAGTACTCAAATCAAAGTTGAAGTAAGGAGGTCACGTGGCCATCTTCTTTTCAGACGCCTCGGAGGATTATCGGGAATTGAAGAGAAGGCTAGGTTTGACAGGCACCAGAGGGATATTATTAAAGGATACTGAAGGGGAGGAAGTCATTGGTTTACGACGTAAGGTAAAAGTGATTTGATGCGATTTTTGAGAATTTATTTTAATTCTCCAGTTTTGACACCATTCTTCAACATCAGTGATATGGGATTGGAGGCTTTGGGGTGCCATAACTGGATTGGTGTTGACTGATAATACACATGTATCATCAGCATACGTGGTAAGGATAGTATTAGGATGAGTTGGGATGTCAGCTGTATAAACTGTACATAGGATTGGACCAAGGATACTACCTTGAGGAACACCAGCAGATTGGGAAAAGAGGGACGAATAGATATTGTTATGGTTTACTTGGAAAGTTCTATTTGTGGTATAGGATTGTAGGATGAGAAAGTATGTAGAGGGTAGGAATTTGCGGAGTTTGTAGAGACTCCCGAACAATATGATCCAGGTTCTAATGCAGAGGAGACTACATCCACCACACGATGGCATTGCTGAATGGTGGAGTGGGATGCTCGGAATCCAAACTGGTGATCTGGTATACATTTCTTTTTTAAATTTATTTATAAAATTTATGACTGAATAACAATATTTAATTACTATACTGTACTACTTACAAAATCGAGTAAATATAGTGCAAGTTATATAATGACATGATATAAAGGCAAGTGGAGAAACTACCCAAAGTTAATAGTCGAATCAACAACATGATCTTGAAATATTTAATTAATATAAGTGGTTAAAATATTCGTGGAATAAATTTTATAGCCAGTAATATTAAATTTTAAAACAAATCCGAAATTATAGCTTATTACGTCTTAAGCTGTTTTTAATGGAGTTCCAGGTAACGAATATTTACAATTTTTGGAAAACAATTTACTATCAGTGTTTAAGATGTATAAGCTTAACATCGATATATAAATCACTTTACATACAGGGTCTGTTAAAAGCAAATTTTTTTTTATCCTGCTCCATTTTTTAAGGCTGAGCCGTTATGTCAATTTGAAACCTATCAATCAAATTTGATATTTGAGGCGTAAATATTGCTAAACCATCCACGTCCATTATTTTTTTGTTTTACATATTTCACAGCTGTGCGATAAACTCCGTGGATTTGCGCTGATATCATCGTTATATATCGCAGTTACTAAATAAAAAATTTAATTTGATTTTAAGCGTTGTTGGCAGTATGTGCGTGGGATACTATACTGATAGGCATATTTAGCAGGCTATTTTAGGAATTGTAACTTATTGAACAGTGTGAATATATTGTTTCGCTAATATTGTTTTCGTTCTTCATGTTATTTATAGGGTTGTTTTATAGCTATATGCTTGTTTTATTTATATATAGACGGAATATTATTTATTTATTCATTCATACCAATTAATTTTTTTTATATCATTCTTACTCGAATTTTTAATAACTGTTGAAATTTGTTTATACAGTTTTGTTATTTAGATCGTTTAAGTAACATGTAAGCTATTATTAATTGGTAAATAAATGTATTAGTCACAGTCGAGTGATGTTAAATAAATTTTTAGACTGCACGGTATTTCAACTAAGGCCAAACTTAAGAATGATCCATAAAACAGGAAACGGCTCACTTGTGTCTAGGTATTTGGTTGACAAACGTTCTATACTTGCCATTCATCACAAAAGGCTCATGTAGATGACTATAATGAGGCGTATTTGGAATTTTATAATGAGCCTCCAACGCTTATTAGCTAAATACTAAAGAATGCAATTACAGATACATTTAGAGTTTGAAGACCCCGATGTTGGGAAATGGATACAGATGATTTCATTATCAACTCCATTACAAACTCGTTAGTTTTCTAATCCTTCTGTCATTTGTATACTTCATTGAACTGAAAGCTTTAAGTATGGCGGCTCATTCACTGGTGATTCTAGTTAGCGCAGTTATAAACTATGCATTTAAAATATATGATTTTACGATTCATAATAGTATATAACATATATAAAATATTCAATAATAATTTGTCTCTTATTTTCAATTTTACAGTATATTCAAAACTGGAAGATTACTCGTATAGCAAATTTGAAACAAAAATGAATAAAACCGGATGTTGATTTTTTTTTATTTCATCACGAAAATAATTTGTTTTCGATCGTTGCGTATTGTGTTCTTGGCGTGGTTTCTATTAATATCATCTTCAATAATTATTCATTATTATTTCATTAACAATAATAATAACAAGAACAAGGTTAGATTTATGTACATTATTCTAATCCTTTTAGTTTTAATTTCTCGCTCCTGCTGTACGACAAGTGAAACCGCTATACTAAGTAATCCTTTTCAATAAATTCAATAACTAATGCTATTGAAAGGATTAATAATCCTTTGCTGACACGAACAACAGTAAACTTCTATCCGTCCCGTTTGTTAATCAGTTTCAATGTATGTTTCACGACTGTGCTGATCCGTCTGTGATGAAATTTGATATGTATAATCTCAAGCCTGGGGAAGGACATAGGCTACTTTTTATCAACAAACCATAGGCGAAGTTTATATAAAAATTTATCTGATTGACTAACACACCCAGCGGTCAACGAACACCAGAAACCAATGAACTTAGCATCTTGAAATTCGCAGGAAGAAAGGAATTTGGATAATTTCACCCCCATGGGTTTCCCCTTTAATGTAATAGGGGTTCATAGATTGTATGGAATCCGTCAGTTTCGAAGTTAGACATCTGAAATTTCGGATGTACGCGAGCGGACCCGCGGGCAAAAGCCATTATATACATATAGGTAGCGATAGAAGCATAGCGGATCTTATAGACGTCCTGTTCAAACGTTTAGGATGAGGATAAATTAATTTTAAAACATTATATAACAGATTAAATTAAAACATTATATATATTAATTATACAATACACACAAAAAATTTCATCAAAATTGGTCCTACCGATAAGGAGGTGTTCAGTAACATACACACCGACAGAAGAATTTTGTAAATATAGTAACGGACCCGACAGATGTTGTCCTGTGAAAACATTTAGGAGGAGGATAAATTAATTTTAAAACATTATATTTCAGATCAAATTGTCAATCTAAACAATTTTCAAACCTACTTGAAAACACAAAAAATTTCATAAAAATCTGTCCTACCGTTGTTTATTTACATACACACAGACAGGATGTATATAAAAGATATTTATATATAAAAATATTATTAAAATAGTCTCATATTTTAATTTGTAATTTTATAAAATTAGTAGCTCTTAAAAAAAAAATTAATAAAAATCGTACCGAAATTGGATAGATTATTTCATTGTCTGTTAACAGGGCGAGTTGGGCAGCCGGACACCTTTTTATTGGCTTGCAAACAGTGTTTCGTTCATTAGCCGCCTCTCACTCCCCCACACCATCCACCCTTCTCCTCCTTTCTCCCCCCCCAAGAACTGCGGAGGGAAAATAAATGTTCTCGGGGCTCCTGCTGTCTGGGAAATATTGCTATTCAAGTCTTTCTCGCTTTCCCGTTCTCCGTTCGGATCATTTAACACCAACATGAATTTTTTTTTGTTAGATCTGCCAGGTTGCTAGATGAGCTGTGAGTAATTTTACTCGCGTTTTCGAAATTACCGGCTCCTTTACGTCAGTCAAATTTTTCACTCGGAAAGAAAAAGTAAAATATCGTATATTATTGTTGCAGAGTAGGATAACATTAAATTTCTTTGATATGTTGACATTTAGCCAACAGTAAATTTAATGGAACGTTTATGATTTTTTTTTCTTCATAAAAATGCATCTATATCGAAAATAATATGTACAAATTTTATGAAACTTATAAGATTAATTAATTACAAACGTTCAAGAAAGAAAAAATATATGCAATTTAAGTAAATAACAGAGTTTATTTATTTGATTGGAGGACTGAGTTCCTGAGCTGTAGGTCCCGACAATTCTTTAGGTCACTTTTTCAGAACCCATACATCGACCCTTTAAGATTAGCAGAACCTACAGCTCTAAAATGGATATACTTAAGAGGGGAATAATCCCGGCAGTAGTGCATGATCATGGCTAAATCACTTCCCCTCCACAAAGCATGCTTTGGCTTAGATAGATATAGTTTCTACAATGTACTGAACCCAAGACCCTTCGTGGGCTATATAGTGGTATAGTCTTCTTAAGAAATATTTTACTCAATACATTGAGTAATCTACAGATTATGTTGTTTGCAGTTACCCTGCCTCATCCTTTCCAGCGATACTGGTGTAGGTATTGTTAAATTTTTATTAGTTCTCGTATTTATATTAGAAAGGAAAATGCGTATATATTTGTTATTGTCAAAAGGTTTCTTGACGTCGGCCCTTGCTATAGGCGGAAAATGCTGTCCATATTTGTAGCCTAGTGTACGAGAATAACACGAGCAAGAAAATATAAAGAGGGAGGTAGGAGAGCAGGTATAGGCTCGACAAAAAGCCCCAAGGACAATCTATTCCCCATTAAGAATAAACTACAAATTTAATAGCTCGAACGAATATTTATCACCGACGAGAATCGATCATTAATTTTTTTTCTTTGGACGCCCCCCAGTGACGCCTGCACCTGGGGCACAGCATTTTTCATCCTGAACAAAGGTGAAATTGTTTTAGCCATATTGTGCCGCCCGACAGAAAAACCCACAACGTCTTTATTCAGGAGGCTCCCCGTGGCTTCTTCGTCACCCATTTGTCACCCCCCACTCTATTAACCCCGTCACCCTTAAGCGTCACCTTAAGCCGCGCCTACCTCGTAGGCGTCTCATCCTGGTAGTATGTCAACTTGAAGTTTATTTGACAAGAATCGAAATGTCAAGAGGGATTAGTGTCAGATTTTACATCCATAGGAATCTCATCCAGTTATATTCATTTTTGGAACATTTTTTTAAAAACAGAAATATTATCAGGATTTTAAACATTTATCTAGAAAATAATAAATAATAGCAGCTAAAATATTTAAACCGCTAATGTCTTCCTCCATTCAGATCGTTCAGTTTTCAATACGTTTTTCCCTTGAAATTCTTGTTGCGTCCATCCTCTCCACTTGCCCCAACCATCGCAGTCTAGATTGAGCTGGATTACTTATACCATATTTGGTTCATTGTGTAGGTTCTCTAATTCTTAGTTATACATTATTCTCTAGTCGTCCTCCTGGACTCTAATAGTTCCAAACATTTTAAGCAATGCTTTTAAGTACGTTCTCCCATACTTGAAGGATCCCATTGCTACCTTTCGTGAGGGACCAGGTCTCACATCTAAAAGCAACAATAAGTCCCACAACCATTTTACGCTTTGCCTTTCTAAACAGCCTTTTATAGCATTACAGTTTCTTTTACCCGAAGAAACATCTACTTTTAGCTGTTAAACGAGCCTTGATATCCTTTTCTACTGGTACCGTACGCGATTATACTACCCATGTACCATAACCCGGGCACAACGCAGTTGCGTGATATTCTAAAGCCAAGTAAGTACACAGAATTGACATTCACACATCAAGAGACAATAAATTGGTCTAATTTCCTGTGAGTTGACTATTATATCCTTTCAGCAATTGTTAACTCCAATCCACGCTGGAATGTAATGTATAAAATCGTGTCCTCTTGTTCTGAAGTTTGGGCTGAATATCGAACAGTTAGAACTTGCATTCAAGTAACTCTTTACGACGAACTGTTTAATCGCATAAACTTGTAAACTATATTGTATTAATACGATAGCATCTAAAAGTTTCAACTCAGGTACTTAGTTCGTAATTGAATCCGTTAATGTTTTTAATTAGAATTTAAGTACAAAATTTACTTATACAAACACAAATTTATCAAGTTGCAATATTGTCCGGTAAATCTATCGCGACTGTTCCTTCAAAAGTATTACTTGAGATCATTTAGTGGAATTTATGTGATTATTTTTTTAGGGTAAGCTAATTAATGATTAGTCGTTTTGTTTAATGAAGGGAAAGAAAATATTGAAAACTAGAAAAAAAGAATCAGGATTTAAATGAGTTTTCTAGATTTTGGTCTCAGTATATATTCCATGTTACGTTTCGAATATTCAGTCAAAGATACCACCTTAATTCTATATCTTATTTAGCTGGCGTAATCTCAAAAGGCCAGAATAAATTGTTATTCATTTATTAAATGGGTTTCTCAACCATTTACTTATCCCAATTGATAGGAGTGGTACCTTATATGAATAAAATCACTATGTACCATTTCGAAGCTTAAGGATGTTAAAGTTGAGATAATTCAAAATGAAACCTTGTCATTTACGCAGATAAAATCAATCTCAAAAACGTTAATTTTTTCCCTCAAAATAAATAAAGCCTGTATATGTTGTAATTTTTTGAAATTAAGTTTTTTCTCTGATTAGTTCGTTATCTTACATTGCTTATATTTTTGCCCAATGCGTTTCCAAAATTTTCATTATTCTACACCTAATCAATTTAACACTATATTGTATTGAGAGAGCCCTTTCAATAAAGATGTATGATTTGAAATTCATATTCTCTATTGTTTATTCTTTTCATTCAACATCACTATATGCTGCTTTGGCTAATCTTAGGATGCTTAAGTTGAAACCCTAATTTTTTTCCATGCATTTTTAATTACGAAGAGGTCTTTGAAAAGTAGTAGCTAACACTGCACAGGATCGGAAACGCCATTTTACCTCCCATCCGAAGTACGGCATAACTGAGGATTTTTTATTCCCTTTAAGGCCCCCTACGGGCATCGAACCCGTGATAAGTCGCTTTTATTAATTTTTAAAATATAGGAATATGGGTAAACTTAGTAAATAAATAACTGTAGCACTAATAGACAATCTAGAACAATGTTATGCTCAACAGTTAAGTATATAGCACCCAGGCTAATTACATGCTTCATTACTAATGATGCTTCCTAACCCTTCTAATTAATTTTTTTACTTTTTCATATTATTCTCTCATGAAAAAAAGTGTTTATTTTTATTTTTTTATCATTATTATTTTTTTTCACCATTCACACCTAACATAAGCCTATTTTGCACTTTTTTCTGCTATTTTAATGATAGTTTCTTTTGATTTCATGATTTATAATCGTTTAATTCCTACAGAATGTCCAAATTTCAATGCAGCGCATAAACACATAGCACTTCCGTCACAATTAATCTTATATATAATGCTGAATCCTAATAAAAAGTTACAATTTTTCCTCAGTCGTGTGATTCGGAATTCTTGACTTTATTAAAAATTACGATTTTTATTAAATATTTATTAAATACCTAGGAATATGTAAATAATGAAATGTTTTATTTATTTCAATGCATGTAAATATTATATGCCCCGCATTTATACGAACAGAAGATATTTCTTGAAATCTCACAGGATCCGAGAGAGGAAAATTCCACTGAATTCATATTTTCTCTTTTTCCTTTCATGGTATCCCCAAAAAAGGACATTAATTACCATACATTAACATGCTACATGCTAACATGCTAATATCCCACACTACATGAATACAATTCATTCAGCACTCATTAATACCGCTTGTTTAAAATTGAAATATGAGCATGCGGGAGCATTACAAGGGAATGAGAAAAAAAAAAGCGAATTCATGAAAATCTGACATGAATTGAATTCTATTCAATAAAATATCAATTAGTCATTGAATTATTACTAGTTTCGATTGAAGTTCAAAAACAACAAAATAATGCTTGATATTACATCGCACTTCAATAGAAGATTTTTAATAGAAATATACAGGTATTGCAATAAAATATTCATCAGTAATTTGATGAACTGAGTATAGGCTTCAATTTAATATTGAATATTAAAAATTACAATCTTTTTACTTTAATTATTATCAAAAATATATAGTTATAATTACTTTAAGTGACTATTAATTAATATTTATTATCAGATATTGTCAAAGGTCGAACGGTTTTTAGAAAGTTGATACTTTAATTTTTTTTTAAAAAATAAAAAAAAAATATTTCGTTTTATTTGTAAACTATTGTTGGTGGAAAATGTTCTATATTACACCTTTAATAGCAAACAATAGTCAAAAATGATTGACTGTACGCCATTGTGATGAGCTGGTTCTTCCGGAAGCAATTTATTCTCACATTAACTAGAGGAGATCCATTTTTAGGAAGATTCTAATTCGAAAATTAATTGAAACACAGCCAACCACTGTAATACAAAAGTTAAAAAATACTCACATCATTACTATTAATGTAGCAATTTATAAGTATGGAAAAAGCGTTTTCATTTTAGCGAGACTTTTGTCACCAAACCTTGTCAACAGAAACAAATACTGAAATGTAATTTCGTTTCTTTTAAAAATCCTGAGATAAATACTTTTGTCACCAAATTCATTATATGTTAATGTCTATATATTTATATTCTCTTTAATAAAATCTAAAAAAAAAAAAATTATTAAAAAGTTATCAAAATCTAGCCTTCATCATTTTTAAAATAGAAATTTCTTGTATTGTCTCGACCCCTATGTGCCGTTGAGCGGAATGTTTGTGTCGACTATTTTTCAATCATTCAAAAGGTTTTGATCAAAATCTGTTACAAACACATCTTACAGTTCCCTTGTTAGTGTTTTGAACAGATATTCACTCTTTTTTCCGCCTATATCGACTTGTTAGCAGATACATTGTTATTTTATGTATTTGTGTATTTCTATGCCAACATGAATTTATGGTTTGTCATTAATTACTTTTTTAGTTTAGTTTACTTAAGTTACCTCTGAAAACATCACCTGGTCGTTTTATTTTTTTCTCTAATATTTGAGTCAGAGCCTCAATTAAATTAGTACTTACTGTTCTGCTCTGTTTCTCTCTCTCTCTCATTCTCTCTCTCTCTCTCTCTCTCTCTCTCTCTCTCTCTCTCTCTCTCTCTCTCTCTCTCTCTCACTCTCTCATTAATAATAAATAATTCCAATCAAAATTCGAAACATCGAGAAAATATTTAAAAGTATCATTTCCATTATAAGGAAGAGGGTGGAGTAAAAAAAAAAATCTCTTATATAGGGAAAACTGTTTATTGTAAAGCCGACGATTCGATCCACCTTGCTAGTCTTCTTGTCTGATGTGGGTTGATACTATTTTCTTTTCAAACCATTTTCTTTCTCATATAAAAGTTATACTAATATTATTCAGCATTCCCTTTATAGAATTTCATATTTATTAGTTACTTGGTCGAAAATGAAATTACAGTAAAAACAATTATGTATTCAGATTCATTATTAATTATCTACATTACAAAACTAACAAATTATCTAAATGAACTCAGGATTTTTCAGTTAATCAATTTGATGTTTGTACTGAGAATTTCATTAATGGAATGAAAACATTACTCTCCACTAAAGTTCATAAAATTTAAGTCAAATCCTGTGAGGGAGGAATGGAATAGGAGTAAGGGAAGTGTGATAAAAAAACCTCCGGCTGCAACAGTGACGGTTGAAGGTCAATAAGTTTTCCGTTTTTTCCGCAGTTGCAGCTTCAAGAGCTGATGAAGTGGTGGAAAGCAGTCGGATGGCGAAGGGCCGAGTAAGATATGGAAGGGTACCATTGAAAAACTATAACTCGCTAGCTGAAAGCCATATATAACATCCGCTGTAGGATACGCAATCTAGCCTATTCCAGCCCTTATGAGCATTTTCCGGCTCTTTCCACGGAAAATGGCAATCTAGCCGTCCATTCACCCCCTCCCTACTGTTTTTTCATCGTAAAAAAGTTTCTTACTTATTTATCCTAGGCCCTCCGAGTTGAAGGAGTTTACATCCTCAGAGTAATCATTCGAATAATTAATGATGTAATATTTCACAACAGGAACATGGTTTCTTCATTAAATGAAACCAAACACCTTAAAAGGGTTATGAATGACTAAATATACAACCGTTATACGAAAATGGATTTTTAAAAAAATACCTTTTGGTAGTGACACAAAGAGTCTTCTTAAAGGGCTTTCTGGTCTAGACCTGGATGACAAACTTGTGGCTTTGTTTTTGTATTCTTTAATATGTTAACCAAGATTATTCAATTTTGGGCCCAATCAGTAACACATAGAAAATTACCGTGTTGAATGATAATTTCATTTTGAACTTAACTAAGGATTTTTTAAAATGTAATTCTTTATAAAAATATGATGAGCTTTAATAGTTTTATCTTTTTTGAGCACATTTGAAGCTAATTTACTGTCTTATATAAACTTTATTGATTAAAATACTTAAACAACTGGGATTAAAAAAAACAAAAACAAGTCGAGCGTTATAAGGAACGTATTGTAACTAAGGGAAGATTTGTTTTTTATTGTTTAGTTTTTTAATTTATTTATTGAAATTTACAACTGTATACTCAATACATAACGTAAATATAATGATAGATAAATCATGTCCCGACATAAAGGCAAGTAAGAGACTCTACCCAGTGGTAGTACTCAAATAAAAAGTTCAACTTATTCACGAGGACATCTTCTCTTCAGACTCGGAGGATTATCAGGATTTGAAGAGGTTTCGAGGTTTTAAACTAGTGGGTTTGAGTGGAAATGAAGTATTTGAAAAGATTGATATCGGGATAAATCAGCAACAAACGGGACGTTAAGGTCATTATGTATTACTTTGTTCATAACAAAGTAAGGAGCATTGAGGATTTTGGATTGTAAATATTGAATACGAGAAAAATTCTATGGCTTTGTGGAGCCGCAAAGCTCTACTCCGTAAATTCAGAGGGGTCTAATGATTGTCATGTATATGAGTGTTTTGTAATTTATTGGGAGCTGAGAGCGTTTGTCTAGTAAATGTTCAAGTAGCCTGAAACGGCGTGCTGTTTCTTGTCGTTTTAGTCTAGTATGAGGATTCCAACTTAATCATTTGTCAAGGTGTAGACCTAAGTACCCGACCTGTTCTACAGGAATCAGTGGGATGTTAATAGACAATACAGGAGGGCAGAAAGTAGATGGTTTACGACGGAGGATATAGTTGATTTGATGAGATTTGTGGGAATTCATTTTAATCCTCTAGTTTTGACACAATTTTTAAAGGTCAGTCAAGGGATTGAAGAGTACGGGATGCTATAGTTGGATCAGTGTTGACTGATAATACACATGTATCATCAGCATACATGCGTGTTAAGGATAGTATTAGGATGAGTAGCGATTTCAGCTGTATACACTGTGAAGAGAATAGGCTTGAGGATACCGCCTTGAGGAACACCAGCAGATTGAGGAAAGAGGCATGAGTAGACATTATTATGATTTACTTCGAATGACCTGTAGGAAAGATAGGATTGGATAATGAGAAAGTATGTAGGAGGTAGGAATTTACGGAGTTTGTAAAGGAACCCGGGGTGCCAGACTCGGTCGAAACCTGTTCAACGTCAAGGAAGACAGCTGGACAATACAATCCACGTTCCAAAGCTGAGGAAACAACATCCACCACATGATGACATTGCTGGATAGTGGAGTGGGATGTTCTGAATCCAAATTGGTGGTATGGTATAATGTGGTTTGTATCCAGGATAAGATACAATAGTTTCAGGATGAGCTTTTCCAAGATTTTCCAAAAGTATTCCGATTTTTTTAGGTTTAGGGATCATTTTTACGGCGGATAATTTCCACAGGTTATGAAAATATGTAGTGCAGAGTACAGCATTATATATCCAGGTTAGGAATAGAATGGATTTTCTAGGAAAATATTTTAAAATGTGGATGGTGATGAGGTCGCGTTCAGGAGCTTTGCGAGAAGGTATTCTGTGGATTTTATTAGATATTTCTGAAGGATTAAATGCTTTAGGAGCAAGGGTCATTTGAAGGGGAATATTTCTCTCTTTAGGAATATAACTCTCTTTGTATACATTCATGGTGAGATGGATTCATTCATCAGTATCTGGTTGAAAAGTTTTAAAAAGGAATGGACCGAATAACTGTGTTGTTTCTTCATCAGATCCTGTCCAGTCATTGGATTCAGTAAGGAGTGGATGGTTAAATTCTTTGAAGTGAAGGATCTTTTTGGCGGTCATCCATAATGATTTTTCAGAAGTCGTTAGATTTTCAGTTAGGTTCGTTAACTTATGAATTTTGAATTTTCTAATTTCTGCTTTTAGTTGGTTAGTCAATTTAATATAGATAGATTTATCTGCTGGGTACCGAGTTCTCTGCCACTTCGATCTTGCTCTGATACGAATATGCTGTGGCAAATACTCGGTTGGTAGTTTTTCTATTGCTGCATCCAGGAAGTTATCTTGAATTCAAAAAATTTCCTTAAAATGAGTTTTTCTTTCGGTTTTCTAACACCCAAGGAGGAACCGACATTCAATATTTTCCTTCCAGATAGATTTTATTTAAAAATATAAAATTTATACTGAATGTCAAGCTCATGATGAAAACGGATTTTATGTTATAATTTGGCTAGAGAGGCATTAAATCTTTTTTTTTTTCTCATAATATACTTCAAGGAGTCCTGCGAACCGTATATGCTTTTTAAATTGTTTTGTTAATTGAGGATTCAAGGGTTGTCTGTTGATTCAGTAAAAATAGTTATCATCTATAATAATCCATTTATGTTATTAGGATTTATTCTTCCCTGAGTTTGTTTTTTCCCAAGTCGTATATATTTTAGATTCATTTCAACTGGACATCGGAGTCCCAGCTTGATAGAGAGTTTTTGTTTATAGTACAAACTATAGCTTTACACTGCCCTTAGGCCTTTGATATGGGGTATGTCTGGGAATATAAGTTCGTTCCGAACGGAATTATGATGAAAGACTTGACAAATTTGAAGTTGATACTTTTAAAATTTTCTTCAGGAGGTGTATCCCTCACATAATCTACCCCGTGGATAGGGAAGCATCCAACGAGAAACGGGGGCGAAGATATTATTTAAGATGTGGTAAAACACCTTCCCTAAGGAGTCAGATCTTGATACAGGTTGAATGACATCTGAAAAACTCGATTTGAATGATTGCTATTTAACCTCAACTGATTTAAGATCAAAGGAGTTGGTCTGTGAAGTACCACCGCATCCCCTGTAGTCTCCTTATCTCTCTACTTTTCAATAGTCCACATTTCCTCAACATTTTTTGGACAACTTTCTGCTAGAGAAATTGTTTACGAAAGAGTCGAAGGCTAAAAATTTTTAGTAGTATTTTTTAAAATACTATGTTTAAAAATGATTTCAACGAATGTCTCAAACATTTTAAATTGGATAATAAGTGGTTAGTAATTGGCAAAAGTGTGTTGAAAAAGATGCTAAGTACTTTGAATAATTTTTTTTTTATTTCTAGAAAGCAGTGGAAATAATTTAGAATAAAAAAAATTGAAGTGCCTAAAATAAAAGAAATAACAAGCCTACGTTTCATCAATTCGGACTTAACTAGGGCATCAATAAAATCATCTGTAGCACATTTCACATCAGCTATCCAAACACAGGCTGTAATCAGAGGCAGTAATTTCACTCCAAGAGGTTCAATCAAACATAATTTGGAATGAGATACGAACATTTCATTGAATAGCTTGAACTGAGGCTGCTATCTCAGATTGATGCGTTTACACTGTTCATGTCAGATGTGCTGCATTTAACTTTTTTTATTTATATAGTAAATTTTCGTTTGTATATCCTGATATGCAAGCAATAGGTGAAACCTTGGACGTTCAGTTATTTTAGAGACTTAAGTGTTTGTATTTTTGATTTCGAAATTTTGGCTAATTGCATTATAATGTAGAATAATTGAGCAGTTTGGTTCTACATTCTACATTCTAATGCGGTATCTACATATTTAATGAATTGTAGAATAGTTTAAGGCAATTTCGTTTATTTGGTTATAAAGAAAGTGGAAAAATTCTAATCTAAACGCTTTAAATCTCTGAACTATTACAGGTAGCAAAAATAACTGCTATTATTAATCAGGCGTATCATCCTAGTCCACCCTCTCTACGCTCATGCAGTTTAAGGTTTCCTGTAAAGCCCGGACCACACTATACGATCCTCTACCATTTCTCTTCTTCTATTCCATTGCAGGTTTCTCTTTGTGAAGCTTTCCTTAACAGTTTCTTCCCGGGTATGTCCGGGTCTTCCTCTAGACCTTCTTCCACCAACCTTAGCCTCGTATATCATCTTGGCCTGTCTATTGTTTCCATTCTTAAAACATGTCCAAACTATCTTATTTTGTTTTCTTGAATTACTTTTTCTGCAGTCTCCACTTCGAAACTTAATCTCATGGTCGTGTTGCAAATTCGGTCTCGTCTTGTTTCTCCCTCTATCTTCCTTAGGAATCTCCTTTCTGAAACCTGGATTCAATGTCTGGTGGTTAATGTCCAAGATTCCGAAGAGTATGTAAATATGGGGAGAAAAGTAGATTTAACGCCCTCAATTATTACTCAGTATTTGCATTTGGAAATTACAATTGATGGGAAGTTTCCTTTGGTTAGTGTCATGCTGAATTTCGAGATTAGGAGGTGCTTTAATGGTTTTTTATTCCTTTGCTACTTTTCACGATAGGGGTGGCTCAGTGGTAGAGCGCTGAGTTGCCGTTATGAAGGTCCAAGATTAAAATCCAGCAGTGACAGATAATCTATTTAATCTGAAAACCGCCGGGGATGGATCCAATGTGGTCTGGAGACCATCCTGGTGCTAACCAACCTTTATGAAATGAGTTAAACATTAGTTTCTACCACGTACTAAACCCAAGACCCTTCATGGACTGTAGATTTTTTTTTATTATTCTCTTACTGACCTGAAGATGCCTGGAATGGGCGAAATATTGACAGGTATATTGGTTCTTGTTTTAGTTGAGAAAATTAAGCCTTTTTGGTTGGAATTTTTCGACTAATGTCTTGACTTGCGTTTCTTATCTCTTTTTAGCTCTTGCTCTTTAATGTTGGTTTGATTCTGTTATGTATCGATTTTGTGCTTTGCGCAAATCGATAGTTGTGTTGTTTTTTATAGAAATACTTTATTTATTATTAACCGGGATGATTGTTTTTGTATTCTCCTTTACAATTAGGCCTGGGCGAGGAGGGCAGAGCGTACAATAAGAGCCGGTAGAGCCCTAAGAGGCAATGACACCTACTCAATGGCTATTGTTAACTTTCCGGCTGCGCTGGGCAGCTCCGTCGCAAAGTGGCTAGCATTGAGCCTAAGTTTGATTGACACGGAATCCTCTCTCTGTATGTGCCATTGATCGGGGACAGAGGAGGGCTCTGTTTTAGCAATGGGGCCCGCCCATTGTCCACTCTCAGATGACCATTGTACTCGGACATAATCCATACCACGACCGGGAATACCGACTTATTTATACCTGTTTCTTGGCAGACTTTATCGATGTGGTGTATGCTCTTGCAAAATGGGGTAATTAATCGTTTATAATTTAATAATCATGTAATCCACTTGATCTAATTAATTGTATGGTATACAATACTACAATAAAATCCTGTACTGCGGGTGACCTGTGGTCTATTGGTTAACTTAACAAACTACTAATCCTGAGATCGCGTGTTTGTAGCCCGCTAGACAGCTCCAGGATTTTTAACAGGACAGGGACGTTAAATAGGGATCCCGACCCTGTAGGATGTAAGATACTCGTTAAAAATCTCTGTCCTAATTAAAGCTCCCACAGTAGCTCTATCCATCCATCCGATTAGCCATTGCAGCATAAAGTGACATTAAATAAACATAGATACAAAATCCTGTACCATTACAACCCATGATGCTTCTTAGGTCCAATACAAAGCCGTATTGTTTCTAAGATATCGGTTGTGCTCGGAGGTGACTCTTCTGAGATTACGCCAACAGAATCTGGTAGTTGAGCGTAATCTTATTGGGGTTAAGGTTAACCACTTTTTAGAGGCTGAGTGAACCCAAGAAGATCTATAGATCCCACAGGGTTCGTAAGCGGGTGTTAACAGATTAAATAATTTAATACCACCACTGAGCTATTAAACTGTTTATCTCTCTCTCTCTCTCTCTCTCTCTCTCTCTCTCTCTCTCTCTCTCTCTCTCTCTCTCTCTCTCTCTCTCTCTCTCTCTCTCTCTCTTCCAAGATAAAATTCAATGTAATTAAATCTGGAATTGTAAGCAATTATAAACATTTCATTCTTTTGTATGATTCCATGGACGATTTATTAATTTGGTTTTATAAATAAATTATAAAATGTTAGGATACGATGTGAAAATCGTTTTAAAATAAAACAACTGTCTTATAAGATTATATAATTGAAATTTTCCTTATCAATTTAATTTTATAACTCTGGATAATGCATAAATAGTTCAACAAATAACAATTTTCTAGTTTTATCATCGTTTTATTCAAGCGTGAAATTTTGGTTTGTTTTTACCACTAACGATATATTTCAATGTAAAATAAAAGGAACGGTACGTAAAAAAAATAGTTGTTTAATTTTTTTTTTTTTAATTTATTTATTGATATTTACAACTGTATTACAATTATACAACAAGTAAATAGAATGCGTGTTACATAATGACATGAGAATGACAAGTAGAGAAACTACCCACTGGTAGTACTCAAATCAAAGTTCAAATAAGAAGGTCACGTGGTCATCTTCTTTTCAGACGCCTCGGAGGATTATCGGGAATTGAAGAGGAAGCTAGGATTTTTTAAATTAAATTTAAAAATATGTCATACCAATAGTCATAGATTCCTATTGTAAAATTAAAGAAAAATATGCTGTAATAATAAAATTAAAAAACTTCCACCCAGTAGATTCATTAATTAACAAGAGCGAATTCATTTAAGGATTATAGTGGTGTTGATGATTTTCTAATATTTATGTATTTAAATCATGTACGTCACTGCTAAGGGGAGTAAACGTTTCGATGTGCTGACACATGTTGTTATAAAAACCGTTAATAATAACTGTTCCTATAATGGTAACACCAATATCATCTTCCATTCTTAAGATTTTTTTAACCTTTTTTTAATCATTCATATTCGCTTCGTATTGGACCTCAATTAAGAAGAAATGTGAATTGCTAAAACGTGTGCACAACAGTTAGACGAACTCGAAATATAAGTATACCGAAGTCGATGATTTCCTAGTTCAACTCAGTAATCAACAGAAGACCTTCGGGATAAATCCCAATCAAAATGCATAGCATTTTTCACTATCTGTTTGAAAATCAAAGCCAAGCTCGACGAACTAATTCAAGTCAGCGGAACCATTAGTTATGCATTTGACATCCTCTGTTCATCTCCCCCCTCCCTAAAATTAATTCACCTCTTTACGCTAGATAAATTGAACAGTACCTAGAAGTCGTATTATTATTCGATTCTCTTGCGCATACAAATCCAGCTTTAAAAAATATGAAGACATTTCACTTGTTACGACCCTCCACTGCAAATGCTGAGGTAATTCTTTTCACCTACCTGGTTTATTCTTCTTATCCATCCATGGTTTTGAACTATAACTTATACTACCCTACCGCTGGAAGTTTGTTACGATATCCTTCTACTTCTTGCAAGTTCACTCTGTCACACTAAACCGACTAGTACCATAGTGCTATATTGCGACCCCACTCTAGTTGATTTATATTATTTTATCATAATCAAACATGTGGCTCTAGTGACGTTTTCTATGCAACTCTGAACACCCCTCGATTTCTCGATTAGTAATTGTATTACCAATCGTAACATCATCCAACATAAAGATTATCTTTTGTGAGGACTCATGTTTTGAGGACACCCATAACTCCCGTCCACACTGTTTTCCGTCCTCAAAACCTTCTGAATTCGAAGTTCTTACTCTGTGCCAATTTTCTTCATCTCACCCCTTATCCTGGACCTCTGTCTCATCCAATATCATGCCATGTTACAGCATGTCATTACAGCATCTGCTTCTACCCTACTATGGACGGCTATGATCACATGTGTCGGCAACCCTCCTCCTCTCAAATAGTTAGACTGTGGAATATAATCTGCTTTTTCATGTGCCGTTTCCATCCCACGCATGACTAAAGGCAATACGTCTTCTGAGACTATCCACTGTCCCCTCGTCAAGCTGAGCCCTATTCCCAGGCAATTGGGTGCTTACCCTTTTCAGGACGAAAGACATGTTAGATCAAACGTAAACTTGAGTCGCGATTTTATCCCGATCACTTTTTTTTATTGATGTATAATCCCTTTCTCTGCGTGGGCCAGGCTCCACTGACAGGATCTTCATACGTCACAGCGCTAGAAGAGGGAAAAATTATGATGATGATTATCCATTTTTCTCGAACTTCTTCAGCTTCGTTTTTTCTCTCCTCTTTCCTTCTTAAAGCGCTCCTTCACTATGGCAATACTTCTATCCTAAAGACTCGTTAATTAATAAAAACTAATTAATCTATGAGGTTTCAATTATAGGAATTTTCTAAGAATTGTTAATATATTTGTTTCTTATTATTCTTCGATCTTTCTCTTTTATCAAAAAAGAACGATCGTTGATATTTTTGTCAAAAGTTACCGATACTAACAATATTTAAATTGTTTATTGAGAAATAAACATATCTATAGTCCTTCAACCGGTGAAGGTTTTAGCGTCCAGTGTATAGTAGAGACTGTACTGTTTCTAAACTATCGGTTGTGCAGAGAGGTGATTTGGCTGAGATATCATTGTACCTCCAGGATCTTCCCCAATTAAGGGTGCCTCCTTTAATGAAGCTGGGAGAGGACCAGGTTGATCTGCAGATACAACAGGGTCCATCCGTGGATGTAAAGAGATTATTTAGTTTATCTGCAAAAGCAGTATTCGAACCCGAGGTTTTCGGCACAGCAAATCAGCTGTTATAAATTCGATGGTTGTTAATTATTTAAGTTGAGCGATCTAAGATCAGTAACATTTTCGTTATCCGAACTTCAGAATTGAGTGATCCAAACCATTATTGTTTTAACACTAACAAGCTTATTTACCCATCCAATGAATTATAGCAGCGGTTGAATAAAGTATAATTTCCGAGGGAGCTAGTGAGAGTCTGCTAAAGTAAAATTTATGTAATAATTTTTTTCCTTCCCTTTTAAGGGAAAGAATCCGACTATAGAGGGCGTGGTCTTTGTGCTGGTCGGTACCTGTTGCACTCACATTGTACACCCGCTCGAATAATAAAACTCCTTAATACTGTACTTATTTAGCCAGTTACTTGTTCGTAGTATTTTTTTTTCTCTCTCGAAAATGTCTACTGCCTTTCCTTTTATAGCTTTATGTTTTTCAAAAATTTACATTCATCAGTAATTAAGGAATTATATAAATATTATGATTTTTTATACGGTAAAAGGACCTAGTTAATGCGATATAAGGTTAACGTTAAGATTCCTGTTAATGACTTTAGTAGAAGAAATAGGAATTTTGTAAATACATTGAGTACTTTTTTTTTTTTTACCTTTCGCTACCTATTTTGTGCCATTTAGTGTAGAGGGGCCTCAATCCATTGGAGCCATTCTTTCCGGTGCCGACAACTCCTCTTCATTTGAGCCAGGGCTTTTCCTCTTTTACTTCCTATGCTTTGGATATAATTCTCGGGCGTCCACGGTGTCTTCTGCCTGTCGGGCGGGCTTTATAGGAGCCATATACGATAGACATGACCGAACCACTTGAGCTTTCTTTTTTCTATGGAGGTCTTCAGTTTTGATACCTGCAGCTGATCCCTTATGTTTATATTCCGCACTCGGTCCCTCCTTGTTTTACCGACCATACTGCGAAGGTATTTCATTTCAGCTCCCGTTGTCCGGCTGATGTGACCCATGACCCAACTTTCACTCCCATATGTAAGTGTTGGGAGGTATGTTGCTTTAAATATGTGAAGTTTCGTCGCTTTCCCTACATTTCGGTGGCCAACTATGCTTCGTCTACTTTACCAGACCTGCTAATGATGGTTCCTAAGTAGGGAAAGTGGTCCACCACTTCGAGAACGTCATCATTGCATAGCAAACGCACATCTTCCTGTTCATGCCTAGATATGACAAGCACTTTGCTTTTGGCAATATTTATTGCCATTCCCTTAAGTTGGAGCTCCTCTTTCCGTTCCACAAGGACTTGCTGCAGCTTCTCCTTCGAGTCCGCCAGAAGAACGATGTCATCAGCGTAGAGAAGGCTCTGGACGACGACAGGATGTATATTCCACCGACCGATTAGAGTTGGTGATGTTCTCCTGTTGCATATATTATGGATCTCATCCATAAAACCTATAAATAGTAGGGGGCTAAGGCCATCACCCTGCCTAACTCCTTTATCCATGTGGAATGTATCGGTCTCATTACATTGAGTACATTATTTTTATATAAAACTATCAATATCAGTTTTCAACCATTGTTTAAAATAGTGATGCATTATTCTGCCAAGATTTTTCATTCTACTTCATCAACAAGGAGCTTATAATACTAGTATTACTACCAGTACTATAAGTATTATATAATATAAGTAGTAAGTAATATATGCATTACTACTAGTATTATAATAGTATCGTTACGAGTTTTTTTTTCGCTGAGTTCGTCCGTCTTGTGTCTATACTTATGCGAGCTCACTCTACTGTGGGCTATCTTTACGTGCGAATGCATATCAGTGGTTTATGGCCAAGTAATTGCCAAATTTTACTGTTTACCTTATCTATTCTTTGTGGCTCAGCGGTAAGCATCCTATTAAAATTTGTAAATGAAATTGTATATAATTTTTTTTTTAAATTATTTATCTATGATTTTTTAGTTGGTGTTATGGTTATGCCGTTGGTGCTAACGCTTGATGTAATGATTATGTTCCGAACTTTATTATGAATACTACCTATACCTACTTTTTATTTAATCGATTTGGACCTTGGACCGGAAACCCCCTGGTCACAATATTATGAGCTCCTTGTTTATTAAGCTCGATGTAAATTCAGATATAAAGTATGTGGTATATTGGCTTCACTGACAAAGCAATAATCTCAAGGAAAAGTCAGATCCTTTGGTCTGAATAATATTTAAATAATAAAATGGGATGCCACCCTGATATCGTTATACTAAATGGAATTGTATAGTAATTCCATAAGATTAATGAATAAGAGACATATGCCTCTCTTCCCCAAAGGTTGACTGACCAGGAGTTGATTATTAAATAAAGATCCTTTATCATTTAGTTAAATAACATTATATTTATTGTGTGCTGATCCTATGTACAAGGTAACTTATATAACTGCTTGAAAGATAGAAAACGGAGACCCTTTCTCTATATGCGACAGTCTGCATGTTGAGTTGCCCGCTTCTTACCTGCAACTGCCGTCCTGTCCCTTAAGAGAAAAGGTACCCATTACCGTATTTATCTGGGTACTCCTAATGTTCCAGACAGATGGAATGTGGAAAAGCTAATTAATTAATTTTTGTAATGGATTGTTATATATATAATGAATGTTCTTTAAAATGTTAAATAAAAGTAAATTAATAGATAATCTCTCCTGTTTATGTGGTATGAACATCCACAAGTTCTTATGTCAATGATAACAAGAAAAACTTACTATACGCATATAATTTATTAATAATTGTTTAAGTATCAAATTTTATTTATATTACACCTTAAATTATATAATAAACATTAACATTACACTATATAATTTGTTCACGCCATTTGGCGTTCTTTTTGTAAATAAATTAATTCCATGCAATATGAATAGGTAAAATCTTAAAATAGACACTACACCCCATCTAGCGGTTAGTGATATTAACTAACTCTTCAATTAGTATCTATAATCATAGGCAGATGGCGATACGGGTACTGATCACATGTTCCCCTTTTTTGAATCTCGTGCTTTGGAGACTTCTGCGTGCAACCTCTGAGCGAGACACATGTTCCTTGTTTACTCCAGCTATCCAGCTTAATTTTAACCACAAGTTCTTGACCAGTTTTCTACTTTCCGTTATATTTATGTTTTACAATTATTGCCCGTTTCACCTGCAAATAATTGTGGATTCCCCTGAAGGTTCTCAAAAGCATAGGAATCCACCAGGACCAAAGGACGTTACCAGCTTCTTTTGGACTTTGAGCGCTCAAGGAGCCAATTTCCTGTCCTCAAACTGCCCGGCCTACGTCTTGGGTAAGTCACTTTTATTTTCAATGTTTTGGATATCTTCCTATTATTTCTCTATAGTTGCGAACGCCTTTCAAATTACTCATACAGTCCACACCCAGAGCGAGATTTATTCAACTAAAACTGCATTTTTAAGAAATTTATACTTTCGAGCTTGTCTCAACATAATTTCATATCTATTTGTTGTTAATGAAAAATTTCATAGTAAGAATGTCGTAAGCATCTAATAATTGCTAATTGTTTTTTATCCATCGAATAACTTAAACAATCCTTCGTTATTTAAGTTTGAATCTGAAAAATAGGAAATTTAGTTCCTATACTTCAAATTAGCCTAAACGTCCAGTCGAGTATTAAAATAAGCTTTTTCATATCGGCTAGGGACCGTGAAAAAGGAGAAATTATTCCGAGTACTAGTGGATTAGGAAGTGGTCTCATCAGGAGAATTTCGAAGTCAATGATTTTATGCAAATGAAGGGGGGGGGGATAAGTGGGCCACACTTGTGCCTAAGGGAGCCAATAACTTAGCCTCTCTCTCCAGCTAGATCCCAGCCGCTTGGTCAATCCTAGATCTCTCAACATAGCTTTTGCAACGGCTCCAGTTTTCCAGCTGTGCATAAGAAAATAATCTAGCAGTTCTATATACGTATTTACACTTGCGCTATTTACGCTTAAATTTATCGGTCAAAATCAATTGTTTACGATTGCTTAAGATGATGCACTATTGTTCAAACAAGCTTTTTCATTCCATTCCATCAACCTCAAAAAAAATTCAGATAAGACGAAGTTCATACCGTTCCTCGTACGGCGGATTTTGCAAATATAGGATGGAACATAACTGAACATGCTGAGAAGCTTATGTTCGTAGATCGATTATAACTAGGGAAAAACAATTGGATAGTAAATAAATTGGTGGTTAAAAGCAGGAAATTCTTTTAATTTTTTGGTATAGTCAATCCTTAGCTCGAGCCTTTTGTGACGACATTTAAAAATTAGAATTAATGAAACTATAACTAACTGACACTACGCCCGTGGTTTCCCAGACAATATTGCGATAGTCTCCTCTGCTCAGTGGATCTCCAATTTCAGACACTGAGTTCTATTAGGCCCTTTTCTACGACCTGGAGAAAACAACTCCTAGGTCTTCCTCTCTTCCTTGTGTCATAAATCTTACCAAGTAGGGTCCTTTTAAGAGCTCTGTCATCATGTTTTCTAAATGCATGGAAAAACTATTCTATTCTTCTTGTTTTAATAAACTGGACTATATCGCAGGATCCAAATAGCTTGTACAACTCGCTTTTTTCCTGATTCTGCAATCACCACTCTCCAGTAGAGATCCATATATCTTCCTAAGAAATTTTCTTTGGAAGGCTCATTAGGAATTTATTATAGAGGTGCAAAAAGTCCATGTTTCTGCTGAACAGGTCTAATATGCCTGTATTACAACCTTATCCTTGTAGTCCTGTATGTCAGCGACGACCATAATAACTTTATATTTGCTCAATACTCTCGGTAGCCTGCCATAATCCGTTTTCGCACTGTTGATATTTTATTTCCATAGTTGTGCTCTGCATCCAGTTATGCGAAGGTCTTAACATTTTTAAAGAAGTATCCCTTCACGGTTAGATCATCTGCTCTTCTTTTTGATTACACCGTGTCTAATAAACTGCTCATTCTATTTTCTTTCTAAGTCTTATGTTTTCCTGAACATAACTATTAAAGAGTGGCATTAATTTATTTTCATTATTGTATTTATGTGTTAACAAATCATCGATGATTGTTTATAATTACCACTAATTGGGAATCCACACTTTGTATTAGGTTCGTTATGGCGTTGTTTTAATTTAGGAGTAGAAAAGTTTAATGGTGGAATTCTTTTAATTATAAACTTGAAATACTTTAGGGAGTTCGGAGGTCGGGGATGCATTGGTCATCAATGATATTTTATATTGTCGTTTTGCATATTTTATTATGAATATTATTTTCTTTTTGTAAAATATTTGAGTTTTGAAGATTTGAACGAACGTATTTGTAATAACTCGGCTGCTAAAATAGATTTAGTTCTTTTTTATTAAAAAAAAAAAAAATTATTCCTTCTGGGTGCATATTCGCTATTATACTTAGACATTCTTCGGTTTAGTACAGATTAACCGTATAAAAAGGAAAAACAAAAAATATAAAACAAAGAAAGGTTGGAAATACTTCGAATTAGATTCGTTTTATTACCAATAATTTACCATTGATGCATGAAAACATTTCTCAAAATTATTTTAAAATTTAAAAATTATTTAAAGTTTAAAAAATAAGGCTAAAAAAGTGAATAAATGAAGGGCAGGACAGGTCTAGTTAATGCCTTTAGGAGGCTGGGTTACTTATTGAAGGTAAACCAATACTCCGGGAATTGCGATCGCTTCACCCTCCTTCACACCTGCCATCGGATCCGCGGAAAACTAACCGAGGCAGCTTAAAACACTCAAAAATCAAGCGAAAAAAATCCCAGTTATGTTATATCTATTCAGTAATTTTGTATTATCGTGCGTTTTATTGTTTTCTTCTTCAATTATATCAATCTTCCTTCATCTCAGATATTCGATGCAATCTGATTTTCGAAGAATACAAGGATATACACCTACATAATCAGAGCAATGTTTCGATAGACTTATACCTGTAGATGGAATTATGGAATGTAAAGAAATGGATGTCTGGAATGAATAAACTTTTTTTTAGCTTTATTGTCGATATTTATATACACTTTAAATACTAAATATTTTTATTTTAAAGAGAAAATATATGCCCCCTGCCGGGATTCGAACCCGGAACCTGAATCCCGGCCGGGGGCATATCTCTTCTCTTTAAAATAAAAATATTTAAAATTCAAAATTGCGGACCAATAATTATAAAAATATATACACTTTAAATAGTTTATTATTAGAAATATATCTTTATTGTATGTATATATTCAGTTTCGGAAATTCAATATTCTTCATTTAATTTTAATTAAAAAAAAAGTCAAAACAGTGTTTAAAATAAATAAACATTTCTGTAAGAAAATGCAATAGAATAGAAAAAATATTTAAAGAATTGTGACAGGAGGATAAATAAATTATAAAAATTAAAAGAATAATTAAATAAAATGAAAATTGTTTTCAAATTTTCAAAATGATGATTTGAAAAATATTTAATATGTGAGTACCCATATTAAATATTTATATCCCGTACTCTTCAGTCCCATATCACTGACCTTATAAATTGGTGTCAAAGATGGAGGATTAAAATAAATTCCCACAAATCTCATCAAATCACCTTTACCCTCCGACGTAAACCAACGACTTCCTCTCCTCCTGTATCGTTTAATAACATCCCACTGATTCCTGTAGAACAGGTCCGGTACCTAGGACTGCACCTTGACAAACGTTTAATTTGGAAACCTCATACTAGACTGAAACGACAAGAAACAGCTCGCCGTTCAGACTACTTCAATATTTACTAGACAAACACTCTAAGCTCCCAATTAATTACAAAAGACTCATATACATGACAATCGGTAGGCCCATCTGGACTTACGGAATAGCTCTTTGGGGCTCCACTAAGCCATCGAATTCCTCTCGTATTCAATCCATATAATCCAAAACCCTGCGTAAAATCCTAAATACTCCTTACTTTGTTACGAACAAAGTAATCCATGATGACCTTAATGTCCCGTTTGTTGCTGTTTTGGCCCGAATCCGATATCAATCTTTTCATAACAAACTTCATTTCCACTCAAACCCACTAGTTTCAAAGCTCGCAACCTCTTCGATTCCTGATTATCCTCCGTGGCGTCTGAAAAGAAGATGGCATCGTGACCTTCTAAGTTGAACTTTTTATTTGAGTACCAATGGGTAGAGTCTTTACTTGCCTTTATCTCGGGACATGATTTATCTTTCATTAAATTTACTTTATGTATTCAGAATACAGTTGTGTTCTAGATAATCTAGAGAAGAATAAATTATATTAAACAAAATCTTAGTCATTATGATCATAATAATAATATATATGTGTGTGTATGTATGTGTGTGCTTGTGTAAGTATATAACGTGTGTATATATATATATATATATATATATATATATATATATATAGTTTTATCGTTGTTGTTTTTTTTGGCTTCTAGAGCAGTGTCATATTAATTTTTTTCTAAAACCCCATTTTTCACCTAACATTTCAATATCGACTCGATTTAAATATTTTTCTCGACTCTTTCTAATATAATTGTTTTGGTTCCTTCGGGTCCAGGCACCGATTTGTTTATTCAAAATAAAAACATTTAATTTTTTGTATGAAATTTAGTTTTATTTGTATTATGCTTCGTTTTATTGAACATTGGCTAATTTTGTTCATGTTAGTATGTAAAGTCCATAAGGATGTTAATAGATGATTTATGCACAGGTCCATTACATCAATGTCCAGTGCCTCTTTATGGTCTGATTAAATCAGGCTTGCGTTTGCATTTATTGCATCATTGATTTCCCAATCCATGTCGCTGAGGCCTACATGCACATAAAGGCTGGAATACTTTCCACTCTGATTTGTGGATCGGGTAATGGAATCCTCCGTGCCGGCCTTCCTCGCCCTTGATCCAAATGCTATATCAACAGAGGCGTAGTAATATATATATAAGATAGTAAAGTGATATGCTAATGAGCGGAACCCGAGGGGGCTGCCCTGGGCAAACACGCCTCAATGAAATGATATTTATAGTGAGTGGTTCCTGTGGTTCTTGAGGCCAGGTAGCAGCCGGGTCCTTCTTCCTAACAACTTCATGACCAGCTATCTCTTCCTGTAATCGGGACTTTATCTCACATTAACTGTAATTATCCGACCCTATATGCCACTTTCGTATGTAACATTAGTAATAAGAAACGGAGCCCATGTATAGATTTTATCGTTACACCAAAAAAAAAATAAAAAAATTGAAGTAGATCCAGGTAGGGCTATTTAACCCTTTTGAATCTTCATAACACACTTAATCATGTCTATAATTCAACAGCAACATGAATCAGTTCGAAAACTTAACTTTTTTATTATATCACTATATATTTACAAAAATATCTTCCATAAATTTGTTCAATTTAATGCCAGTTCTATAAATTAATATACTTTTATGAAATTAAAAATCTCAGTTCATGTTCTCGTAACTTACGTATATTTACAAGGTATATATTTTTTTTTTTTTTAAGTTTTATTCCTTTAATTTGATAATTTACAATTTTGTAACAATTATTTAATACATGTAGAAGTATAACCATTAACACTGCAAGTTGAATAACATAATAAATAAAAGCTGTATTATATTTATAGCAGTAGGAAAAAGAAGAAAAAACCTACACAAAATAGAAAAATAAATAAATAAAATAAGTATAATTTGTAGTAAAAATAAACAATTTTAGTACAAAATAATCTTAGTACAATTTTTTTTTTCTACCATTTAAGGAATAAATTCGCTTATGATTGATAACTAATTATAATGTATTAAATTAATTATATTTATTCTAATAGTATATGTCTAGTTCGTCTATGTATGCATCGTCTTAAGTTTGTTTGTTATAATTGCCTATTGATTGCATTAAAGGATTTCCTAAGTTTTTTGTTAAGTTGTAAAAGTTCCAAGTCTGAGAGTGAATAAACTGTTTAATTGTTTGTAGGTCTAAATCAAGTATCATGTCGGTTATTTTTGTGTATCTAGTGATTTTTGTGGTGTAGTCATTTATGATTCTCATACATAAGTTCTGTATTCTTTCTATTTTTTTGTAGTTGGAGTCACAGGTGTAGCTCCATACAGGGGAGGCAAATGTCAGTAAAGGTCTTATGACTGATTTATATAATATAATTTTGTTTTTACTAGAGAGCGGAGATTTTCTATGGAAATATGGGGCCATAGTGCTTATAAATATTTTGGCTTTACAACATTGGGGAGTAAATGTTAATCTTTTATCTAATTCCAGACCTAGGTAGGTGACATTTTGTATTCGAGTATTATTTAGGATAATATGTTCCGGTATAGTAGGCCTTCTTTTTGTAAATATTATTGCTGAAATTTTGTGTTCGTTTATTTTTATTTTCCATTTTTTATAATATTTGCTTAATCTAGAGTACAAGGATTTTAATCTCTTTTCTATTGTATCTATCCTGTAAGAACTAGTGTAAATGGCGGTGTCATCTGCATATAAAGATCTTTCAACTGATGGGAGTGTTGGTAGGTCGGATAAGTATAGGTTAAAGAGCGTTGGGGAAAGACAGGACACACAAGGTATATTAATTTCCAGTTACATTATATCGATGGTAAAAATTCAGGAATAAGAATGAATAAAGATGAAATAAAACTTTGGTAACAAATAATGCGATAATATTACATAAAAAAACTATGTATACCTGCCTAGCTATTTTTATAAGTGGAGATGTAAAGAGTACTGTAGAAGGGAGTGATATGGCCGAAAATGCGCTCAACTCTTTTTCTCCTTTTTCATTACTTTCTCTTTCAATTAAAAGTTTATATTCCGTAGTTCAGATAGTATTATTTTTTATAAATATAGTATAATCAAGAAAATATATAATTAAGAAGCAAAAAACCATTCTCCAGTCCAAATTATTTATTTTTTTATTTACTTTAAAGACGTTTCGACCCCTTGGGTCATTCTCAATTTCTTAAATGTCTGTCATGATTCATACAATATGTCTGTAATTCACCATATAAATTTATTAACATCAACAACAACAAAAATATAAATAATTATATTAAAATTGTCCTAAAAAACTGAAAAAATTCAAGTATAGATACCTCATATGGACGTCTATAATATAAAATTTATTGGAGATGCATTCTTCTCCATGGTCATTATTGCTCTGCATTATAATTTGGACTGCACTTATTCTTAAACACCTTGATATTGAATTGAAAAATTAAATTGTAAATAAATCTATAAGAGTTTAACATTAAATTGTTTTCATTTATTTGTTTATTTAAATTATAATATATATTAATTAGTTTTAATATTTTATATCTGAATCTTATTTTATGGGAGTATTAGAATTAATGTATGTGAAGTTATGTGTGATAGGTTATACTATGGTTATCTATAAGTGTAGGCTATTCTTTATTTATTTATTTTTTAATTTCAATAAAATAGATGAATATAATTTATTGATTTCATTAGACTCTTTTCTATCGTTAACTACACTATCTATATTTTCATTTATATATATGGCTTCTTAATATCTTCTTTTTATTTTGTCTTTTTCTCTATGTAAAATTGTTGGTTGTTCGAAATTAAAGGTATGTAATTCTTTTTTGCAATGTGTAGATAGTGCAGTGCTAGTTTTGGCATTTGGTTTAAATTACTTTTGTGATGATAAATTCTGTGTTTTAAATGTGTGCTTGTATGTCCTATATATTGTTTTTTACAATTGTTACAGTTTAGGTTATACATTATATTTTTATTTTCTAATAGTAGTATTTTAGCTTTTTTACTATGTATTATTGTTTTGATTGGGTTTGTAGTTTTATGTGCTATTTTAATTTCTGGTATGTCAAAATTTTTGAAGGTAGGTTCTATTTTTTCTGATAGGCCTTTCATATAAGTTACACTTATATATTTTCTTTCGTTCTGTTTGATTAATTGATTGTGTGATTTTGTGACTATTTGAGTTGTGCATTTATTTGTTTGAGGATCTTTTTTATTAATATCTACTATTTTGAAATAATTAGTTAATTTTGATTGGGATGGTTTGATGGTTGATATTATGTTACTTCCCTTATTTCTTTCTTATTATGTTACTAGATATTAAATTATTAATATTTTTGTTGTTGTTGATGTTAATAAATTTATATGGTGAATTACAGACATATTGTATGAATCATGACAGACATTTAAGAAATTGAGAATGACCCAAGGGGTCGAAACGTCTTTATAGTAAATAAAAAAATAAATAATGTGGACTGGAGAATGGTTTTTTGCTTCTTAATTAAATATCATCAATTGTAGTCCAGTAAAACCTATATTATAATGAAAATATATAATATAAACAAGAAAACATTTCCAGTTTTTATCCCAGCATATTAATTTGTACATCAACATAGTATCTTTTTGGTTTAATTTAACTTAAATTTTACGAAATGTTATATAAATTATTTCCTGATAACAATATCACACGGTGATCACTATAAACTTTATATAATTAAGAAAATTAAAAAAAAAATAGTAGGGCCTAATGCCACGACTATATTGAGAAGAGTTGTTTGAGACCCGGTAATAGATTTTGGACAACGCCTGACCACACGAAAGTCTTGAGGTAAGTAATGAGTGAGTGGGCTGAAAATCTAAGTCGTTGAACAGGTCTACTGAAAAGCAGAGGGGAGTTTACAAATACAAATGGAACACGAGACAATCCAAGGGAGGAATAATTCTTGAGAAGTGTTGTGTCTCCGTTACGGTATGTTTTGCAAAATCTCAAAAAAAAAAAAAAAAAAAAGGAATTCCTCTTTCCATCCCAATCAAAAACTACTAGCTATCCCCATCATAAGAGTTTATTTATATTTTATTTATTTAAACACCCTTGTAATCCCATCACTAGAATTCTATTCCTATTATCCAAAACAAATACAACAAACCTTCCATCCTCATCCCTCTTTAATGTAATATAGATCGTCTCAAAACCCCTTTCCTAGCATACTAAAAACAAACAACATGGTAACCAGTAAAACAGCACCCTACACAGAACTATCTCACTCCTTTATTGTTTTATATAACAAAAAATATGTTTATTAATTTAATTATCTGTCATCTATAATAAATAGAAAAAAATAGATGCCTCCTAAAATTCAAGCGATGCTTCTTTCTCATAGGTATGAAATTATTCACTTGGAAGTTATAAATCACAAAACTATTATTCTCTCTAATGCTTACGTGTGCGAGACACGCCCTTAAAGAAAAGAAAAAAACATTAAAAAAAAAAAATATTTGAACTGAAGCAATGACAACATTTGGAAGGATTTCAATTGTGCACCCATGACCTTTATAAATAATTCATGTATTGCAGTAGAAAATGACAGGTGAAGTTGTTGAGACGAGTGAGCAAACTGATTTTCTTGAAAAATAATCAGTGCTAATTCCTTAAGTGGGACGATACATAGATGGGAGGATAGTTACCGAAACTTATAAGAATTCCAAGATGTATATGGTTTTTGGTTCTTTTATCGGGAAAGGGAAATAGTTCGCTTAGCCTTTTACATTGATTGTGAATAGATAAAAGAATCATGATTTATTTCAGACCATGTTGGGGCTTTTCAAAGCATTGCACACTCCAGCTGTTGAACGATAAATGCTAAAAACAATGTTGGGGAGGAAGTTTTAGCACTATATTGAAAATGCATTAATGGAATCATCATTCCCTTTTTTTTTACTGAAATAAATATAACATTAAGTACGCCCTTCAATGAAGCAGTTATAAGCCGAATCGTGATGATGATGATGATACATACTTAATGATACTTAAAAAGAGATAAATTTTTTCAACTTGCAATAATACGATTTTCAAATAAAAGGGATAACTTATCCATGCTTAAAGGATACAAAATAATTCATAATGTATTCATTATATATATATATATATATATATATATATATATATATATATATATATATATATATATATATATATATATATACATTATAATATTATGTATTATGCATATTGTGTATATTATAATATTATACTTATACATAATGTATAATTTATATAAATATATATTACCGGGTCTCAAACAACTCTTCTCAATATAGCCATGGCATTAGGCCCTACTATTTTATTTTTTTTAATTTTCTTAATTATATAAAGTTTATGGTGATCACTGTGTGATATTGTTATCAGGAAATAATAAAAAATTTTCGTAAAATTTAAGTTAAATTAAACCAAAAAGATACTTTGTTGATGTACAAATTAATATGCTGGGATAAAAACTGGAAATATTTTCTTGATTATATTATATATTTTGATTATAATATAGGTTTTACTGGACTACAATTGATGATATTTAACTAAAAAGCAAAAAACCATTCTCCAGTCCAAATTATTTATTTTTTATTTACTATAAAGACGTTTTGACCCCTTGGGTCATTCTCAATTTCTTAAATGTCTGTCATGATTCATACAATATGCCTGTAATTCACAATATAAATTTATTAACATCAACAACAACAAAAATATTAATAATTTAATATCTAGTAACATAATAAGTAAGAAGTAAGGGAAGTAACATAATATCAACCATCAAACCATCCCAATCAAAATTAACTAATTATTTCAAAATAGTAGATATTAATAAAAAAGACCCTCAAACAAATAAATGCACAACTCAAATGGTCACAAAATCACACAATCAATTAATCAAACAGAACGAAAGAAAATATAGAAGTGTAACTTATATCAAAGGTCTATCAGAAAAAATAGAACCTACCTTCAAAAATTTTGACATACCAGAAATTAAAATAGCACATAAAACTACAAACCCAATCAAAACAATAATACATAGTAAAAAAGATAAAATACCACTATTAGAAAATAAAAATATAGTGTATAACCTAAACTGTAACAATTGTAAACATTGTAACACAATTAAAACACAGAATTTATCATCACAAAAGTAATTTAAGACCAAATGCCAAAACTAGCACTGCACTATCTACACATTGCAAAAAATAATTACATACCTTTAATTTCGAAAAACCAACAATTTTACATAGAGAAAAAGACAAAATAAAAAGAAGATATTTAGAAGCAATATATATATATATATATATATATATATATATATATATATATATATATATATATATATATAAATGAAAATATAGATAGTGTAGTTAACGATAGAAAAGAGTCTAATGAAATCAATAAATTATATTCATCTTTTTTATTGAATTAAAAAAGTATAATTTACATACATAATGTATAATTTATATAAATATATATATATAAATATATATATATATATATATATAAATATATATATATATATATATATATATATATATATATATATATATATATATATATATACCGTTTAATCCCTATTCTACATGCACAAAGGGAGTGGATAAAATAAAATGTGAGATAGAATGATGGCAAGTGAGAAAGCTAATAAGTAGATCGCTCATGTTATTATCCATTTAACTACGCTTCGGGCGTTTTTTCGTCAGCGGTGATTACCTTTCCTATGATTAGTTCTTTATCCAGTCCATCTCCTTCGTCATGTTCGAATAAAGAAAAAAAATGAAATACTCTTGTAATTTGGTTTAGAGGACAGGACTATAATATAATACTCTATGATGTGTCCTTATATATTGTTATATAATTATATAATCACATACTTATACGAGTATGTACAAATATAATTTAATTTTTTTCATTTATTTTACATGATAGTCCATCTTGTCCCAGAATACAAATTACTTTCTGTTCAAATTACATTAGGAATTAAAATACTTGTGTAACCATTGGATTCTGTAGGTGGTAGCGACTGTACTGTAACAAGGATTATACTGGAAGATGATTTGTCCGATATCACGCTCAACATTCAGGTTTTTTCTCCAATTAAGGGTATCCTCGTTATAAAGGCTGAGATAGCCCCAGGAGGGATTTTGAGATTTGAACTCCTAAAATAAATAAATCCTGAGTAGGATATATAAGTGATACATTAGTAATTGTGTAATATTTAAACCCTGTAGTTACTGATATCCCACCTGGTATCTCAGTACAAGATACTTTTTTTATTAAAAGTCAATTTATAAAATTTAATAAATTAGTATGATAGCTTTTAATTAAATGTTAAAAAAATAATTAATGAATGTTTACTTAACTTAATCTCAATAATCTTAGTTGAGTCGATATTTCTGACATGATGAGGTCGGTTGTTAAATTACTCTTTAAGTCTTATAGAGAAAGAAGAGGTTCTGCTGATCATCTATTAATTTTAACTCCTATCAGCGGGTTTATTTGGCGTCGTCAAATAATCACCTCATTACAAGTTTATAAAATGTATACAATAGCTGTTATATATAATAGGGTGTAACAATAAAGTGTATAATGTACTCATATTTATCGTATTTATATGTTGTATATTAACATGTATATGATAGGATGATGGGTGACGATTTACACATTATGTACTATACTAATTATTCTTATATAGTAGGCATATCGATGAAGTGCATAATTGTTGATTTTCCCATAAACATAATTTTATTTCAGTACTCTTTAATGATCTCCCCTGATTACTGCAGAACATATCCGATGCATAGGACTATATCTTGCCACACGTTTATAGCTTTTTTCAGTGAATTGCATAATTTTTTTCAACCAATTTCATAATTTTTTCAACCAATTTCAAAATTTTACCAACCAAATACACAATTTTTTCAATCGATTTCATAATTTGTAAGATGTCGCGGTATGGTTGTCAGAAGATCATATAACACATATTTGGATATAACACATATATTTTGAAACAGATTTGGATGTATTAATTATTACATATTCTGACGATATATTTATAAGGAGTTAAATATATATATACTTATAAATTGATGAAATAAAGCATTAAATATAATTATATACCTTATATATATATATATATATATATATATATATATATATATATATATATATATATATATATATATATATACTCGTATATAGATATGCATGAGATTACCTCTTCCAAGTTCTGTATTCCTCTGCCAGAAGACAACATAATTCTGCCGGATTTAGCATTGGGAATATGGTGGCAGGTATGTTATTATATGCGAAAATCTCGCCATAACTTCTTTACCCTGCTCAGTTTTGTGGATAGCGGCATTGTCCATCACTAAAATAGATGAGAGAAAGCTGATCAAGATTCTCGAGCAATTCAATCAAAAACTGGTAACATAAATCACTTTTACAAATTCCAGAAACTATAACAAAAGACACAGTTTCACTTTTATTTCTTGTAAGGTGGAGGCTGCGTTTTCTTCAATTACTTCCTCAATCGCAGCATGTTTCGGGTGTCAAAATTATACGATGGGTAACACTCCCTTTTTTTTTGGTGCTATATGATTTCCTGACAGCCACACCGCCACATCTTACAAATTATGAAATCGGTCAAAAATTAAGAATTTTTTTGGTAATATTATCAATTTGATTGGTAAAATTATGAAATAGGTTGAAAAAGTTATGAAATTGGTTTAAAAAATTATGAAAATCACTGAAAAAAGCTATAATTTGAAATCCTCATATCAGAATGAAACAACAAGAAACAGATCGCCATCTCTGGCAACTTCTACACTTGCTAAGCGAATGCTCTACGCTCCCAAAAATTACTAAAGACCCATATACATGATCCATTTGGACTTATGGAGTACAGCATTGGGGTTCCAGTAAGCCATTGAACTCCTTTCGAATTTAATCTTTACAATCCAAAATCCTCAATGCTCCATAATGACCTTAATATTGGTCCTTTTATGAAAAACATTTAGGTCTTAGGTTCCTTCCGAAGGACGGCATAACAAAAGATTTTTTACTCGTTTAAAAATCTTAAAAAAAAAAATCGTAATAGTTTGTTGTGCAAGCCACTTCACCACAGGCTTCCCCGAGTTGAGTTTATTTTAGTACTACCAGAGGATAGTTTCTCTACTGGTCCTTATCTGATGACATTATGTATCATTCATTTTCATTTACTTGTTATATGAGTATAATGTATTCTAAAATTTCTATAAATAATTTTTTAAAAACATAAGAATTCCTTTTAAATAATTATTTCAATGTTGAATATCTCATTCGTTTAATTTAATTTTAAGCAACGTAGTACTTTCAAAAAATTAATAAGTAAAGACAATTTTTTCTACATTGTTAGTTTCAGTTGTGTAATTTGTCTTTTTTTTTTTTTTTTATTGAGAACGAGTTTTATGTATATTTTACGCACTGCGAGGTTTTATACGATAATCCAGATTTTTTTCAGGTGTTCCCTGTTCAGCTTAGAATTTTGTTTAATTTTTTTTTTGTTACTTCTCTCATCAAGTTCATAAATACTTTTTTTGCTCGAAGAGAGTTGAGCTTTCAGCTGAAAGTTAAAAAAAAAAATTAGGATCTGCAATTCCGTTTCATCGGAGTACATATGGCCACTGTTTAAATCTCGCATGAAATGGCTGCTTTTGAAGAGGCCGATTAGCAAAAACCAGTGAAGAGATTGAGGTGTGGATTAGATGCGGTCATTGCCGCTAATGCTCATCTCGCATCTCAATTCCCCAGCTCTCTCGGATAATATCTGTAATATAACCCGCACCAATCCCAGTATTGTCCCTCTCACTCAACTCACTGTTGTAATTATGCTCAGTTGAGATGATTTCTAAACCTTACTTTATTTATGATTTGATAGTTTAGTTTGTAATAAAGTCATTAAGAACCGCCAGCTATATTGTGGACTAGGATTTGAAGCAATGGGACAAAAACGAGCAATTGAAATATGTTCTGAATGCAATATATTTTGTGGAGTAGCCGTAGGTCCACTGGTTTCTTGATAATGATAATTTTTTTTTTCTTACATTTTTACTTTCATTTTTTTAATGGTCTTTCGTCTTAAGTTTTGTGATGTTTGCTATTATTTATTTTTCCTGTTGTGCTTTTTGAAGTGTGGTGAGTGTATATTGAATTTTGAATTTCTGAAGTATCTATCAGCTGTTTTTATTTAACCTTAACCAGCTGGGGTCGAGTAACCTTCCTTATGATTCATTAGTTGCATTTGAGCCTTCGAGGTGGTGGGATGTTTCTTGGGTGCATTATTCATGTTTTGTTTTGCTGTTATTCTCTTTCTACCCTGAGGATGCCTGAATGGGCGATTGGACAGATAATTTCTGTTTCTGTTTTAGTTTGGAGACTTACGGCTTTTCGTTGGAATTTTTCCACGGTCTTAACATTTATGTAAGGTCTCTTTTTTATTTTTCCTATTAATCCTAATTTGTAAGCATTCATCCCAAAATATTCCAAATATTCTTCCGAAAGATCTGAAAACAAGATAGCCACGAGATCTCCTGACTCGTTTATTCTGTTTAACATTGTTACTTCCATAAAAAAATCTCATGCTGCTATAAGTTGATTATACGGATCTGCTTATAGATTTTTAATTTTAATATTTTTTTACAATATTTTTACCACTTCATTATACTCATGAATGCATATTCTGTGCTACACCCTTCAAAGGTATGCACAGTTTTATGCTCGTTATCTGTGGAGCTTTCCTGCTCTTTGAAAGGACATGACTTATCTCCTAGGCGCAGGCACGGGACATTCCGGTATCGGCCTTTCACTCTTGAATTTTTGGAGTGGAGCTGTTGGAGGATTGTGTTGGGAAGCGAGTGGCTGATAATGGGGACGCTCATTGTAAGGAGGAGGCACTCAATGCTGCACCGAGCCGCGCATATCCATTACCTCACAAATGGAACTCTACTCCCGTAGCCAATGCCTATTTTAATACCAGCTGGCTCACTTAATGATCCCATGTCGTCATTGTGACTTTAAAATGGCGCATAAATTACTGTCCCCCTCCCTTCACTGATTCATTCTTGTGCATTTATGAATCCTGAACGTGTTTAGTATTACATCAATCCAATAGTTAACTAATGGGTTCATAAAGAATTATGTTTATAACCCAGGAGATTATACCATTACTTCCTTAAGTCAGTTTAAGTCCTTAAGTGTAAACTTATATTTACCTTACTCTTTGAAATGTATATATACCACCTATAAAAAAAAAGTGAGGTCAAATACGTGATCAAAATAGAGTTTATTATAAATAGTTAAGACTGGAGTAGAATAATTGGTATGATAGTTTGTCATAAATAGTGTATATATTTGGTCATCTTTATAATAGTCATGTAAATCTCATATCTTAACAATAAATATCTTTCTCATTTTGCATTTTAAGCTTCTGTTTGAAAACTGGCGCCCGAACAGAGACTCGAACCGCGGACCCTCAGTGATTTCCATTGAGACACTGATGAATCTTTAAATTCCCACATACTAGTTGGAAAATTATGATATAATTTAAATATCAGGTGACCCGAATATGTTTCAATGAGTTATCAGTGAATCGAGTAATAACAATATTTTGTACTGAGTTAAATGAATCACATAACTATCGCGTAATTGCCAGCCAGATCCCAACTCTGTTTACTTTTTATCTCTTCCTCAAATTAACTCACTGTCATTAGCCTTAACGTACGTAGCATGCTGGGGAACACATACGTACAACGAGGAAAACTAAATTTCAATTACAATTGAAATTACTTCCTAACTAGCGCATGTAGAAGTATTGTAATTAAATTTTAATGGGCTATTATAACATTGAAATTCTACCGATTCCTTCAAATTACAGTTTTCAGGAAGTAATTCCGATTGTGATCGAAATAAAGTTCCCCTGAATCTGCCTAGAGTGTGTGAGGAGTTATTTGAATTAAGAATATATGTATTACATGTACGAGTTGGGCATGATTATACTGATTTGTATATTATATTCTTTAATTTATTAATGAAGGACTAGGTGTAGCTCGTCTCACATCAGAAGTCGAAAAAGTCTAACCAAGCAGTCTATTGCCCTAAACGAATTTCTAAAAAGGTAATAAACGCTGACCAGATTGGTAAAAGTAAAAGAGGTAGACCCAGTAGTAGGTCGGAGGGTAGCGTGAAGGGTTATCTTGCGGATTTGGGATTGGCCGGAGATCAAAGGCCAGCGATTGATATATTGGTAGTATAGGCATCCAGGAATTGTGGTCGCTCGGCCTTGTTGTATTATTATATATTTATTATTATATTACCCATACAGAGTTCAGAATAAACATTTACATGAGTAATTAGCTAATCCCTCTTCATTTGCTCTTATCTATCTTTGGAACTCCTTTTCCAATTTTATTTATCTTATTTTCGCACTTTTTCTTCACTTATTTAATGATCAAATAATATGTAACAACACAAACATAACCTGACCTGTCACTGGGGAAGGTCACACCCAGCACAGTCAGTGTTGCCAGTGATTAAACAATTAATTTATGAACAATATTTTTAAGCAACACTGACATAACCATATAGATAACCTGCCGAGAGTTGGTGAAGTAAAAACGTGGTGAAAACAAGCGACTGGGTTTTGGAGTACTATTATTCAGCGGCCGAAGATAACTTTATTTAAGTATAGTTGTTTCTTTTAATTTAACCATTTTCTTTTTGTAACCTGCAGTGCAGCAATTCTTTATCATTTCATATACAAGTGTTTTTTTTTTATTTGAATATAGACTTTTATTTTTTCTTCAAATTTATTTTTATTATTCACCCCTTCAAATATATTTATGTAAATAATATTAAGGCTTATAAATTGACCAGTACATTTTTGTAATTTTTTTGTCCGAGTAATATATAATTTCGTCCAACTTTTTTTTAAAATTTCATTTCTTATCCATATTCTAAATACAAGGTTTACCCAAGTAGATTTGCATTACTTGTAACAACAGTGAACAGAAAGTTACTTAAAAAAAAAATTTTGTTTAGATTAATTTATTGATATTTATAACTATAATAATATTACTGCAAGTAAATCTGCTGATATGAACAAATGACATGGCAAACAAAAATTGTGGAGTAACTACCCATCGGTAACACTCCAATAAAGTTCTGTAGGGGTTATCAGGAATAGTATAGGAAGCAAGTTGAAAGACTAGCGGATTCAAGTGTGTATGGAGCTTGCCATGGAAGGATAGGTATCTAGTTTGGGCCAAATCAGCAACATATTGGATATTAAGATCATGATGGATGAGTTTGTTTGTGACATAATAAGGAGCATTGAGGAGTTTACGAAGGATTTTGGATTGTAATGATTGGATACGAGATAAATTGGATGGTTTAGTAGAGGCCCAAAGCTCAACTCCATATCTCCAAATAGGTCTGATAACTATCATGTAAATGAGTCTTTTATAATTAATTGGGAGGTTAGAACGTTTGTCCAGTAAATATTGGAGTAGGCGAAAACGTCGAGCAGTTTCTTGTCTTGTATGGGGATTTAAAAAAAATAAGATAAAAAATAATAATGAAGAGATGAAAAAAGTTACACTCGTTCGAACAGTGAATGATGGTAATAGTTATAAGTTGAATAATGTATCGTAAAGTTACGGGGAAAACGTGATGTTTTTTCTGGCTATTCTTTTTCTAAGATGTCTAAGAGGGCTCTAGAATATAACTCTGTTTTATTACTTATTTACTATTTTATATATTTATTAAGGTACCAGACTGGCCTAACCAATGGTAATGTATTATTTACATATTTGGTTTATTAATTTAAGTATAACATAATCTAATAATTCTGGTATACTAAAATGATATCTAACACTCGGAACCGAGACTACATTAAATATTTTAATGAACATAATTACAATAATAATAATTTAGAACAGAAATAGAGTTAAAGAAATAAATCTAAAAAAAAAATAACAAGGAAGAAAATGGTCTGAATGGAGGCCAGAAAATATTCTCTTTAATAAGGAAAACTATTTATTTTAAAGCCAACGTTTGGACCCACAGTTCAGGTCTTCTTCGGGGCTTATAATTGGACCAAGGCTGTAGAATTAAAAAAAAATTAATAAAACTTGGAAAACAACCACCCACACATGGTTTTGAATTCTGATTAAATTTTCATTATTTATCAGGAATGTTCTTTGTTTAAGTATAAAACAATTACAATTATTGAATTCTTATTCATGATTATTATGACTATATAACAACAACAAAGAAAAAGAGAATTTTAACGATAGTATTGTTTATAATCAACGGGTATTGCTTCCTTGCAGAGTAGATACGAAGTACTTAACAATACGAGCCAGTTATGGTTAAGTCGTACGTAGGAGTGGGAAAGGGATTTGCCAGCGCACTATGAATATATGCTCTGCATAATTCACGGTTTCCGAGGATAACGGTTCTTGCTTGAATTAAATGCTGATTAGCCCGAAGTCGACATCGGGCGGTTGGGTAGGATTGAGGGAATTATATATCTCGTATAAATGTTAGTAGAGTCTCTGGAGAAAATTGATTCCGAGTTGGCTTCCACTTATATCCTTAAACCTGACCAGGAGCTTGATATCGTGAATCGATACGCATTCCGAATCACTAGCACTCGACTGGGTTCTGCTTCATTGGTCGCAGTGCGTAGCTCATCTCCAAGGGCATTCAGATTTTTATTAAAAGAAATCTATCCCTTCTTTTTGATTAGACACAGATGAATATTTTTCTAGTTTTTGATCCTTTAAAATCAATTGAAAAAAAAGTATGTTTATAGATGATCCACTGAAGAATTGAGAACCATGTACTTTGCTAACATAATAAGCTTCTGGTCGGAATAATGACCTATTAGTATCCTATATCTGTATATAATGTCTCATTTAGTACTGATATATTTCTTGATTTCATATTTTAATTAAGTTACCTTGGAGGTTCTAGGTGTGACAGTTAAATTATTCAACCTGTTAACATCATAGATTGATCTGTAATTGATGAGCGATTGGTTGTGTGTGATCTAGGACAAATCATTTCCCTTCACAACCATACAGACTCTTCATGGGATGTAAGACACACAACCCATGTAGGGTATTTGGCTCAGTACCATGTTGCCTGTTTTTCTATGTTTTGCCTGTTTTACTGTTTTAGTATGTGTAGGTATCTGAATATCCCAGATCATGTTCAGCCTCCACTTTTCCCCCAATTAAGTGCATAGTCTTCATAGAGGCTGGGTGAGGCCCAGGAAGGTCTGCAGATCCTCATGGATCGATTTATGGTGTTAAAAAAGCTACCTGAGACAGCCGAATTCGAAACCCGAGACCTTCAGCTTAGTTACTCACATCACTACACTCTGAGCTACTCCGTTCCCTACCATTATGTTAAAGATAACATAATTAAAAGTTGAAAAGAAGAAATGTTTTAGTACTACATGAGCTATTTCCTAAGTATAAAATTATCCATATATGGAAGAGATTCAAGTAAACATAACTGGTAAAGAAAACAAATTTTAAACTTGAGTCTTGTTCTTAGCACTAAGCCACTGTAAATTCTTTTCGCCTGAAGGTCATCGATGTAAGTCCGGCTTGTGGAGCTGGGCTGAGCATTGTATGTAAATCTACTGGCGTAATATCTCTCGTAATCTCTTCTCGACTGATCCATCTACAGGAGGACATTTCCTATCAATTAAAAGCCAAATACAAGGCTTGGCATGACAGTATTTTTTTTTAGGAAAGGGAGGCTCCATATTTGCATACTAATATATATTTGAAACAACGGTACATACATTGGGTTTATCACTTAAGATTATAGCAGCATAAGCACGGGTAAAGAATTAAAGGAAGGGTCACGGTTTTAAAAATTCAAAGAGTAATGTTTATTTATCTTCAAAACAACAAAAGGTAAATAACAGTAACAATGATAAATAAAGACAATAGCCAGAATAAGAAAAAAAGGGAGAAAGAGTGGGATAATGAAAGAAGTTTATTTGGTAGGAGTGACCGGAGGGAGCCGATACATCAAAGGGAAGATAAGGAGAGAGCCTTCAAGGAGATTTCTCTAATTGCTTCGCTTCCAGAAGTTGCAGCACTAACTTCCTCCAACCCCGTGGTCTCCAATTGTTAAGCCTTTCACAAAAAGTGTTTTTTGCGCTCTGGCGGCTGGACAAATTGTTCAACTTTAGCGGCAGATATTTCTCGAGTAGCTTCTTCTCCTGCCTAAATCACCTTCCTCTTTGAACCTCAAAGCGATGTCATAGCGCCCTCATAGCCACCGCTTCTTCTCTTCTTTATATAAGATGGTGTTTTCTTCAGGTATGAGGTTTCCAAGGGTGGGCAATTTATATTTTTTTGTTGTATGTGACCCATTGTGCTGAAGGAAAATGGTCCAGAGATAAGAATTAAAAAACTAATTAATATCAGTCAGTATTCAACATGAAAAATACCGAGTAGCTAATAGTGTCTTTTACATTTTAATTACAACGAATATACAGAAAAAAATTTTAATATGCAACCACCAACAATGTCTCCATTTTTACTGCTGTGTAAAAAGATACCTGTAACCCTACAACCCATGAAGGGTATTGTGTTCAATACAAGGTTAACACGTACTGTTTCTAAACCACAAACAAAGATGATACTACGGTATTTATTTAGATTTTTTTTTTAAATTTATTTATTTACATTTTTCAAATGGTTACATATTAAACTCAAAGAGGTTACATATTTATATACATTGATATTTACATGTAAATAGGATAAGTGGTACATAATGACATGAGAATGACAAGTAGAGAAACTACCCACTGGTAGTACTCAAATCAAAGTTCAACTAAGAAGGTCACGTGCCCATCTTCTTTTCAGACGCCTCGGAGGATTATCGGGAATTGAAGAGGAAGCTAGGTTTGAAACAAGAGGGTTTGAGTGGGAATGAAGTTTGCTATGAAAGGATAGATACCGGGTTCGGGCCAAATCAGCAACAAATGGGACATGGGGTACCCACTTTATGGAAGCTTGGTGAGCCCCAGGAGGGTCCTAGATCCCATAGATTCATTTTCGGCCGCTAACAGATTAAATAACATTCTGTCAGCCAGCGGTATTTGAACCCGGGACAAATATAAGTGAAAAATCTCCAAAATTACGTTTGTTATTACTTTCTCTTTCCTTTGAGAGGAAGTGGAGGCGAAAAATTAACCTGTATTATTATAACTTATAAAGGGTCTGGGGTTTAGTACATGGTAGATATAATACTGAATATGAAGGGTTCTGCAGGGAGTTATTTTTCCATGATAACACTCAACCACCAGGTGTTTCCCCAAATTATTGAGTCCTGACAACCTTATGAAGCTCTGCAGTTCGCATTTAATCCAGGGATATTAAAAGATTAAATGTTTCATCCATATATGGATTCAAACCCTTCAGCTTAGTAATTCGGGGCTCTACGCACTGAGTGCACCCATGTTAAATACAACACAATTAGCAGATGAAGAGAGGAAATACATTGGTACTCCATAGATTTCTATCATAAGTTAATTCATCAGATGTTTAAAAACTATTGTAGAATCCTTTTTTTTTTTTAAATAGTGCAATTATTTATCGAAAACTGTAAAAAATTGTTATATTGATTGGGAAGGTTTTTAGTGTGAAAACAAAAAAAAATTGTTTCAATTCCATGATAAATGATCTGGAACATTTGTCAGATTATTTCTAATAAATGTTATCCTTTTTTGACAAAAACACTGTTATGATGATCCAAAACAGATTCTGTGCAACTTCTTTTTAATTTGGCTGGTTGCAGAGATTTATTTTCTTTTTCATTTTTCGAAATTTCTTCTGTTACACAATTTACCTTGTGAAACTATGGAGTAACCAGGATTGCTTTTAGCCAATAATGAAATAATAAATCAACGTAAGAATTTGTTTCTAGTGTTTCCATTTATTAACATTAGAAGGATATATTGGGCATGACAACAGATTATTTCGCCCTTACCTAATTTAAATCATGCTCATCTTTTACACTTAACTTAAATAATTAAAACTTTCGGAATTGGAAATCCAAATAAGCAAGTTTCACCATTTTGCCAATACTATATTTAATAAATTACAAACTCTCAAAGGACGATTGGGTTGTGAATACAAAGCATTTATTATATATTTCAATTACGGAATACGCACAGTTGAAACGGAACTGTAATAGCTTCCGTTAGCTTGGCTCAAAGAGACCCTGTAACGTATTTCGCTACACACAATTAATGGATTGCAATGCGCAATTAGAACGTCAGCACACAGGTAACATTCACATTCTATATTGATATTACATTTAATAAAGCTATTTCAGCTCTGTTAGATATATTGAAATTTTATGTTAGATATATTAATGAAATTGGCCTCGTTCTAACCACATTCTTCCAGGACATACATGTCCTTTAACAATGATAGATACTTCATATCCAGACGGATAGTTACGATGTACTATATCACATACTTTTAAATGCAAATTTGTATTTATGAATAAGATTGCTTTAAAATATAACGACACACATTAAGATCATAAATAAATGTTCAACGAATCTCTAGAAGCACTGGGTTTTTACATCATAGCTTACTTAATTACTTGGAATTGAGGTACTTTACTAAAGAGTAGCGGAAATGTTTAGCCGGGCCATCATTCCCTTTCCCTTAGTCCCGTCTTAAATTCCTCTCGACGAGGTCCCTAAATTCTGGACGAAACGAGAATTACAAATTAATAAAAATTAACAAGGGCCGTACCTAAGTAATTCCCCCCCCCCACTCCACTCTTCATTGTAATAGATTTATCCACGCCCCCTTCTTCTCCGCCTTCCTCTTTCCCCTCCTCCTACTCCTTAGGCAAGGACTCAGGAGCTAAACGGGATTAGCCTTTGGAGTGGATTAAGAGGAGCCTAATAACGTGTTTAGCCTCCTCTCACAAAGCAGAGCACTTAACACGCCGTCTTTTTATTATTTCTTTTTATTTTATAACCTTCCTCCCCCCCCTACCAATTCCGTCAAACTCATCCAGTTATCTGATCTTGAGCCTTAACAGTCATAAAAAGAAAAGACCTTTACGATCTTCCTGTCGAAAAAACGTTGGTCAATTTGTTTGAGAACACATCAATGGAAGAACTTAATTGAGCCATCAGTAAAGGAATTAAGTTTCTGGAGTTGTTATAATCACTTAGGATGCAACACTCCCAAGAGAATCCTCACTAGTTTTTCGGAGAATCCTCAGTAGCATTTAAAAACTAAGAACATTAATTGTCCTCATGACCCACGTCCTCTAGATAGGAAATACATTCGATGCCTTGATTGAAACAGTCATAGGTGATTCGGCCTCTAAGGCGCTGGTTAGTTACCAGTGGCCAGCCTATCGTTGCACCTTCGAATGCTTCACAGCAACGTATCTTTATGTAAAATGCATCACGCAGCCAAAGATATTCATAGTCTATATCGGCAACCGAAGAAATAATAATGATATTTGTCATTCCTCAATCCCTCCTAATATCCGCCATGCCCCTTCCCAATCCTCTTTGAAGCCTCTGCTTTTCCTACTTTTTTAAGATGGTTAAATGTTAAATTCTTAAATTAGTCATTTGCTTAAATGAATCAGTTTTAAATAATGTTTTTTTGTTGTTTAATTGTTTTTCAAATTAAAAAGACATACTACGTCGCGAAGATTAAGATGGGCTTGTAAAGTTGCAGGGCTCAAGAACAAATGAATTTCTAAAGAGCGAATAAGCGCTGATGGCAACTGGGATATAGTGGGTTAGACCAAGGAGTAGGTGGGAAGATTTCGTTAAGGGTGATCTGGCGGATTTGGGTTTTGAAAAACGGAAGTTTGTAAGCCTAGATTAGTGGTAGCGACATGGAGTCTTCGGGTTCGCTAAGCCTTTTATTATTAATAAACATATACATTATTTAAAAAACTTATTCGAGCTCATGTTTTTATTTGCTCGTATTTGTTTATTTATTATCCTTATTTGTCTAGTATTTTGTCATGAATTCTAATTTTTTTAACTTACTTTTTTGGCACATTAGCAAATACTTAATGATTTGTGTATTTAGCCTTCTGACAAGATGTATATTTATGTATCCTTTTCTTTTCATGTTTATTATTCTAAAGGGACCTACTCATAGACCCAGAATAAAGTTACTATTCTATTCTAAACTAGCTTTTGCCCGCGACTTCGTCCGTGTAGAAGTCGAAAATGGCTCTAATAGGATTTTTATGTTATTAATTTTGTTATAACATATAAATTATTATGTTCAAATGTTTGAATACTTAAAAATATAACAATATTTATTATAGTATAGGGATTTAAAGGTTAAATAAACATGAAAATAAAAAAAAAATATTGTTATATTTTGTGAACACGAAGCCTTCGATCTGGTGAAAGTTACAAGGGGGTATTATCTTTTTACAACGAAATCGAAATACTAGACACCTACCGCAGTATTTCTTTGTAAACAATATTTTTTGTGCTAGAATCACCAGGCTACTCTGGAACATGCCACATACAACTGGCCGTGAGAGAAGTAGCTTTCCCTCGAGTCTACTCTCGCTATCTTAAGAGTTTGACCTTATAAAATTTAATTTAAATCAAAAGGACTAAGGAGTATTGATACCAACTTCGAAACAAATCACCGCCAAAATAACTTTCTACCTCTTTTTAACCCCATTAGGGGATACATTACAATAAAATACGAAACATGTCTTCCATCAATTCTGTTAAAAAAAGTTTTTCCACAATTTGAAGTAGATTGGACCAAGAAATCACCTTGTCCACTACAAATTTCGCCCCCCTGAGGGGTAGAATTTCGGAAAATGCTTTGTTATCAGATGACTACGTCAAACAAAGAACACACCCTCCAAGTTTCAGGTCTCTACGATCAGCGGATTAGGCTGTGCGTTGATCTCACAAATCCCCCCCTTTTCACCCCCTTAGGGGTAGAATTTCGGAAAATCTTTCTCATCGGATGCCTACGTCATACAAAGAACACACCCTCCAAGTTTCAGGTCTCTACGATCAGCGATTTAGGCTGTTCCTTGATCCGTCAGTCATTCAGTCATTCAGTCAGGACGAACTCTTTTATATATATATATATATATATATATATATATATATATATATATATATATATAAATCGATAAAATATGCCAAAACGTATGCAATCCTCAAATAGTATATTTAGTTATATTTTATTTCTGTCTGCATCCCTACCATCTTTTCCTTGCGTTCATCTAGGGTCGGTCATATCCCCATTATTATAGATTTATTTATTGCTATATTTTATTGTTATAACACAAATTAACAACAGAGATAATTATTCCTTATTAGATATGAAATCCCCATGGCTTTTGATAAACAATCACTCTCTCTATCAAGGTTGTCTTAGCTATCTAAAGTTGTAAGATGAGAAAACGGCCAATTTACTTGAGAAACTTTTCGAATTTCGTTGGGATTCGAATGATAAGGAAGGAGACAAGGGGACTTTAAATACCAGGAACAAGCTATTTACCTCGTCAAAGAGCTCAAATAATATTTAAGATGGAGGTACTCCCTTCCTGTGTAAAGTGTCCCTGTCTCTCTTACTCTCACTTTCCCTCTCAAACTGTCTCTATCTCTTTCTCTCTCTGTCGTGCTAAACGAGTCTCGCAATATGACAAGATCCTTTAGTAACAAGAAACTCGCCAAGTGGAATTTAATCCCTCACAGCCTGAGTATTCCTTCATGTGGGGGAGTGGTTATCAAGTGAAACGCATTCTGGACCGATGGGGATGAAAATAAGGCATCAGGTTCTAGTAAATATGATGTTATTGTCCAAAAATACGACAAGGAATACACTATTTTTTCTCATTTCTTCTTCTTTTCATTTATAGTATATTGCTGAAAAACCATAAATCATAAATGGGGTTACAAATTATTGCCCTTGTGATCATTTTATATTAAGTTATAATAATACATATATAAAATACGCCGTTAAAAAATATTTTGCTAAAGCATTACATCCTAAAAAAAAGGTATCCTTGTAAAAAAGAAATCTGCCACTACAAACCGTGAAGGTTATCGGGTTCATGACATGGTAGTGACCGTATTATTTCAATGCACATGGTTGTGCAGTGAGTTAATTTGACTGAGATTACACTGAATCGCCAGATTTGCCCCAGTTAATGGCATTTTACAGATGCTCGGTGAATCGTATGTAGATTTCACTGGGTCGATCTATGGCTCTTAACAGTTTAAATCACTTATCTGCGTCAGCTGAGTTTGAATAAACCCTTTGAAAAAATATTATGTCTCTAAGGAAGTTTTCACATTTCAAGCACATTATGTTTTTGTTAACATAATATTTAAGGTTTTATGTTTAATCTTCAAGTAAAGAAAATATTTGATGTTGTTTATGGTGTATCAGGTATAAGATGCCTGCAAAAATAATTACAGTAAAAATATAAAAGTATTAAATAAACGTTTTTTATTTAATTTTTTTTTTTTATGAACTGAGATGTATATGATTAAAATAGTTACTTCTATATAATTTTATTTTAAACATATGAAATAGATATTTCTTGCGGGTACGAATAATGAAATTAAATAGTATCACCTAATATTATTGCATCCTATTATTTGTTATGATAATATAATAAATGTACTTTCAAAATTTTTGTTGATCAAATATACCGCTGACGCTGTAGCGTAGTCGCGAGTTCGGAATGTTACTAAACTGGTTTCTCCAAATCTTAATGAAGCCTATCAGTTGATTCTTGTTCCGATCGTTGTATATTTCAATGAGCTTCTATATAACGTTTGTGCTGTCGTGTTATGTCGTGTCATGTTTCTACTTGTACGATCAACTGCCATGTTGGAAGCCATGTCGATATTTTATAACAGTATTTATCAGCTGTGAGTTTATCATCTAGAGCTTAACTTCATTTTAGCCACTCTTCGTTAGGACTAGGAATGTGGATATCGCAAAGATATATATATATATATATATATATATATATATATATATATATATATATATATATATATATATATATATATATATAAAGCAAATGCATACATATATAGAATAGAATAGAAAATCTTTATTCTGGAACTATACCATTCAGAATGACAAAGTTGTATTATTAAAAAAACAACGCTTCTAGCCTGAAACATACAAATTAAAATAAGTTAGTTAGTGATTAATAAAAAAAAAACAAAGACTGAAAAATTTACCTGAAACAAATTTAGTAAAAAAAAAATTTAGTCATAACAATAATTATGCACATCTAATTACATCTACATAATGAATCAAAAATTATGCATCTTAAACCATGGTAAGAGATTTTATAATTTAGAGCCTTGATGGAAAAAGTGAGAATAATTGGCTTTAGTAGACAAACACTAAAATATTAAAAAATAATATTAAAGAATCCTCATAACTTGGAAAACAAAAACAGGCTTATTAACATTTGGAATAAAATTTGTGTACCATATATCTTTAAGCTAAACTTGATTGGCACATGAGCGAATATGGTAATGGGAGGGTGTTATTGGTAAGGAAGGTGCATTCCTGATATTAAGAATCGAATATAAAGGCATTGAGCTCATTTAAAATCGTATAATAATATCACGATACATCGCATAATAACGATAAATCCGTTGAGATTATTGGCTTCGACATAGTCACTATAAATTGTTAAACTTATAAAGCACATTCCAATTTTTTTTGTTCTTTGTTCAAAGAAAATATAAATATAAATATCACATCAGCCGTCCAGGCAGATTTTTTTTGTCAAAAAGTATCGAAACTGTAATAAACCAATTTATTTAAAAAAATCGATCTATCGATTTTTATTCATTAAATTAGTTAGGCATAGACGATCGTTTAATCCCACAACAATGAGCAGTTATGTAGTTATGATATACAATCAATTTTTTTAATGACAGTTGTTTAGGATGAGATCTGTTTAGGTTTGTTGCCTTCAATCGTTTTATTATCGTCATAAAAGTTACAAAGGCCAGTCGTTAGAAGAGATAAATGCGTATCTGTGGTCTCGTTCAATTAAGTAACTGCCGGGTCATACAGGCTAATGTTTGAACATCACTTCAGGCCATCAGTAATGTTTATCCTCCCCCCTAATTCTTATAATTTTATTTATTATTTTGAAATACTTTATTTTTTATGTAATTCGCTATTTTTGATGTGAAAACTGTTATTTTCATAAGAAATTAGTTTTAAAAAGTCTTTAAATTATATGGGAATACATAATGTATTATTGAGGCAGAATAATTTATGAATGAAATATAAAATAATTTAATTGTAAAAACTATAAATAAGAGAAAAAAATAATATTTGAAAACATATTTTTCAAGAACTAATATATTATATTAATAGCAATACATTCAATTATATAAATCATAAATAAATTAATTAATTAATAAACCGAAAAGTATTTTATTTAAACATTAACTTAATTAAATTAATTTAAGGTAGGTTAACAATTCTTAATAAATTTAAGTACAGAAAATACTTAATTTTAAGGGAGCGTGATGGATCATTTATTGAGTACCGGTTTATAACTATAGATTGTGGAGGACATTGCGCGGATACCTACCCGAGCCTCTATAAACTGTGTACTCCTGCAAACCCAAGTAACCTCCAAGAATTAGCTTATCAACTGTACAGTTTCTTGTGCTGAATTCGAGGCCATACGAGAGAAACCCATAGTGGTATAGGCATTAACCTTAATTTATATATAATTGTAGGCTTTTGTGTATCTTTTCATCTCATAATTGTAGGCTTTGTTTGCACAACCCTACTCTATTTTTTTTAACCTTTCAACAAAATATCATTCTATAAAGTATTTTTACATTAGAAAAAATACAAATTAAAATATATTAATTAAATTGTAATAAGGATGATAGCGGAGTATAAAATCTGCCCTAAAATGGCTATAAATTTAGGATAGCTTATTCAAACATCAAATAAGTGTAATCCTTTCAGGTACTTAAAACTTTTGTCATTTCTCTATATGTTTCCAATATAACCTAAATCAACCTAGCGTTCTTCATCTCTTTCAATTTATTTAAATTTCCTCACAAGCTTTCTCCTCATCCTAATCTTGTTTTATAATCCTTCTCTCCCTAACTCCACTCATCCCTATAATCCTCCCTCCCTAGCGTTAAAACCGCAATGGCCTCAGAATGTCTTTAATAATATAACTGTGGGATTCCTGGAAATTGCCAGTTTCCCCACACTCGATTCTTGAGCATCACCGGTTTAAGTATCACTTGGTTCTCCCTCAACTCCAACACAAGTTAGGAGGGGTGAGAGAGAGAGAGAGAGAAAGAGAGTTGGAGAGAGCTCTTGGGACTCCTGGAATCCTGCCTTCCAGTCCTGAAGAGAAGATGAAGGAATACATTAATACTATTAATATACACAGGAATAGCATTAATACTTTGCACACGATCCCCTTCATTGATCCAATTAATGTTTATTTTATTAATGTCATGCAAATTCTTTTATTAATGCTCTACACGTTTTCCTTTATTTAAAGGCTTATTAAGGGTTAATTAAAAAAAAAAAAAATGTAAAAACTTATTTATTACTCCAGTTTGATCAAATTATTTTGAATGTTTAAGGTTGTTAATTTATCATACAATAAAAATTGAATATTGAAAAAATAAGTAAACCTGTACCCCTACAACCAGTGAACGATTCAGTGCTTTGTAGAGATGTATACTGTTCCTAAGTTATTGGTTTTGCAGTGAAATAGCTAAAATCACTCCCAATCATTAGGTTTTCCACCTCTTTATAGAGAATAGGTGAGCCCCAGGAGGGTTGCCGGATCCGACAAGACCAGCTATGGCTGTCAACAGATAAAATAGTTAATCTGTTGGATTTGAACGGGGGACCATCAGTAACTCAGCACCCAACCCACTAAACTACCCTGCTCCCAATAATAATTCTAAATGAAATAAAAGAACAAATCATCCAATTTAAAAACAAATAAAATAGAAAATACACTTAATTCAATTGATTTAAATAATGGAATCTTTTATTTATTGTTATCAAGCGTTTATTTATAACATTATTTTTAAACTGATGTAGAATTGTAATGGTGGATCCCATTGTCCATGGATTCCCGCTATTATAAATTTTCGGAATAGCTTCCCTTTTAGATGTATGGATGTATTATTTATTTTCATCATCCATAGTTTTTTGGGGTTGTCTGAAATCCACGAACAGACGATGCAATTAAGAATTGTGATCATTATATTTCTCTAACGCCCAATTTAAAAATAAATGTATCTGTACATAATTTTTTTTCAAATTAGATTCTATATCTGTATATTGGTCCTCTGCTTATCAAACCTCATATTTTAAGTTCAATGGACCTTGCTTTGAATCTTCAGAAAGGGATATAATTACATTGGCCAAAGATGAAAAAACTTTTGTACTGAAAATATCTTATTCCTATATTTTTTAGGGTGCTGAATCCAAATATAATATTAAAAAAGCTGTATCCCCCACAATTTCTTCACATTTTATAGTCGAATTTATTAAATTATGCGATTTTTAAAGAATTGAACAGCTTTAATATTGGGTTGCCACACATCAAATGACCGTTATTATAACCAGGATGAAAATTAAAATTTTTGATAAAATCTAACTTATTTTTTATTCAAAGCATTCCCTATCATTTTCGATACACTTCTGCCAACGCATTACCAAGTTTTCTATCCCAGATTTGAAAAACGTTGAGTCACGTGATGAAAGGAATTCAGAAAGTTCATTTTTAATGTCTAAATCATTGGTAAACAATTTTCCTCGCAAATAGTTGTGCAAACTCCGAAAAAAAGTGGTAGTCTGTATGGGATTGATATGGGGAATATGGGGGGTGTGGTAAGACTTCATAGCCCAACTCCTTTAATTTATTCACTGTCTGTATTGATACATGAGGTCGGGCGTTATCATGAAGGAGAATAGGTCCTTTCTTGTATACCAATACCGGCTATTGTTTGATCAAATTTTGATGCAGTTGGTCAATTTCTTGTCAGTATGACGTTGAATAAATTGTTTTTCCCTTTGGCAGAAAAGAAAAATGATTGACCCCGGCCATAGAACACATACAGTAACCATTAACTTCTTCGGATAGAGATTCTGTTTTGGCATGTGCCAGTGATTATCGGCTGATCGGCATCTAAATTTGACCAGATCGGCGTCGACTGCAATACATGATCCAGTTTTCGTCACAAGTTATTAAGCGGCCGAGAAATGGTTCGTTTCAACTTCTGACGTTCGTTGAGCTCGTGTGGGACCCAGGAATCAAGCCTTTTTGCCTTTCCGATCAATTTGAAATGCCTGGAAACTGTCGTACGAATATTCTCTGACTGTTATATGAGGGTCTTCTTTCACAGCATTCTTAAGATCTTCGTCCTCTGTTAATGTTTGAGGTTGTCCTCGGGGCAGATTTTCTAATGTCGTATCTCCTGAGTAAAATTTTGTAAACCAACAACGGATGGTTCTTTCATTAGTTCCTTCACCAAACGCATGATTAATATTTCTTGCTTGTTTGTACTAAAAAAAAAATCGTTCGAAAATCGCGTGTTTCCATGGCCACGGGTAAAATTATACTAAAATCTGTATGCCTACTTGGGAAAAAAACAAACACAGTTTGCAAATAGAGAATTAACAAGTGCTTATTATAGATGGTAAATATTTTGCCAAGAATCAACAGGCAACGCATTAATCCTCTGTAAAGTTTAAGATTTAAAATATCGGACATTTCATGTGTGACAACACAATATTTAAAATAAATAACTGAAAAACTAGGTCTTTGGTGTGGATGAAGTTGGTAGCACCGCTGAAACACATTTGCTGGCCAAAGAAGGTTGATTCTTTTGTCTATTAACAGCTGATGTTTTGTTTACCTTCAACCTAACCTCACTTTTACGTTTCCTTTACATGTGGTCAGTAAAATTTCTAATCGTGGTTGTAAAAAACTCTGCTGACAGTTTTTGTTATATTTGTAGTGAGTTTGTGATTAAAAAACACCAAAGAAACAGACTTTGTCAAAAGGTTTCTTTATCATACTTTGAAACTAAACTAGGTGATCAGGATAAATCTTGGATAAATTAAATTTGCTATTCCTATGATATGGAGGGAGCCAAGATATCATTTCGATGATTGCTACTTTTGCAGTGTCGATATTACTGGTCATAACTCAAAAAATAAGAAGGTAATAAGCTACCCTAACCTTCCGTCCGCCATCCGACCAATAGAAACAGAGTATGTTTCTATTGTAGCTAACATGTTATAGAACTTTAAAAAGTTAGGATGTTTAATGAGCCTGAAAGTTCACTTTTTGAACAGCCACCTTGATTACTTCCCGAACGTTTTGGGAGATGTTAGTGAGGAGCAAGGTGAGCGTTTTCACCAGGATGTTAAAGCGGTGGAAAAACGCTACCAGGGCCGCTGGAACACCAACATGATGGGGGACTACTGTTGGTCACTTCACCGAGAAGTTCAACAAGCGACTCATCGTAGAAAAAGCTACACAAGAAGCTTCAAAGAAAAAAGAGAAAGAAAGTATAGACCAATTCCAGTTGACAAGTGAAACCTGTATTAGCACATTATATCACTATTTTAAGTAGCCACTGTAAATACAAACCGTGCTTATGATGTAACATAGTGTTTCATTAATTCCCCCGTATATCCTATAGGGGTTTAGATAGGGGTTTATACTATGTAATACAAAGCATATTGCTGGAAAACTAGGGTGATACAAAAAAAATAAGGCCAGATTTAGATCCATCACATAAAAATCTATTAAGATCAACTATTAAAGTTTAAAAAGTTTTCATATTTTTTTTTTGTTGGCCTGTGTTATCCTTCTGGTAGGGTTGGACTACGCGAAGTCGGTTAAGCCATCGCGGTTGCAATTCGCCGCAAGATCAAGTCGTAAAACTTTATTAGAAGGAATGAGATCAGTGGCTGATTACTGCATCTCCTGCAACTCGGTTACTCCACTCCTTCCATGCTTTTAGTCTTAAATGATTATTAACATTTTCGTACAATTCTTATTACTTCAATTATTTTTATTTTTAAAAAAATATGAATATGCATCGAAAGTAATTAATTATAATTAAACTCACAATGGCTAGTAACTAAAAATATCAATTTCCATTCGTGCATGTTTTAATGAATGCTAGAAAACAGACAGAACAATAGTGGAAAACTATAAACCCAAAGAATCAAGGCACTTAAACATTCGTACATCTCGAAATAGTTACTGCTGGGCTCATGAAGAAAAAAAAATCACTTTAAAGATTTCATCATCATGGCATTATGTTAATATCACAAAATAAACACACACACACACACACACACACACACGCGCGCACACATATAATTTAAAATCATAAACTAAATATATATACATATACTGCTACATATTGTCGGCACTGATGCGGGCGGCAAACATGAAAGGGAATATGTTTTGGATAAAGAACAGACCTTTTTGGTTTGTTTCTTTCTCCGTGTTATTAACCATATCCTCTATCCTTTTGTTTATACTTGTATTTATTTATTTCACCATATTATTCATCATTTTTTCGATGTTTTCCCTAAATCCTTCTAATTCTTTTTTACTGCCTTCCCTCATTTTTTAAAAACAAATTCAATAAACTAGACTCCATTTTGAAAAGTTCGAATCGCCCCACGTGGAAATAAAATAATAAGAATAATCAGCTATAATTATGTCACTAGAAAAAGTTAAGAAACAAAAAATTCAATCTATTAATCTGAATCATTGACCAAAAGTGATTTTAAAATTATTGAGAACATAAAGTTAATAAACATACTTAATTAAAGAAATTCGAATTAGGAAATTGGATAGTAAGTTCCCCACAAGCTGAATGCCATTTATTAATGCTATGTGGGGTATGTGAGCACCACAAGAATTACAATAAGGATCGTTTATTTATTCAATTTCAACAAGGTTAATGATTCAGATTTTACTGTATAAAAAGTATTGCCATAAAATACGTTACAGGAAATAAATTAAACTTTTCTGTGAACAGGGGTAGATTGGGTTACAGGTCGGTCTTCTTGTCGCCTCCGGGACTCTCCATCTTCTGCAAGATCTCTCCTCCTTGCTGTACTTCTCCAGAGTGCTCCTTCCTGCTCCGCCTTAGTCTCAAGAGTTCTCTTCTCTGTATATATATAGTTTATGATTTTAAATTACAAAGATGCCTGAACTGGATAAACGTTGAGTGGTAAATTATATTTACTACGATTTATTAGATTCGAGGGATTGTTTTGTAATGTCAAATTTGTAATCTGATATTTCGTGGTGAGAATGAACTAAATGAAAAAGAGACTTTTTATTCAATCCCTTTTGGGTTTTTTAATTCTTTAGATGTAGATCTCTTTTTGTTTTTCTAAAAAAACAAATAAGATCTTTCCCACCAAATCGAATATTTAAATATTACACATCATAATTATCAGACAAAGAATGCTATCAAAGTATATATATATATATATATATATATACATACACACTTACATATAAACCGTATACATATAGTTTTGAGTGCTTTCAAAAGTAGCTGTTAAAGAGAGCTGTGCTTTCTTCGTTTTGCATCTTTTTTAGGTTTATGATTTTGAATTAGTAAGATGCCTGCATTGGCTAAACGTTGACTTATATCTGATATTTACTACGTTTAAATACCTTTTGAACTGCTAAAATACAAATTCGTATACTAATATCTCATCGTGAGAATTAACTTCATGAAAAACAGACATTTTAATTCAATGTTTTTTTAGGATTTATACTTTCCATATGAAGATCATCTCTCTTCTCTTTTCCAAAAAAAAATAAAAAAAAATACGGTTTTTCCTACCAAATCGAACATACAAATATCATTCATTACAATTATTAGTTAAATAAATTAAGTTAAAGTTAAACAAATTATGTTAACCTTTTCAATATCTTCCTTGTTTGTCAATGCATTTCTCCGAGTACTTAGAGCATTGATCATTTGTGTTTTTGATAATTTTGATACCACAATCCGTTAAATACGGTGGAGTATTTGAATTTGTGGAAACAAACAGAGGTTGTTTGAACAAGTGTCTGGGTGTTGATATATTCGAGTGTTTTAATAACGGCAAATTGTTCGGGTTGGTTATTAGTGCATTCCAGCTCCACTGTTTGTATCGCCTTTGTAAATACTGTAAAGTTGATTTTGGCCGTTGCATCCATTCGTCTATTCCCCTCCTCCACGTATCTCGTTTCATAGCCAATGCAATTGTGCCCATCAAAGCGGCTGCTCTCAGCAATTTATCATAAAATCCATCCGACCTTATAAGCTTTTATAAGGCGCTTAAAATGTAACATGGGTTTGCTACTAGATTAGATAAATAATTAATAATATTTGTTGACATTATGAATATGAGGAACGAACTGGTCCGGGTGGAGGTCAGAAAAATTTCGCTTAAATAAGGAGAAGTATTTATATTTTGACAACATCTACCCTTGATCCCATTATAAGTCTTGAACAAGCAACGTGCGTCGAAACCTTGGCTTTAAAATAAATAGTTCTCCATATTTAAGAGAATATTTTCTGACCTCCACCCGTGCCGTTGGTTATTTAGTAATTACTCGAGTATAAAATATATAAAAGTTCATAATAGGTATAAAGTCCGTACGTAGAATGCTGAGTTACTGACATCGAATTCTTCAAGTGGAGACCGGCTGTGGCTGCTACATTATTTATTTCGCTAACAGTCGTGAAACCAAAGTCATTGGGATCTGTAGATCTCACCGTGCCTCTATAATTTGGGGATCCTTAGTTAAAAAAAACTAGTGGTTGGATTAGATAAGATGCAGTCCTTAACTATTGCATTCTTCTCGTTTTGAGGAAGATATCTTGGGCCTAAAGAATGATTTATATCATGGTAGACAAAAATAAAAAACTTATGGTTCAATCGTAATTAAAAACATCAAAAAATGGATTTTTTGATCTATAATGTAATTTATAAACTGTCTTCATTTAACATTATAATAATAAAATTATAGTAATAAAAGATCGTTGTAAAAATCCTGAATGCTATTAAGATAAAGACCCGCGATTAATTTTTTTAGAATATAGAATAATTTATTGATATTTACAACTGTAATTATATTACATCAAGAAAATCTGCTGTATGAACAAAGAAGGTCTCTAGGCCATCTTCTTTTCAGACGTATCGGAGGGTTATCAGGAATATTATGGGAAGCAAGTTGAGAGACTAGCGGATTCAAGTGTGTATGGAGCTTTTCATGGAAGGATAGGTATCTAGTTTGGGCCAAATCAGCAACATATTGGATATTAAGATCATGATGGATGAGTTTGTTTGTGGCATAATAAGGAGCATTGAGGATTTTACGAAGGATTTCGGATTGTAAGGATTGGATACGAGATGAATTGGGTGGTTTAGTAGAGCCCCAAAGCTCAACTCCGTATGTCCAAATAGGTCTGATAACTGTCATGTAAATAAGTATTTTGTAATTAATTGGGAGCTTTGAATGTTTGTCCAGTAAATGTTGAAGTAGGCGAAAACGTCGAGCAGTTTCTTGTCTTTTCAGTCTTGTATGAGGATTCCAAGTAAGACGTTTGTCCAGACGGAGTCCTAGGTAACGTATCTGTTCGACAGGGATCAGTGGAATGTTATTAAAGGATACAGTAGGGCAGGAATTCGTAGATTTACGACGAAGAGTGAAGGTAATTTGGTGGGATTTGTTAGAATTTATTTTAATTCTCCTATTTTGACACCATTCTTGAAGGTTTGAGATATGGGATTGAAGAGATTGGGAAGCAACAAATGGATCCTTATTTACTTATAATAGACATGTGTCATCAGCGTACGTAGTGAGGACAGTGCTTGGATGGGTTGGGATGCCAGCTGTATATATCGTGTATAGGATGGGACCCAGAACGATTAATTTAAAATTTGATTAACACCACAAAAATTTGGTTTAGATTAATGAACCATATTATAGCATTTTAATACATAACATTATTCTACTTATAGTAAGTCATTACCATTTTTTTTTCACAAACACTTTTTTTATCTTCCTTCCTAGTTTTATTTATTTATTCTTTTGCTGGGCTGCGTTCTTTTGTGAAATTAATTAATACAAGAATAGATAAAAATGTAAATATTCCATTCGTATAATTAAGTGTAAGATTTTCGTCGGGACGGAACTTTAAATTCCAAGGTAAGTTTAAACTACTTTTGTCTTTAAAATAGTCTTATATTTTGTATTATTCTTTGATTGATTTGAAAATGTTATTTTACAGGTAAGAAGTTGTTTCTTGTGGAGTATTGAAATCCTAGCAATGTAAGTAATTATTTTTAAGATTTTTCTCCATTTTTTTTGGATATGCTTTATATCAGTTAACAATTTTAATAAATTAGGCAATACTGTTTTTAACTTGTTTTTCATATTTTTTTTTGTCTTCCAATTCAGTTATGAGTCAATGGGCATAGTTTATCTAAAAAATAATTTCATATGATTAAAAATCAATATATAAGTAAACATCCGATTTCCATCCGGGTGTATCATAGATTTCTTGAACACTATGTTTTATTCTTTAATCATACAATATAGTTTTTGGAAATTTTCAAAAGGAATTTGTAACAATTTCCATTATTTAACATTACGTATCGAAAGCCCTACTGTATCCTTTAATAATATTCCTCTGAACCCTGTCGAACAAGTACGTTACCTAGGACTCCATCTGGACAAACGTCTCACTTGGAATCATACAAGACTGAAAAGACAAGAAACTGCTCGACGTTTTCGCCTACTTCAACATTTACTGGACAAACGCTCTAAGCTCCCAATTAATTACAAATGACTCATTTACATGACAGTTATCAGGCCTATTTGGACATACGGAGTTGAGCTTCGGGGCTCTACTAAACCATCCAATTTACCTCGTATCCAATCCTTGCAATCCAAAATCCTTCGTAAAATCCTCAATGCTCCTTATTATGTCACAAACAAACTCATCCATAATCATCTTAATATACCATATGTTACTGATTTGGCCCAAACTAGATACCTATCCTTCCATGACAAGCTCCATACACACTTGAATCCGCTAGTCTCTCATCTTGCTTCCCATACTATTCCTGATAACCCTCCGAGGCGTCTGAAAAGAAGATGGCCTCGAGACCATCTACTATAGAACTTTTTGGAGTGCTACCGATGGGTAGTTTCTCCACAAGTGTTTTTCAAGTCGTATTGTACATATAGCAGATTTACTTATTGTAATATTATTATAGTTGTAAATATCAATAAATTAAATTTAAAAAAATAAAAAAAACGTATCGAAATATGATTGAATAAAGGTTCAAGATTATAAAATTTATTTACTTAATTTAATTTAATTTATTCACTTTATTTGTTCAATTCGTTTTATAGGAAAAATCATTAGCCTAGTTGAAATCTCTCATGGTTGCATTTCAATAATGATTAAAAGTTTTTAGAATTATTTTAGAAAATTTAGTGCCTTTATAAAAAAAAAAAAAATATTTATTTATAAATATAAAAATCCTGGTAGGTCAGCGAAGATTAGTATGTGTGTAGAATTGTTGGGAGGCCGAGGTCCTGCCAAGACCAATATGACGCTATAGATAGAATAGAAAATACCTGGATATAACCGACTATTCCAGTACAGTTCCCCCCATGTCATTTTACTGTTATTGCTTACAAGTAACTTATAATGAATTTTGAAAAAAAACAAAGCTTTATCCTAGGTCGTTACAGATTTCGTTCTTTTTAATATACTTTAAAATTAAGAGAACCGGTTGGCTCAATGTGTACAGAGTGTGTGCTGAAGGTCAGAGGCAGTGACGGATATATTACTTAATCCGATAACCGCCATAGACCTACCGACCATTATAAAGTGGGTGCCCTTAATTAGGGGAAAACCTGGTGGTTGAGCGCGGTCTCGGACACGCCATTTTCCTGCCCAACAGTCGTCCTAGAATCTTTAGCATATACTAAACCCAAGACACTTCAGGGGTTGTAGTGGTACAATAGTATTTTTCTTTCTTTTTTAATTATGCCACTTAAGTATTCAGTTCTCTTACTCTTCAAGCCTTCAATATATAATGTAAATAATATATTATTTTATATTTTTACAATAACGAACCACCATGTGGTCTACTTAAATCTTATTGTGTTTTATTATACTTTTCCCTTTCGAATTATGCCATAACCCGATCCTACGGAGCCACATTATTAATTCAGGAATTTTAACATTTTATGTGAATTTAAATTTTAATTAATTAATTGCGAGACCAAGCGTGAGAAAGTCACAAGTGGTCTTTGTAATTTAGTTGGAACAGGTTTTCGGACTTGACCAGTTCAGTTCCGATCTTGGTAAACAGGAAATTGAGAAAGTGCGGAAACATTTGTTGAATCGAAACTTTCAAGACTCTTTAAAGCATCCTTATATCTACTTCTAAATATTTAAAAGGATTTCGTAAATATTTCATCAGTAAAGGATTTCATTATTTTTAGATTCCATATATTAATTTAATAAAGCTTGATGGAAAAGAAAATATATAAGCTAATAAAATTAAATTATCTTTGATTTCATAGAAATTAAATAAAAACTAATTAACAATTTATTAAATATCTTCATTATTTTTCCTGATTGATGCTCAATTTAAGAGGAATTGGTTTTTATATAAAATTTTTCCTCTTAATAATAATTCTTTTTATTAAACGATGTTTTATGAAATTCTCAAAATAATAACTAAAGGCATTCAAAGTAAATTATAATATTTTTAAGAGGAAGAAAATGGTGTGGGTAGAGGTCAAGAAAAAATATTTTTATGTTATATTATGTTAATTTTTTTTATGTTACTAATGAAAGTTAACTGCGGTAGCTATTGGTATTAAATATATGTTAGGAAATATATCATATAATCCGAAAATTCTACAAATAACATTCGGCCTATCATAAACTTAGCACTTGCTGAATAAAAGTTGTAATATATTTCAGTTGTTTACTTCACAATTAGTAGCATAAGATAAAGGCTTAATAAAACTTAAAATTTACTCCCTTATACCTTTTAATCCTATAATTGATCAATCATTTTTATTTTCACTTAACTATATATGAAATGTATAGTAGGGGATTATATTTCATCTGTGAAAAATTCGAATCACAGATTTTCAACAGATATACACATTTTAAGACCAGAATATAATAATCCATCTAAATGTATTTTTGGAGCCTATCTTCAAAACAAAGTAACTGGACATGGTTACATAGTGTAGATATAAACCTTTGATGATACATCAGCTTATTTACCGAAATCAGCTTATTAAAGCGTAAAATTAAATACCCTTTCTGTCTGGTATTTTTTCTTAAATGGTTCACATGAAATTATTAACCGTCGTTTATTATTGGAAAAGACAAAAAATCGATAAATTTATATTATGAAGGAATCTGATAATGAACTACAAGAGAAATATTTCCCAGCATAAGACATTTTCCCGTTATATGGGCGAGTAATATAAAAACAAAATATCTAAGTTATAATAAAACTGTCGAAAATGTTGGAGGGTGAAGAAAAAACATGAATTTAAGTTAATGTTGTCTTTAATAACTTCTATTGCTGGATTACTAATTGAAAAATAAATGGAATTTCCATATAAACTGAAATAAGAATTTTAAAATTTATTCTAATTACGTAGATGCTACTATCACAGCTGTAGGTTAAAAACATAAAAACAAGAAAAAAAAACAAAGAAAAAAATATATATCATTTAGAGAAGAAGTTTAATTAAATATTTAACCCATAAGTCTTTTTTGCTTATTAACTTAAAAAAAAAAATTGAGTACTACCAGTGGGTAGTTTCTCTACTTTTCATTATCTCATGTCATTATGTATCACTTAGCCTATTTACTTGTTGTATTATTGTAATACAGTTGTAAATATCAATAAATAAAAAAAATAAAATATCCTTGCTTATTACCATCGGTCATAACCATATCACGAAAAATAGTTTATATTTAGTTACTGTCGGATACTTACCACCGCTGATGATTTGTATATACAATTGGTGAAATCTTGTATTTTATTTATGTTTTAACGTTAACAGAAATGTCAGATTTATTATTATTATTACTACCATTATTGACTGCAAGTTTTTTTAATTTTTATAATAACCGGAACAATGAGAAAGTTACTCCTATAACTTGATCTGTCAGGATAGCAGATGCATATAAGTATACTACCGCCGAAACTATTTTTGTAAGTTTTTCTCTCACACGTCAGGGAAAAATAGTGTAGTCTTGGATATATTAAGCGAGAAATTCGGGTCATTGTATACTTGGAATTAGCAGTTCCTCGAAGCAGCAAACTTGTGAGTTCCTTTTTTAGACATTATTTCTTTTTGCGTAGTCAATATCATTTAAAAAAAAAAAAATGCCAAGGTTAGTGTTTTTTGTTATTTGGGAGATTTTTGTTAGTTGCAGTTGTTTTTTTTTAGTTTAATTTAGTTGAATGACTTATCAAAGAAGTAGTCATTTAACTAGTTCATATAAATAATATATCAATACCTATGAAAACGAATGAGCTGTGAATAGTTCCATTTCATTACATAACTGTTATTGTATGGCTTAATAGTCCCCATCCTGAAATTCTTCGTCCTCAGCCCCTTAATATTTTATTTAATTTGAATATATTTATTATATATATATATATATATATATATATATATATATATATATATATATATATATATATATTTAACAGAATATGTTGAGGGGGCTTGGCATATCATCAGGATGGAGTAGAATCCAAGGGTCCAAAAGAAACATGGAAGTCAAATTGGGCACAACCAGATTTTGTAGACCAAGACACAGGTTGGGTGGTGTGTCCAGCGATGCGAAGAACATTCCGGATGTTCGTAACAGAAGATAGGCAAGCTTAAAGAGTGATCCTCTAGGAGGCTAAGACACATTAAGTAGTAGAGCCGTGCAGAACGATACAATATACATTAAAATAATGCCACTAACGTGTTCATTCTTTCTTGCGATTTAAGTCTACACTCTGTAATATTACTGAAAGAACTTTTCTATTAAATATAGAACAGAAGTGTTGTTTAATTTATAGTTGTACTTATTTCTTCTGAATTGTGTTTTTCGTATTTTTTTAAACAAAACTGCCGGAATCAAAGACTGAAAGAGGGAATCACTATGCGAGAAAAAAATCCCACGAGCGACTAGTGTTTTAACAATGCAAGGAGAGAGTTAGGAATTTTCTCGGTTCCGGATGGAACATTTTCCCTATTAGTGGCGGGGGAAACTTGGGAAACTCGGTGAACATAAGTTTGTACCTTTGAAGGGATAAGATAGGGACGGAGGATTTAGAGTTGATATCTTTGTGCCGGAGAGGGCTGGCTAATGCCCTTCCAGCTCGGCTGAATGTTAATGCAACGCTGACCCCGGGGGGAGGGCACCCGGGCGAGGGGGTAATGGTAAACATACGCTGCCCTTACCAGCTATCTGATTAGAATGAAAAACGCCCTCATTTTTGTTTCCTTGTTATGCTCAATAGGGAGGAAATAGGTTACTTAACGTTATCTAAGTACGATTCACTTCTTTCATGACTTTTTTTTATACTCAAGGGACTTTATGTATGTTCTTTGCGGTCTCTGTACTACTATTCCCTGCTTGATTGTTTTATCCACTCTCTTGTTATTGTTTTTTTTTTGCATTGTCCTTTTTAATAGGTTGTCCTTCGTTGAACTGTAAAAATGTATATGCAACAACAAATAGAAGTATTTTTTTTTTCAATGGAGTAAAGATGCAAACTTAGTTTCTCCCAACTTTGGGGTACTCCGAATCAATCATTGTTGTTCCGCGACTTTCTGTCCATCTAGTATCTTTTCATCCTCTGAGATCTTCTACTCCCAAGCCCCCCACTCCTGGGTTATGCCCTTGGCACTTCCATCCTCAGGGAGTGGCTCAATGATAGAGCGCTGAGTTTCCGTGCTAATCCTGGCTTCAATTTGCTTGGCAAACTTGCATTTAATCTGTCAACGTCCGGGAATGGATCCTATGAGATCTAATATCCTTCACCCAACCTCTATATAAAGGTAACCAAAATAAAGGGGAGATCTAGGACAAATCACCACCCTGCACAACCATTTTCCAAGAAACACTACAGTTTCTACCACATACTGAACCCAAGATATTTTTTGGCTTTTAGTGATACAGTTTTTTTTTTTTTTTTATTGTCATTCCTTAGCATTTGTTAACCCCGAGTTCCCTCATGTCCCTATCGGCTTCCTTAAACCAGTTCGGTTTAGTTTTTTTTTTCTAAAAAATTCAGATTTTTTTTCGTTACCTCAATTGCATTCATTCACAGGATACGGCCATACAAATAAATTCTTCTTTTCCTCGTTCGGAGGCATTTATTATTCAGGTTTGGCAAAATTTTACATACAACAACCTTTTATTATCTCACCTATTTCTGTTGATGTAATTTTTAATTATTCACACTTTATCATACGTTTAAAAATCTAAATAAAAAAAAATCTCTTAAAGGCATTATATGTAATAAAAGAATAATATTTCTCGAAGATTTTACCTTATAATTTCAGTTTTTATAATTAATTTTTTTTTCAATTGTAAAATTTATTTCAGCGTTGGAACGACAAAAAAAAAAGCCTCTGTTCAGGTTCCTCATTAACCTGAGTGTTTGGGTATTTTTTTTTTTCCATCCACCGTGAACAAACCCCTCACATCCGTATGATTAGGCCATACATCTGGCTTGGGGCTGGGGCTTCAATGAGGGCATCATTCTAAGCACGAAACTTCTAAAGGCAGTGGCCCGTAGTCCCGAAATAACTCCCTCACTATCGGCCTCAAAACTTCCAGGGATGTACGCTATTATTTTATAACCTTATAATCAGATCATGGAAATCACATTTGTTCAATAATAGACACATTAATAGGTCTGTAATATAATTTTTGTGATTTTCTGCCTTGAAGAATAAGCGGTAGATCAGATACATGCACAATCCAAACCGAAGATTATCAAACTAGACAAGCATCATACCAGACAAGATTTTAAGGTCGTTGTTTTCTCTTGAGAACATATTAGATCTGGTAACCTATTACACTTTTCACTTATCTGATGCTAAGATTATAAAATGTATTACCGTAGAAAGAAAAACAAAAAACTGTACCACTACAACCCATGAAGGGTCTCAGTACATGGTAGAAATTATTCTGGTATTAAGAAAACGGTTGTACAGGGAGGTGCTTTATCTGAGATCACGCTCAACCTCCACGTTTTTCACTAATTAAGGGCACCCACTTTATATGGGCCGGATGATCCTCAGGAGGGTCACCTGAGATAAAAGAGGTCTTTCAAGGTATTGATGTTTACACTTATCTTTTCCACAACGTTCGAATTTCATTCGTCTTACTTGCTTATCATATATATTAATCAGTATTAATGTTAATATTCATATGATCTGAAATATTAATGGAAATAATAATGTCGTAAAGTTTTTTATTCCATCGACAAAGGTACTCTCTGGTAATAGAGTAGGTAAATTAGTAAATTTAAAATATGGCTTGGGAGAGGAGTGGCTAAGTGGTAGAGCAATGAGGTGCAGTGCCGAAGGATGGCAAGACTATTATTTAATCGGAGATGGTTTCTAAGGGATATAGGACCCTCCTGGAGCTCACCCAGCCTCTATGAAATGGGTACCCTAAATAAGGGAGAAAAATCTGGTGGTTGAGCGTGAACTAGGACAAATCACCTCCCTGCACAAGTGTTGTCCAGGAAACGGCACAGTCTCTACCATGTACTGAACCCCAGACCCGTTGACGGTTTGTAGTGGTACAGGTTTCAGGTTACATTTTTAGATTTTACTTACTTCGGGACTAGAAGGCTCCGAAATAAATCAGAAGCGTAAGTATGAAAATATCTTGGAGGTTGCCTTTGGGGAAAGTAGCGCGATGGAACAGGTTTGATTCACTCGAGAATAAGGACTTAAATGAAGGGGTTCTAGGGCATCTTGTCCGAATTGTTTATTGACTCGTATCTCGAGACATTCATCATCTACCTTTGTTGAAGTAGCGGCATCGGCTGGAAGGCCCCTGGATCTCGAAGGGGGCCATAAACAAGAAGGCTCTGTCAGGGCAAAAAGAGGATGGGAGGCTCTCACCTGCCGCTTACGCAACCGGCTCAATGGTAACGGCCCCTCCACTCCCCCCATCGATAAAGATATCCGGAGTAGATGGCTCCTATCTCTCTAATAAAGTCCGTTTAATTAGGACTTGTAGCCGCTGCTCCTCGGGTTTAGTGCCTGTTGGAGCCCGCTACTGGGGCAATAGTCCCGATTTATCTCCCCGATTTGGAGTTCTTTCCTTAGCGAGCACTTCCAGCTACTGAGGATTAAGTCTAAAAATGCTTCATTTTATCATCGATTTCAATCAAACATAAATTATTATGTACTCACACATGCTCAGAGGTGGTTTCAAAACGCACGCAGAAAACTAATTGTCACGAAAATTAAAAAAAATATAACTACAATGTCGATCAGATCTATTTCCACCTAATATTAAAAATGGATTCAATAATATAAATTCTAGTTGCAAAATTAAATAAAAAAAGTCGTATATAATGGAGTAGAACAGTGCTGTAGTAAGGTCATGAAAACATCCAGAGTATAGAAACAAAAAGTGGCACAAAAAAAGTAGAATCGTAAAACAAAAATTTGCATATAGAAATTCATATATATATATATATATATATACATATAAGTATATCAAATTAAAGAGTGATGACTCAAGCCTGTATAGCGAACCTTAATCGCAAATCACGTGATCTTTGAGGATGTCAAATAGCTTTCCGGGGGTTTGGACTATCGACAAACTGGTTGGGGAAAGAAATATAGCTTCTCTCTTGTCTGCCACCAACGAACCGTCATAACCTAAATCAGAGGTGTCAAACAAGCGGTGTTTCAGGTAATTTTTTATGGACACAATATTCTAGGTAGAGTGAAAAAAAGACAGATTTGGAGTAATTTCATTGATTATTATCCTTAATTTACATAATCATATACTGTGCTTTGATACCCCACTTATATTTTATTTAATCACCGTTTAATGATATCATTTTAAGAAAATTAGTAAATGAGTGCGGCCCACGACTCTTGTTTGATGTGAAGCGATTAGCCTCTATCCTTCAGCTTGGAGTCGCTTGGAACTGCTCAGACGCTTTGGTGTTCTATTCCAGTTGGACCATGGTTCATCCTACTTACCTCTTTTAATTTATACACTCACCTTTTTATATTAAATTAGGTAATATATCCTATTAGCTAAAATATCCTTTTATTACAACTTTAGTAACTTGACAGGTATTTTTGTTTACTGTTCTTACGTTAGAGACTTATGGGTAGTCATCCATAACGACCTTAATGTCCCATTTGTTGCTGATTTGGCCCGCCCCCGGTATCTATCATTTCATAACAAACTTCATTTCCACTCAAACCTAGCTTCCTCTTCAATTCCCGATAACCCTCCGAGGCGTCTGAAAAGAAGATGGCCACGTGACCTTCTTAGTTGAACTTGTTGTTTGAGTATTACCAGTGGGTAGTTTCTCTACTTGTCATTCTCATGTCATTATGTATCACATAGCCTATTTACTTGTATTATTGTAATACAGTAGTAAATATTAATTAATAAATTAAAAAAAAAAAAGACTTATGCGTTAGTGTAATAGAATTTTTTCTCTCACGTTGTTACTGGTAGTTTTAGTCTCTTTTGAGTTTTTGTCCAGTATTCATTATAATTTTTTATATAAAATTTTCTGGAAGGAGAGGATTCTTCTTCCATTCTTTACATTTATTAAAGAAAGGATGGATTTGTATTTACTATATTCAAGCAAATCTTATTTTTGTACTTAACAATTCTACATTGTTTTCTTTTTTTACATTCGCAATAGCATATTTACTAATTTTCTAATTCTTTCTTTATTTGCTCATACTGTTGTAGGATATTTCCTTTTCTGATGTGTAGGTACATGTGACATACACAAACTACATGAAATATTTATTTATAGTCTCTCAGGAAACGATAAATACAAAGCCGTATCAATCGCCCATTCCCTATTTTATATTTTCAGTTGGTTTATTATTAATGTTAAAAAATTATTACTTATTAAATTTCATTATGTACATAAATATTCTAATTGATAACGTATACTTTTACTTTTTAATTCGAAGGATAGTTACAAAATAGAAAGAAATTCAAATTAAAAAATAAAATAAATAGAAACTCAATTGGAAATAATTTTAAGGACAAATGATAGAGATGGATGTCTTGTTTTTTCTTTTCGGTTTTTAATTTTCTCTCTCATACTCTACAAGGAACCTGTTCATAGTGTTTTCAATTATATTTGCTTTTAATACTGAGAAGTATGAACGCCTAACGCCTAAGAACAAATCTTTTTTTTTTAATATTTCTAAATAAAATACTTGATAGAATATATGAGCCTATATGGTAGGACCAAATATGCAATGAGTAATGGCAGTGTGGAATTCCGATTAATTTTCCAATGAAATAAAATAAGCTTAATCGAATTAAAGATTCGAGAAGATTTGTATGAACTTATACAATATGTATGAACTTTGTTGGAAAGATTTCAGGCAGAAGACTGTTTGCCGATGGTACTTAGGCCTATTAGCGAGAGTCGTAGATCGATTACGCGATAAGTTCTCCTGCGGACCTAATGACAATGCTTAGTTGAGGAAGAAGCTTTTCCTTGCTAAACAGTTTATCCTCAGGATCTTTGCCTCGCTTGGAAAGCTCCTGTCACAGCAATACATCATTCCGGAGCATTAGCAACTTACCATCTTCCTGCTAAATGCTCCCAAACTCTTTAAGCCATGAGATTCCACTTTTCAATCCGACGTTCTGAAATATCTGTTTAGTTTTCTAATTGTTTGCTTACAATATTACATTCGAGTTAATGTAACTTCCTGGAAAATATTCTAAACTACACAAACACTTACTTGATATCATAAATTAGTTGTGTAATGTAATCCTGTTTATTAGAAACGGCTATTGTTATTCTGAATTTGATATTAAGTACCTGTTTCACGTTACATTAAATAGCTATTAGTATGAAATATATTTATTCTTCATTTCTTGGGAACCTGTCATATATATATATATATATATATATATATATATATATATATATATATAGTGAGATTAGAATGAAATACTTTTGGAGGGAGATTTGTGCCACTGAAGAATTGCTTGGTTTATTAAATGTTGCCAATTTGGAAAGCGTCCATTGTCTAGTGTTCTAGTTAATTTTGTAATGGTTTTTACTGTATATGAATATTTTTTTCCTGTAAATTTCTTTAATCGATCAATCAGATAAATGTGGCTAAAAAAGATCTTGCTTTAGGCTTTAAGATGTAGAATTTACAACAGTAAAATAAAACATTGAAGCGTTTTATTTTACAGTCGAATTTACTTCCTTCAATTTTTCACTGCAAAAGTTGGTAACTAGATATCTATAAGAATATTTAATATTAATTTGCGATTATTGGTTCTTGTTCTTTGCTTAGCAAGTCAGTAGAATCTACAAAAAGAAAATATTTATTAAAAATTATTTAAAAACAACAAAGTAATGGTTATTGATAAGCAGTTGGGGTATGTGAAAGTGGCCCATTGTGGAGTATGGGGGGCTTACATTGCTAAACAGATTTTCCGGCCTATTAGGGTCGAGGGAAATCTTTTCAGAGGGTTGGGATGCTGTGTGGGTAGGAGGTGCCTTCTCGAGAGGGATCACAAGGGTTGTTGAGCCTAGCCGGGCACACTCCGCCCAAACCATACTCCCCATCAAAGAAAAGCCCCCATGGAAATATCCCCACTATCGACCAGTAAACAAGTAACAATCCTAAGGGAAGGAAACCTGATGAAAAACAGTCTGGGGTTGAAACAGTTTCCTCAATCGGTTTTTCCTTACTTATGTTGACCAAATAAGTACATTTATAGAAACCTACAACTGTATTTTATGTAGTTATTAAAAATTTTCAGTGAAGCCGTGGTGCTGATTGTAGGATTGATACAACAATCCTCCCATCTACGTTAAGTATCCCATCGACGCTACTCCTTTTTAATACTAATTATATCAGGTTGATTTCATCATTATTTATATTGCCTAGCAGATAATAAGTGTCGAATTATCGTTTATTTTAATTCTCTTTATTCTGCTTACTTTAAAGTAGTTAATAATCGGTCATTATTATTAGTAATAAAACTAGAAAAAATATCGTCTCATGATCCTGAATCGGGTGTAAACATTATTAAAAGTTATATCATAATAAACTCGACAGTGACGACGCGCAGCGCATGTTCGGAGGAATGATGGTCAGATAAGATACGTACCTTCTTAAGGACGCTGTAAAATAATTTTAACCCAGATGGAAGGGATTGTTCATCAACCTCTTTTGGGAAACATAATTCCAACTGACAGGGAGTTTATACGGTCCGTCCTCAACAGGGACTTATTGCTTACCTCCATCATAACTCCTCTGGCATCTTTTTTGACTTCTTGAAGGGTCTTATAGCGGAGGGTAAGGGGGGGGGGGGTTGAAGGGCCTTTTCATAAACTTGTCCTAGGGAACTTCTCGAGATTAATGCCACCATAAAAAAATATTTAACTACTTTTGGAAAATCGTGATTAGAATTTTAGGAGTTCTGCGTATTTACATTAATAATGTTTTTTTTAATTACACTGAAGATTCATTTAATCATAGTTTCTTCTTTATTGGTATTCATATGCTGTTGCTTATGTTTAAAAAAATTATTCTTTACAAGGATGAACGAAAAATAAATACGACATTGGTTGAGATTTGAAAGAATTTACAAACCAATTTTAAAAAATAGGCATGAATTTAATTGTAATATCAGTTTTTTTACTTTGCTTTTATTTTTCATTTTTCGAAACTCTTAAAATCCCGTTAGAATCCTCTTTTTTCTCCTTAAAAATTTTCTATCAGATTGTATTCAATTATTTTGTTATTTATGCATTTACAATAATACTATAGCTTTTGTTTAAAACTATTAGTTGATGTCAAGCCAAAATAATTTGTAAGAATTTGTTGTAAAAAGTCCAACAAGTACAAATATTATAACAGTAATATGCAGATGTCTTCAATGGCTTAAAGAGTTTTTATTTTAATTACACTAGGATCTACAGTTTAATCATGATCATCAATATTAAAAAATGTAGTTGGCATTAATTAGTGAAACTCAGGTAGGTTTATAATTATTGATTATATCTACGAGGATTCTGTCGTCATAAAATAACGTAACAACACTGTTTTTTTTTCATTTCCACTATTTTTAGCTAACGCACTTCTTCGGGATACTTATAAAGTAAATTTTATTACTCATAATAATAAAGCGGTGACATCAATTATTCGTATGATGAATGATTAGGGAAGACTGTTGTAAGAAGAAAGTTTTTTAGGACGAGTAAAAAGTGGGGCTCCAGTTCGGTTATAAATACTTGCTTATCGTTCCTCTATCGAACTCTTTTTGCTCCTCAAATACAGGCTCGTATTTTAGTCGCTATCTCTCATTCTGAAATATTGTTTTTGTATACCCTTTGTTTTATGTAATAGTACGAACTTCGTTAGCTGATCCCTGTGGCGACCTTTGAAAAAGAAAAAAAAATGGAAAAGAAATCCTTAGTCATCTTCAACTCTTCGTATACGGAATAAGTCTCATATCACGAAAAGTACGAAACGATTTCATTTTTTTAATTTTAAGATGGCATATTTAATAGTATACGCGATATCTAGGCGTGATAGGATACCCAATTCAATAGTCCAAGAGGTAATGGGAACTTATAATACCATTCTCGAAAAAATCACAATAAAGCAATTAGAGTGGTTTCGACATCTAGGCAGGATTGAGAGTAATAGAATACCCAAAATAACCTGATGTACTGAAGGAGGAAGAAGAAGAAGAGGACGACCAAGGATTTTATGGATGAACCAAGTCCTGGAAGAATGTGCCAGGATTCCTTAATGAAGAAGATCCATTTGACAGGAAGACCTTGAAAAAAATGTTTCTCTAAAAAAACCTCAACTTTGGAGAAACTCTCAATAAATAAACAAAAAAAAAGATGGTGTATGCTAAGGATACACATAAATGATAACAGCATACTGGAAGTGCGTAAAATCGACTTGGTTTTTAACTTTATTTTACCTATTAAGACCGTGGAAAAATTCCAACGAAAAGCCTTAAGTCTCCAAACTAAAACAGAAATAGAAATTATCTGTCCAATATTTCGCCCATTCAGGCATCCTCAAGGTAGAAAGAGAATAACAGGAAAACAAAACATGAATAATGCACCCAAGAAACATCCCACCACCTCTATGCAACTAATGAATCATAAGGAAGGATACTGGACCCTAGCTAGTTAAGGTTAGATAAAAACAGCTGATAGATACTTCAAAAATTCAAAATTCAATATACACTCACCAATTTACCTATTTTTTTAAATGTATTTATTGAAATTTACAACTCTATACAGAATACACCAAGTAAATATAATGACAAATAAATCATCTCCAGAAGTAGAGAAACTACCCAATGGTAGTACTGAAATAAAAAGTTCAACTTAGAAGGTCACGAGGCCATCTTCTTTTCAGACGCCTCTGAGGATTATCAGAAATTAAAGAGGTTGTGAAGTTTGAAATTAGTGGGTTTGGGTGGAAATGAGGTTTGTCATGGAAAGATTTATATCGGATTCGGGCCAAATAGGCAACAAACGGGATATTGAGGTCATTATGGATTACTTTGTAACAAACTAAGGAGCATTGAGGATTTAACAAAGGATTTTGGATTGTAAGGATTGAATACGAGAGGAATTCGATGGCTTAGTGGAGCCCCAAAGCTCTTTACCATTTTTCAAATTAAATTAAATAAACGGTTATAACAGTTTTAAATGAACTCATATTGTCAATAAAGTATTAAATGCACTTTTACCTGTCAAATACTAATTTGAATAAGATAATTGGTGTATCTACATTTTTTTAAAGACTTACATCGACGCATTTCTTAATTTAGGACTAACCAGATGTGGATAAATATCTCCAACAGTCTGTTTATATAATGATTTAACTATAATTTGGTCAAATAGTTTTAATTATTTTTAGTAGTAATATGAAATGTTTGTTTACATTATTTTTAACAGTTGTATGACGAACTCATCGGGATAAAACAGTCAGAAAAATTTTTTATGGGTAAAATTTTTTTTTTAAATTGTAAAAAATGGAACTTCACCATGTATTTTTTAATGTAATTTTACCCGAAAAAAGTTTAAGAATAAGTCTATATTTATGAATATGAACTCACTCTGTGATAAAAATGTAATAAAAGTTATATATGACTATTACTTCAACATTTGATATTTGTAAAATAATGTGATTAAATGAAACAGTTTAATTAAATGTTTGTTGTAGCCGTAACAAAGCCTGGATATACGTTTGTCTTTTATGAATGAAATGGAAAGGTTTTTAATTTGTACATCATAAATAACAAATAAAGGGATTTATAATGTATCGTGTCGAATAATGACTTGCAATTATTTTCATTAAGCTTTCCTATCGCTCCAATAATTATTTTATTTAGTTTATTTTTGCACCATAAAGTATGATAGATTTATTGAAACACTATATATGAAACGAGCCCACATTCAGAAACATGCCCATCTATTTGTCATAAAAACTTTGAAATGAAAATTAATTTATTTCAGGATTAGTAAATTTTATTATTTGAGATCAAATGTTTTATTTTCCGTTTACTGGACATACAAGTGGTAATAACAGAATATATTAAAAATACCATTAATTAGATGTATATTGGAAAATCCTGCAGTATAGAATATTATTTAAAACCTCCAGATATTCAGGAATTAAAAATTTTAAAAGTAAACAATTTCTTGATCCAATGTAAAATTAAAAAAAAATCTAGCATTTTTTCTTACTTCTCAAAATTAATAAAAGAATTATTTTCGTTTTTCATTTTCGATTGAATATTTTTTTAGTTATATTTACCAGATTCACTATTAACTAGTGTGTCTTAGATTTTATTTAGCTAGTTATATTATATTCGTTTATTAACCAATCCAACTTTTATTTTAATTTCCAACTTTTAAAAAAGAAAAGATTAAATGTGAAATATTAAGAAGAATAGTATACAATACCCTTAACCTCGTTGAAAATAAATCTAACCTAAGTTTGCCCTGGCTAAACCTCACTTCTTGTAGGTTCAATGAAAATATAGAATTTTACATTTATAAGAAGTTATATTGTTCATAATTAGCATAGACACTTGTTTTTTTATTATTTATTTATTGATATTTACAAGTGTATAACAATAATACAACAAGTAAATAGGATACGTGATACATAATGACATGGGAATGAAAGTAGAAAAACTACCCACTGGTAGTGCTCAAATCACAAGTTCAAATAAGAAGGTCACGGGCCCATCTTCTTTTCAGACGCCTCAGAGGATTATCGGGAATTGAAGAGGAAGCTAGGTTAGAAACTGGAGGGTTTGAGTGGAAATGAAGTTTGTTATGAAAGGATAGATAGCACTTGTAATTATTTTCCTAATTATCTTAATATTTTAATATTATTCTAATATAATTTATATAAAGCTAGCGACCCACCCCAGCTTTGCTCGGGTAATTAGGCATTTTATGCGTACATAGTTTGTCTGTGTAATGTATTTTTTTTATCACGTTCCAGCCACTAAAGACCACGCGAATATCATTGATTAGGCTGGAGTCTTGATTTTCTTTCTTTCCATCTCAGCTAATGTACTTTATTATATAGAAATTATAAAAATAACAACAAAACCAAAATTTTTTTTTATATACGAATTTATTATCTTCCACGTTAGATAGTTTCGCGGGATTAGGCAGCGTCTTCCGTGAAACCCATCGATATTCCAACCCATTTACACAAAAGCTCGACAAATTATACATATAAACCTTTCTGGTGAATCACCCTATCTATTGGTGAAATCCGCATGAAAATCCGTGCAGTAGTTATTGAGTTTACCTCGAACAAACGCGGCCGAGGATTTTGTTTTATAATATGTATAGATAGTAAAATAATTTGTAATGAACTGTAAGAAAAATCTTGAATGATAATAGTTGACCTTGATTATATATGTGGATGAATATGGTCAGGGTAGAGGCCAATAAAGTTCTCTTAGAATTGGAGAAATGTTTATTAAGTAGCCAACGTTTCGACCCACTTTGCAGGTCTTCTTCAGGGCTAAATGTGCAAAATACTGGCAATGGGAAATTACTAAATTGTTAAAAATTACTAAATATGGTAAATATTAAAATTAAAATACATAAGTATCAAGTTATCTGAGTGGTTGAAAATAAAATAAAAATGGGGGGGGCCTGAGATATATATACAGAGCAAGGTTAATCATTGTAGAGTATTAATAACACGGTACCGTATGCCTCAATTTTTATTACTTGATTTATTACTTAGTGTACTGTTTATTATCTTTTATTATTACCTTTGTATTAAGACTCCACAATGATTAGATTTTTGACCTCCACCCGGACTTTTTTCATCCACATGTAAGGGGCGAACGAACGGATTACTGCTTTTGCAGACGCGCACAGGATTACTAACCCAAAGTTTGTGATTCCGAATCCTAATCTCGGAATCGCTCCAGCATCCCTCACCATCTCGGGTGTGTTAGGTTCGTCAGTCTACTGGAGACAAGTCGAGTTTTGAGGTAGCATTTCACGGGTATGTTAGGCGATTCACAAGTGATGGCTAATTGTAGCTGATGATCCCGTTTACAATATATACTGTACAGTATGGAAAATAATTACCAGCAGTTTTGGAGCAGGCCCGTATCGGGGAAAGAAGTATATATCCTCGTTCGCTTGCTGCAAAAAGCCTCAATTCTTTCAAAACCTAGTGTAGTCAGTTCGGTGATTCGGCCTCGATGGATTGCTTACAGAGCTAAGGGCTGCCAGTTCGTAGCATTGTGGGGTTGGATGACGTTTTATGCTGTCTGTGCTCCCGCTGGAAATATAAACATAATAGATAGCCATCCGACCTAAGATCTTCATGGCCTATAGCGCATACTGAAAAAAAAACAACTTATTTTATAACGATATTTTCCTTATTCATGACTTCCTTATACGACCAACGATGTGACCAAGTTTTCCTAGAGATTGTTCTGCTTCTTCATTCTTTCCTTAGATAGCTAGCTCACAGGTTAAATTCAGGAACTCAGTGGTCCTCCAGGCTTCCTTACAGTTTTTCCCGCGCCTATGTTGGTGAAGGCGATCTTTTCCAGAGAATATTTTAATTTAAGCAAGTTAGCAAGATATTGTGATCCATCCACTGGGAGTAAAATAACAGGTAAAATACTCTGAGATATCTATTACAAAAAATTTTATAGAGTATTTTGATGTTTATAAGCCTTTGGATATACTTCGGATGTTAAAGAAAATCTCAGATGCGAGTTCTTGCATTTTCCATTTTTTTTTTTAGTTCTCAGGAATTAGGTAACATGTATCACATAGATATCCGAGCATAGTTAATAAAACACTGAGTATGATGTATGATCTAATAAATAATTCTCGATTTAATATCTGATTCCCCAATGATGTTTGAATAAATTTAATTCCTAGAGATGGTCCAATATCGGATTATGTTTAGGATTTCATATTAAGTTTAGAAATTGGGTGCTAGGCGTAGGTTCTTTATAACATAATACTTTTTTCTCTCAGTGGAAGAGATTAGAAAAGTTGGATAAGATATAGTAAAAAGTGAGCGACTTGAGGGCTAGTGTCTATTAGGATGTTGCGGATCCCATAGCAACTTGCCAGGTCCATGGGGAACTCTTGAACTTCTTCATAATCGTAGTGGCCCCGGGTCGCCCCCTACTACTCTTTTCTGCCTCCCTTCTTTCCCCTCTCTCCACCCTTTTCATCGTGCCTCTCCCTTGATGATAAAAAAAAGAAAAGAAAAAAAAAGACGATTCTCGCTCTCAGATGCCACTCCATAGATTACTATAACATCCTTGAATTATACCACTTTCTCCCTTGTACCATTATACCACTTGCCTTTTTGGGATCGGCATATTTTTTCTATAGCTTACAAGTTTAAACTTTTTTTTTCATTTTTGGAACCTCTGTTGTTTCATATAGTAGATATACTAGCAGAGCATCTTACGGCAGAACATCCCCAATTTTACAATTTTTACAATCGTTCATTTAATTTTACAACTCTTTATAATGGTGCTTAAATTACGCTCGTGACAATATTAAATCTTTTTGGGAAAACAAACCTGCTCAAAGTCCTTGACCAGAACGAGTCATTTATAATTTCTTAGGGAAATAAAAATATTATTTTTCCATTGATGACACTTGACATATTCAACTCAAACAGAAAATTTTGATTTTTTGAATGCCTCTCATCGAAATAGGCTATCTTGATAATCCTCTACCAGGGTTCGCTTCTGAATTAATTCTGGCATATTTTCTTGATCTTCCAAAAATAAGTTCTGATTCTAATCTCTAGATGTTTTTCTCCCATTCTTCTGATTGTGGGATGTTCCTTTGCAAGTACCAGGTGGTTTCATTTTTCAGTGGTAATCGCTTTGTGCACCCTAAATACGACAATTGCCGATGGTTGATTGCATTTTCTGGAAAGATTGTTGTTTTTTTTCTTACTGTAAGGCTCTAACAATTTTTGTTAATTCGTTCTTCCAATGGTTTATGGAACTGTCTTTCAAATTAGCAAGGACAGATCTTCGTTGAAATAGGCGAATGTGGTATTATCAATAAGACTTCATCCTAAGCACCTTTTGTATTTTAAATAATAGAACACATTTCGAAGTTTGTCGTGATGCAAATGGTTATTTGTACATTATAGTTGAATTCTTTAATTAGTGTGAATATAGTTTTTGTTCCAGCTTGTAAACAAATTTTCGGAAATAGGAGTATTTACATATAAGCACATACCGTAGTAAAGCCAAATATTATACAAAAAATTATACATAATATCTAAAGTTGCGGATTCTAATGGAAAATAATGAAAAACACTTAGTTTAGCTGATTATAGTTATTTTCGATGTCTACGGTTATATTAATAATTGGCAACGAAATGCTTCAATGGAAACGTTTATGATTTTACTTGAACAGAAATCAATTGCTGTTCAATGTAAGCTGGAATGTAAAAGTTTTGGGATTCTTGCCTAACAAAAGATTTTTCTTATTTCCCGATTTAAGTTAATTTTACTTTTTAAAAAGATTTAACAAATTATTCGTGGTAGTGAATAGCATCGATGGACTTTATCGACAGTTTAGTAACGGAGAGTAGGTATGCACAGGAATATTGTGTGAAGATATCTTATGATTTGATTATATTAATTTCAGTCCTATATGTCTGTTTACCCAAGCAGTAAATTTTGCTTTTAAAGCTCCATGTGTGTTTCTTTCCTCCTTGTCCAGAGAGGAGCTTAGTGTGGATAGCTCTACATCGTTAAACCAACCTGAAAATGAAACACCCCTTTACATTCCACTGGGCACAATGGCCTATTTCAAATCAATCTGCGAACTTGTCAGTAATCAATAGGAAAATTATTAGGATATGGGAAAGAAAAATGTGTACAGGGAGAAAATTTTCATTTCAACCTTACATTAAAACTCTGATATCATTCACTCATTCAGTGACATTTCTATTCCACACAACTGCAGAATGCTGGCAGTAACTTAGTTGCTTTATTGGTACACTGAAAAAGAAGCTTCTATTGAAAGGAAGAGATTGGCAATAGATGTGACACTACTTCAGGTAAAAATTAAATTGGGAACAATTACTTGAAAAGTGTCAGGTACGATTGCGAAACATATTGCATCTTACAAGCTCCACTGACGGCTGTTTCTATGTGTGTACTATTGTTGGTTAATTATATTTGTCTATCCATTAACATCTACGACCTCACAAAATCTGCCTTAATTGATATTTCTTTTGTATTCAGATACTTGTTCCGGAATTAATAGACTAGTTTAAACCAACACTAGTAAGCCTCTGTATTTTTTGTACCACCTTTTATCTACACAAGAAACACAAATACGAAGCCATGTTTCGGTGGAGGGTGCAGGAAGGGTATATAGAAGGATGGAGCCTAAAGCGACATGCGATCAGAGACTCCCAGGTGGCCTCCCCCCACTAACTACCCCTCATCCGCGCTCCAGTTTCTCCGCCTCAAGTCGGTGGTTGTTGGAGCTGCTACCGAGGCCTGCTGGGACCTTTGGTAGGGGAGGGAATAAAAGAGAGTATACAGGGAATTCCCGCTTTTGGGATATTCCCCCGGGGCGTAAGATTGCCAGAGCCCTAAAGGCCGCTCCACTAAATCTGACAAGAATTGTTTGCCGTCCCTAGGCAGGCGATTAGGTCCATCGATTATCTCCATATTCCCTTCACCCTTCCCATAATCCTTCCACCCTTTGCATCTTTGATCATAAAAATTACTTCCAAGATATATATATATATATTCGAATTCTTTCAGTCCGTTGTGACAATAGGCATTCATGAAGTTATATCTTCGTGCAGAGAGACGGCGTACAAAATCAAGCTCTAGCGTTCTGGTGATGTTCATTAGTATTTCCCTTATTTTATATTTAAAACATAATCAAGTAGTATATCTCAAACTTACTCGAGTCCGTAAACTTTAGTGCTTCGGGAAGCCATCACACGATTAGTCTAACAGACAGATTACATTAGAAGAGGACTTATATTGCATATGAAGACATTGAACATTTTTTTTCCCTTTTACTTCCTCTCATGCTAATTCTAGCGTCGAGGAGCCGGTAGGCTATTTCGGTTCTTTAAATAGATTTTCTGCCATGTGGGTTATCAGTCCAGCAATGGAGGCCCCGTATCCTTGGGACAACTAGTCTCCTGAATAGTTATAGAAAGGGCTAAACCCTCCAGTACTGGGTTTCCCCCAACCTGGAGGACCAGTTCCTAATTGTAGTGAGATGACTGCCTTCGCCAATAGCTTTTTTTCCATTATACAATGATTAATATTACCACATAAAGTTTCGTTGCTAGGAATACAATGGGCTTTTTACACTAATTTTTAAACAGTTTTTTGAACAAATTGTTCACGGGCAAAAGGATTTTTTTAATGGAATTTTTAATATTGAGATCATATCCTTTAAAATAATAATAAAAAAAAAGTACTCAAAGTCATATATGAGTAAATCAAGAACAGTTGATAATTGAAAACATGAAATGATATTTAGTATGTGAATTAAATAAAACAGTTTAATTAAATCTTTGTTAATGTAGCTTTAATAAAACTCTCCGTATTCATTTGTTTTATGAAGTTAGATCTCCCCACTCCGATTTCTCAGAATCCAGCTGTACAGTCAAAGCAAAAAGTTAACAGCATGGCTCAGTATTCATACAGTAGCCCCTCTTCTAGATTTAGTTTGTTTTAGAGTTCAAAATTTTTTAGGGAACTTTTTAGGCTTGTTACTTTTTTTTTTATAGTTTCAACTAGTTGCTAAGCATTTCTCCACTATTATCTATAAAACTATAAGTCATAAGTCAGATTGATTTAAAAAAATAATTGGAACATCTCAATGAAACAAATGACATTTTATGATAATAATGAGGTAGTAAAGGGTAATTAAAATAATAACATTTTATTTTATTTATTTATTATATTATATTATTTATTTTATTATTAATCAGAAGGAACAAGATTATGTCGACGTCTAATTTCTAAAAAAATTCGGCTATATTTACTCATTATTTATTCATTACTCGTTGGAGTGACCAAAATAAAGATAAGACATACAAAATAAAAATAGCGGTAGCTCAGTTTGAAGAGCGCTGATTTTCTGAGCTGAAGGTTTCGGGTTCAAATCAAGCTTTAGCCGATAAATCATTTAATCCGCCGGGTTCACCCTTAGGATCTACAGACCCTCCTAGGGATCACCCAGCCTCTTTGATAGTCAGCTAACATTTACTCCGTGAAATTGAGTTGATTACATGAAGAGCAGGAGAAGATTTGGGGATGCTAGGAGGGTGGGGGGAGTAGATAAATCAGCGATGGTAATCGTGAGCTAATAAGGGCCTGGTTAATCAGCCTATTACTGATTCAAGTGTTCTACCCGTTTAGCCGAAACTTATGATACCCCTTCTAATTGTTTTGAGGGAGTAAATGGAATGCTCCTTCAAAACCTCTTTCTACCCTATGCACACACACACACACACTCACACACACACACGCATATATATATATATATATATATATATATATATTGTCTATGTGACACGTGACAATCTCTTGTAGCCATTTTTAAACAAGGCAGCATTATTGAAGTGTTTAAACTTTTACTAGAATAAACATTTTACAATACTTAATTAGATCTAAGATATTATAAAATTATAATTTTAATTAGATATTTATAAAAAGTACTTTACTGAAAATTAGTGATAACATAAGTTAACGTCTCTTGTTTGGAGATACCTTTTGGGAAAAAATGTTTGTCTATCTTTCTTAGTCCTATTGTATCGAACATGATTTTTTTTAATATATTTTGGTTGTAGACTATTTAATTATCCTAATGATCCTTACAATAGATCCTGGAAATTTCCAAGACGTATTTAGTTTTCAAGTTATTTATAAACGAAGAAAATATGCATATGGGTTTTGTATCAATATAATTCAAGAAACTATATATCTATCAATGCTTTGTAGGTAATCCAATAAAATTTCAAATGTATACAATTAGACGTAAAATGAGATTTAGATATAAAACACTGCTTCATTCATAACTACTGTCTACGTAATTTAGAGAGTTTTAATTAGAAAATGTTCTGCATTTTTCGACTAAAATCATTATTGGTGTTTTGGCGCTAATTCTATGGAAACAATTTGTTTTTTTATCTATCCAGCAACTGCTATTGCACACATAATGCCTTCAGTGGTACCCAAGTGCTGGGGAATAAAACTCCAAGTTTTATTTTGTCAATGTTATGAAGAAAGTCGGACAATTTGAATATTCTTTTAAACGATAAACATGATAACTCTTGAATAGCCTCAGGTTTTGGTTTTTATTTACAAGATTGAGTTATCGCCTCATGCAATGCAGATGAGAGCCTATCGCATTCACACAATCTATAATATGCTCCAAAGATGATTAGCATTGAGAAAATCTAGAGACAGAAGATCTTAAGGCCAATCGAATGCACATCGAACTGACACACCGAACTGACTGTGTGTAAGCTAAATTGATGTGAGCTCACATCGAAAAAGTGGACTGATGAAAATTCATCATTTCGGTGTGACACACCGAACTGATGACAGCCCGAAGTGTACCGTCGCGGCAGTTCAGTTGGTCACATTAGTTATCTGAGCATGCGTACAAGTGTCGTTTGGATACACATCACCTTTTCAATCGCTTTTCCAGTCCTCGTTTGTAATTCTTCGTTTTGTGTGCTTGTTATTACTGAGTGATAATATGGTTAGTTGGGGCAAAGATTTTGTTTTAGAATTTATAGAACTGTTCAGAGGGAAGGAAGTTTGTGGAAAGTAACTTAAAAGGACTATCATAACAAACAAAAACGAGAGGAATCGTATAAAATTCTTGTTAAAAAGGTTAAAGAGATCGATCCCCTCGAAAATGAATCGGTAGTTGCATCTAATTGTATACATTTGAAATTTTATTGGATTACCTACAAAGCATTGATAGATATATAGTTTCTTGAGCTATATTGATACGAAACCCATATGTTTGTTTTCTTCGTTTTTAAATAACTTGAAAACTACATACTTTAGAGACCATCAATTCTGAACTTTTCTTATTCATATCGTGGTTAGAAAATCACACAACTGTAGTTCCTATAGATAAATTGCCGATACAAGCAAAATGCATGATGATAACGAAAAACATTTTATTATTGATGAAGTATTGTTATCATCAAAACTGTTATCAGTAAATACTATTAATGTGTTTTCAGTATATGATTTTGAAATAGTAATTAACATGTCAATGGGATGCCCTGGCAAAGTTATCTCTAGCCTAATCGCTTTTTAAAGAATTGTTATCATTATTATTCCAAAATTGTTCCCATTAGTGAATTTATCATGGATACTTCTACATGTATAGACCCTACAGAAAATTGGTTCAATCAAAATTGCTTATAATCATATAATAAATATTAATAAAAGGAGAGAATTCTCAAAAAACATGAAATAATTATTAAAATGCAAGTTGCAATATCTAAGAAACTCAAAGCTCTTAGTAAGTAAAGCTGCAAATAACTAACCATTTGAAGTTTCTTCGCTTGACAAGGACAAGCAACAAAAAGACCGCATCAATAACGATTAAGTATAGTACATTTCACATCTACCAGGCTGAAAGAATCATCACTCTAAGATCCTTAATCGAATAACGCAATTTAATTTATCCATTGTAACAGGCGACCATGATACTTGGAAGAAGTCTCAAAGAAATGGAATGCAGCTTAATAGGAACATGGGGAAGTTGGCGCTATTACTGTCACACAAGGACAGTTATTAGGCCCTTTGTTAAGTATAACTTATTGTTGCTAAGAAAGGTAGGTAACTTTCTCGAGTGTATTGTTCCACCATCGGCCCGAAACTTCCACTCGACTATTGTTCCAGAGCCTAGTTAGTTGCCTGCCAACTCCCCTCCCCCCCGATTAATTTTCATAATCTCATAGCTTTGAAAATATATTCCGTTTAATTTGCAAGTGTGTCCAAGTTCAATTGGAAACACAGGCTCATAATTTCAATTCCCTCAGAAACGTTTGCTTATTTTAAGTTGAGCAACATCAATTACTGAGATCAAAATACACCATAATTGCTCTTAGAGAATTACTGAAAGATTGATTCAATGTATGAAGTCCATCAAACGTCTATAAACTTAACATTTTTACTATACCCAAGCAATGACATCAAACAAGATTGCGTACATACCACGGACAGGATATCTTGCGATGTATCTATGATCACCAGAACCATAGATTCATCAGAAAAATCATATAGACTGTCATTCAGGAATAGCTCAAAATATGCTCTAAATATTGATTATTATAAACGCTGAGTATTCTGTTACTTACTGTATAGTATTGAGGCTTCGTTTCGAAACTTCTAGATATATATTGAGAAATATCGTCGGTTTTCTTTTCATCGTCAGCCAAATCAACTCTCATTTTTTTATTTGTGAATGAATATGTATTTATGTATGCAATGATGTAAAAGTAATATTATAAGTAAGAAATTAATCTACAAATTAAGGTATGATTTAATCTTTATGAAAAAAATCTCGCCAGTGATCAAGGAGTTGTAACTCAATCAGTTCCCACACTCATTTTTTCTAAACGTCGCAGACTCATATAAAGGAAACCACGGTTTTTGTCAGGCTTTAAAACAGATAGTTACTCTCGATCGAAAGAAATTAATTGAATGGCTCTGGTAGAGCTCAGCCGCGTACAGAGGCGTATATGTATACGCAAGCGGAAATTAACATATATAATGTGCTATTGTTTTCCAATCAAGCAGAGTTAAAAGATTGGTACTCCATGTAAGAAGTTTTGATCTGAGTGGAAGAAACGTTGGAATTCTGAAGATCGGAATCTTTATTTTTACTGTAGTCTGAATATATTCTGGTAGTAGTTTTATTTGATGAGATAGCCTCTCTACCCTGAATATCTGCACTACCCGGACGTGATTCTGGTTATTGTTATTGGAAGTTGTTCTGTGCACCTTTGGTTTGAATATACTCTTAGTAGTTAATTTTTGAGAGTTGAGGATGATTTGGGATGATTGTTCGGTGCCCTTGACTGTACCTTGTTTCATACCCAAACCTTTCCAGGTGTCCACGAGGTCCAAAAGAGAAACCGGAGGCAACAAACACACACACGCATATATATACTCGTATTTCTACAGGGTTTCAACACAACTGAATCAGTTGTAAGAGAAACGATGTGTGTTTAACACCACTTGTATGCCCTTCTTTGATGAGATGAAAATTCTCTGATAAACAGTGATTTTTATATTTATTATTTATTATTTAAGTTAATCCATAATGCATTACTTACTGCTAGGCTCTCTATACTGTCCCTGAAGTGAGTATGTATGGCCTCTGCTAATGTCTTCTGAAACAGTAGCAGATTTCATTGACCATCATTTTACTGGATAATCTTGTCAGGCACACCTCAAACTCCCGCTTTATTCAGGTTTGGGACAGAAAGCGGTCCTGGCAAAGCAGTTCCCAATGGCGGAGATCAGTAATGTATTAATTAAGGGAACTTGAACTCTGCCCGTTCATTTCGTTATGGCAATGCACAATAGTTAATGCAATCAAATTTGTATTGTTCTTTCGGGAATTGTTCAAATAGCGCGGTGCCTTATCTTTTCCTATTTGTATGTGATATTTGTCAATACGCCTGGAGGGGGGGGAGTGAGGGAGGTGGAAGGGGGGGGGTGAAAGGGGGGGAGGTGTGATTTCCACTTGGACTCGGTACCCCTCCGGTTTGTTTTCGTTTCTCTTCTCCGTGTAAAGTGACGTAGATGCCTGTATTCTTACATTTCCGTTTCTTATTGTGTAGGTTTCCTCCGTTACGGCTGACATTTCCTCATACATTTTTCGAAGAAAAGTGCATGAAATCCATGCCTTATTCTTCCCTTAAAATACTGCAAATGAAAAATTACGGTTCACAAATATATTGTAAATATTGCATCCAATAATTGAATTTTTTTTGTAATTACCTTCAGTTTTATTTTTTTCCTGCTTGGCTCGACTTTAGTTACCTATGCAGTTCAGATTTTCTGTAAGGTTTTGTATTTAATCTCTCCTTCCTCCTGGAGATACTTTATCTTTATCAAGTCCCACGTGATCCATAATCTAGGTGAACCATGTTTTTCTTGTTCTATTGTTTTCTAGCCCTACAACAAACGAATAGTCTTGCCTACAGCACATGTTAGACACTGTATTGTTTTTAAGTTGTGTAGGGAGTTGATTTGACCGAGATCGCGCATAACAGCCGTGTTTTTTCATACATTTTACAGGGTTTGTAGGTCCCGCAGTGTTCATCTACATCAATTAACTGATTAAATGTTCCATCAGTCACTGAAGGATTCGATCCCGGAATCTTCACTACAGTAAATATGCTCTCTCCAATAATATGCTGTTTCTAATCCAAAGATTAGAAAATTGATTCGGCTGAGATCCCAATCAAGTGTAATTACTATAGAGAGGCTTGGTTAGGGTAGGTGGTTCTGCAGATCCCACATGGTCTATCTATTTCAGTTAAAAAATTAAATGATTTGTCTGTCTAAGCGAGGAACCTTCATTACAGGTTCCCATCGCTCTACACAGTGAGCTACTTCACATCTATGTTTCTACATAAGAGAGCTAAGTAATCAATGCTGACGAGGGCTTAATTCATACGGTCTTTCTTTGCTTGCTTTAGGCTTTTGTTGAGGATGCCAACAGTATCCTTATAGTGTTGGATAGATTTTAATGTATCTTTTTGAGGGGGGGCCTTGATTTTTATTTTCAGCCTGGATGCTACCGAGACAAGTAGGGCAGGCACAAGTAACATATTTTTATTAATAAGCCATCGGTGTTAGCTTTTCGGCGGGAATTGATTCATTTCGGGCGAGCAGAGTGCTCCCGGTGGTTAATTAGCGATGATAACATCAAAGGATAATGTTCCCGTCCGTTCAATATTTAAAAAGCAATTGCGCAATTTATTCCAATATCGTTATTTATTATTACAAACGGAGAATGCAATTCAGTAGTTATCAACACGTGTTTCAAATATACCTATCGTTCTGTTTATTTCATTTGATATTTTGGTCCAATGTCTATAAAAAGATTCTATTAAATTTTCCTTATGAAACTACGTTAAGTAATTTATTCCATGATCATTGTCGACGTTAAATATTAATTATTCTCGTATGTTTTTATAAAATGACTCATAATATTTTAAAATAATGTCCGCACTTTCCAGCAGGAGACAACAAATTTTTAGACCTAACTCAACCTCACATGTTGTTTTAATTGCATAACTTTTCAAATCACTTAAACTCTAATTGTTTTATAATGGTTAAATTGTATACTTTTCTGTCTATTGGATGTACAAACAAATTATATTACAAGTTAATTGCACGTCGGAAACTATTTTTGTTATAACTATGATAGATGGTACCCCAGTCTGCCTAACGGCAAACTAACACCCATTTTCAAATTAAACAACTGTTCATTCAATTACTCGTTGCTAAAATTTTATTACTATTATTCGCATATATTTTGTAGTTCTGTTTGTATTATTTTTTCAATATAGTGTAAGCAGAAAAATATAATAAATTTCATGTTATCGCATCATTACATTTATTCCCTTTATTACTATGTTGCATTGTAATTGTATCACATATATATAAAACAATATTACATGGACACTAAGCATTTTTTTTTATAATTAATTTAGAGATATAAATTAATCTTTAAAAAACTAAAAATCATATTAATTTAACGAACGAATAATATAATTTTTAAATATTTTATTTGAAAAGAAAAGATATGACCAGGACCAGGACCGGGTTTGATGTTTATAATATTTTTAAAAAAATTATAACACCCAACAATAAAATAAAAGATATAAATATGATTTTTGGTTTTTATTAGATTAATTTATATTTCTCGATTATATTTAAAAAAAGTGCTTAGTGTCCGTGTAATATTGTTTTTTACATACGTAATATAATTGCAATGCAACATAATAATAAAGGGAATAAATGTAATAATGCGATAACGACGTGAAATTTATTATATTTTTCTGCTTACGTAATATTGGAAAAAATAATACAATGAGAACTACAGTATATATGTGAATCACACTAAAATTTGAGAAATAAAATTTGTAATAAAAAATGAACAGATATACTAATCCGAACCATTGTTTCATTTACATGCACTAAATTGCTTTGAAGATGGAATATTATCTAAAACTTTGACATTAATGGAATAATAATACTTTGTTCTATAAAGTTTGCTTCGGATAATTACGGATGAGTAATATATTATCTGCATTAATATGATTTATGACATCATTTTGATAGAGATTGATTTCTGTTTAACACTTTCCCTATTTATTCTATACACTGATTCTTTGGAAAGTCCTATACAACTTCAGTGGCTTTTTCGTATTTGTCTATTGAAGAAGGCAATGAGTGGAAACGGAAACCATTGGATCGGGGAAGTTTGTATGGCAAAAGTTTATGTTTAACTCTGTTAGGCAAAGTAATTTTTGGGCTTCAACTTAGTTTCAAAATTAAGTTAAAGCTCTCAACGTGACTCCTGCCTTGATTGATCACCCTACATTTCACATTTGGTGTAACAAAATGTTTTTTGATAAAACTCAATAAATTAGCATGAATAATTTATAAATAAATAAATTTATTAATTTATTTCTGGAATATAAAACTATAATTACAATGAAGGAGAAACTGGTTGGTTCGACGTGTGGAGTTGAATGACACTGATGAAGGTCCTCGTTGTAATTGTATAAATTATACATAAACTATATTAATTTCTTACCATAATCTTAACATAAAAAAAATTTAAGATCCATTAAAAATAGGGATAGTTTTTATTTTGCTGATTCATCAAAGTCACTTTATTAACGAGCTAAGAAATCTCTTCCACCAACTGCACATACCTGGCCAATCAAAATGGCTGTCGAATTCCAAATATTATTTATTTTTCATGACATAATGTCCATTAAATTTAAAAAATATATCGTATATTAAATTGTGGGAAACACAATTAACGTCTAATAGGTTCAACTGCCTTATTTAGTCAAATTAATATGTTTTATTACTCATAAGTCATACAATTTGAAGTTAATTAATCATATATCCGATAGTTTCTTCGATAGAATGCAATTTTCAGATGAAAAAAGGAAAGTTCTTAAGTATAATTCAGATTACAAAAGACTTTGTTTATTTCTTCTGGTTTAGACCGTGTAGGTAAATTTCTCGCCAACGTTTCGTCAACCATGCTGCTGACTTCCTCAAGATGAGAAACTCTCATCTCAGCCCTGAGGAAGTCAGCAGCATGATTGACGAAACTTTGGCGAGAAATTTATCTACTCCTATCTTCCCGTCGCCTATAAGATAATGACCAACATATTGCATAATTGAAGATGCCCGTATTACGAAAACACAGCAGGCAACCAGCAAGCAGGATTCAAAAGAGGAAGGGCTATGCTAGGATATTCATTCTGAAACAGGTACTCGAAAAACAATGCGAAGTAGAAGAGGATGTAAACGCATTATTTGTTGATTTCAAAGCAGAATATGATTCCGTGGACAGAAACTGTCTATGGAAGATCATGACTGAGCTGGATATTATCGGAAAATTGCTGATAATATCTAAGAGTTTACACATCCATATCCAATGGCACTATTTTAAAAATGAAGAAATTGAAGACCTTCAATGTGGGTCCAAATATTGACTTTAAAATAAATAGTTCACCTAATTTGAAAGATTTTTTCTCATCTCTACCAGGACTATTTTCTTCCTCTTAAAATATATACAATTTACGTAGGTTGATGATTTGAGTTATTATTTTATTATTATTATTATAGTTTAACGGGGTATTAGTTTTTCGCCAGGGGTATTAGTTTTACTATTCATTCCAGATGAACAGTGTTTCACAATTTCTTCTCCACTTAGTCTTTTCTTGACGAACCATTGATAAAAAACTGTTATTTAAACATTTTGAGAGGTTGTCAATGAAACTGGCAATCCATCTTCCAATTGAACAAACAACCTCCTCCCCTCTCCGCCCCACCACTGCTCTCTATACGCCCTGTTTGTCTTAAAGACTAAGTAAGCACCCCCTTCTGCCACTTATTAATTGAAAAACGTTTTCTGAATATTCATCGATAAAACGAAAAAATATATAAGGAATCGATTGTCAACGATCGATTATTGGTTATGATTTATTTAAAGAGAATATAAATCTCTCTAGTTATACTTTTATTTACTGACTTAATCAAATTTCACGGAATTAAACATTGAGTTTTCTATATTTATTTTTTTTTTTACTTGTAATATTATTACAGTTGTAAATATCAATAAATTAATCTAAAAAAAAATAAATTTTAGACTTAAAAAAGATGGTCTCGTTACCCTTGCCATTATCATTCCTGTCATTATATTTACGTTTTGTATTGTTATAATATACCTGTAAACTTGTAAATATATATATATAAATATATATATATATATATATATATATATATATATATATATATATATATATATAATTATCAAACATGTGACGCAGAAGGACAGCTGGCCAATCAGTGTTAAGGACTTATATTGGAAGTATTTTCAGCAATTCAAGGTGTTTGCTAAAGCAGTGTGGTTAATCATCAATACACGAAATCAATATTATAGGTGAACAAGAATTTTAGTTTTGTTTTCAATTACTTTGTTGTAATTTTGTGTTTTTTCCTATTTCTTTTTTTTTTTTTATTTTGTCCAACTGGCTTAATATTTACTATGATCAATATTTTTATGTTTAAGTTTTGTTTTTTAATGATGCATTTTCAATTTAGCGTTTAGTTTTGTATATAAACAATAAAAAAAAATGTAAACAATAGAAAAAAACAAAACAACAACATGTAAGTACAATTGTATGTAATGTACTATAAATGTACGGAACATGCAGAACAATAAACGTCCTTCGCGTAGGGGTACTGCGTGAAGGGAAAAAATAAATAAAAATATATATATAAAAAAACATTATAATTATCAAGATTAATCCAGCTGATATTATATTGGCAATTTTATGGCATCAATTATTATTCTCATATAGAAAGGAGTTAGCTTTTCTAATGCATTAATAGCAAATTGAAAATCGAGTACTGTTTACTCCACCCAAACACCTCTTCAATGTGTAAAATGAATAAATTACATCCGACAACGATCTTAATTTTCCAAAACTGCATTACATTAAACTTTTTTTTTACTTTGTTTCATTTGTATTTGGAAACCTATGATGATAATAATAATAATAATAAGGACCTGAAGGGTCGATGCCAAAACGACTAATATCTACCTACAAACTTCTGTACCCAAACCAAAATCCGCCGAATCACTCTTAGCGCAATCTCCCCACCTATGACTCTGTCTACCCCATAAACGATTCCCAGTCGGCACAGGGCTTATTTACGTTTTAGGAATTCGTTCTTAACTAAGAACTATCTTAACCTGGTCCATGCTTCCCAATTTCATGTCGGGTAATATCCTAAATTGGACCGAATATTGTTGAAAACCTATGATAGTAGATGCAAATATGGAAATTACTATAGTAGACCGAAAAGGTGACGTGTAAACGTTACACTATTATCCTTGAACGGGGATAATACTAGCCCATAATAGTAAAGCTTTTGTTGTCTTTTTACTACATTTACTTAATAATGCTTCATACATCACTGATTTTTTTTATTTTTATTATAACTTCAATATACTAATACAGGAGGAACTGATTGTTTTGCAAGCGGTACACAAACCTTATTTCTAGAATAATGGGTCTTCCAAGTACCTTTAACGTATTTAGCCCTGGAGGCAGAGGAAAGTGCGTAATTAGTGCTTCTAAATTAAGTTGTCAATCACATCAAAACCGGTCCCATTGAAGTCTAAGCATAAAGCAAATTAAATGGCTGGAAAATTACAAACCTAGCTTGAAAATTCAAAGCCTTGCTAAGGAAAAATGTAAAATCCCGTGGCCACTTGCCAAAAATTACTTCATTTGTATGTAAAAAGGGTATAGTTTGAACCCTCTTGGAGTTATTTACAAAGGCTATATGATTGGGCCATTTTAAATTCTTGAAGTGAGATGTGTTATGATGATATATTTTTTTCAATCTCCATGATAGCTGAATTATATAAACGCTGTATTCCTACATATCTACTAGTGTTTGAGGGGCTCATTACTCTGGGTTTTTTTTTAAATTATTCGAGCGCAACTTCACAAGCTCTCTCCCTTTCTCGTTATAAAATATCATTAGCATTACAGGTTTACTAAAGGTATACAAATATTTTTATCATTTAAATAACATTGATTCTAAATTTTCCAAAACTTACAAACAAGTATATTCTAAATTTTCAAAATCACTATCTCTGAAAACTTTCAGTTTATTTAACGCCTTAAAACATCACGAATTATATCGGGTTTATAGCCTATAGAGAGCGGAGTGGTTCAGTTGTAGAGCACTGAGAAAATCAACTCGCTGCCCAGCCGTTGTCCTTGAAAAAGTACATTCTCTACCATGTACTGGACCCCAGACCTGCTTAGTGGTACATGTCACTATTTGTGAAGGGTAAAGTAGTAAAACCGATTTTGTTTGAATAGTAATTACCTTTTTTTTGTGAGTAGTATTTACAACTATTTAATTCTCATATAGCGTTAAACAAATTTTTATTATTTATGTTTTAAAAAGTAATTTTAAAAAAACATAAACTTTTAAAAGTAATTTTAGACTTGAAGAAGATGGCCTCGTGACCTTTAAAGTTGAATTTCTTATTTGAGTACTACCAACGGGTAATCTCTCTACTTGCCTTTATCCGTACCATTGTGTAGCATTCATCCCTGTGTATTCTGCGCATTTTTTGCATTCTGTGAGCATGTTCTTCTGAAATTCTGCTACTTGTTTTTTTTCAGCTTAGATTTTAGATACGTCCTAAGATCGATTTATAGCATTTGGAATGAATTCGTTGTTTCTAACTCGCCATACATTATTAGAACAGTTATAGTTTAATGATTATCCACACTTGGTGATGTAGCATGGATACATGGCCTAGCGTAATCAGAAGGAATACACAGCTCTTAGACAGGCCTTATCGATGAACCTCAGAAAGATATTTCCTCCGAGGCGACCCAGAAAAAGTAATTGTTTCATTTGTCGAGGCAATATTTTTGGCAGAAGCGAGACGGTGATAAAATCTGGAGCGAGAGCATTGGCGAGGACAAACGGCTGGAGTGCAATGCCTGTAGTGACCATCAAAGCCACCTGCTTGAGCACTAAGTCACCCCAACGATCCGACTTAGCAGCGCGCTCCCCGCATCGCAACTTAGCCTCCTCCTGCGGCTTCGCGTCAACACCTGACTTAGAGTGCCTCTTCGTCTTCTCAACAAGCCTTATCGGTATCCATCGACCATTACAAGCAGTCATTACGCACGATGAAAACTGTTATCTTATGATTAAAGACGCAACTTCCTCAGACACCATTAAATATGTTAAAAGGATATGTTTTTACGGATTCATTGAAAATGAAATAGTAGAAAATTTCTAATCTAAAATAGACTAATCATGACGCGTTGCTTAAGAACTCCAATACCTTCTGCTATGTGTGACGCTATTCGAAAAGTTAAGAGTTTCTAAATAAATAGGGTAAAAGTCATTGAACAGTAAGCTTACCCCATATCTGTACCCTTAAGATACAGAACTGGCAGTTGCAGGCAATTCAACATGTAGACTGTCACATCTAGCAAAAGGTACTCACCCCCTTTCCTTTATTTATTCAGTAATGATATAGAATTAATCTATATTAAGTATAATGATCTCAGAGTGGCATCACATTTTAATATTTAAATATAATTCAGATGGGCAGTGAAGCCAACATAGCACTTCTAGTCCATGTTCTACAACATATTAGATAATGTTTGCTAAAGGCTGAAAAAACTTATCAAAGTTTGACTTTACAGACCAGTAATATATTTACTTCATACACTAGATTTAAATTTTTTTCCAATATCTTTATATTTACATTTATTACTTTCATTCAGGCCCACACTTCAGTCAAGTCCATTAGCGTTCACACACTTTAAGTCAGTCAAAAACTAGCTAATAACAGGCAGCAATTTACCATATATAGTTATCATGAGGCTTGAATAATATATATAAATTGATCTTTATTGAATTATATTTATTATATTTTTCACTCACTTACACACACACACACACACATACACACACACTCAATCCCACCCGACAGCAACCATTATTTATAAACCATAAAAAAAGAAGGAAACATCCTGCCCATTTATCTGGTAGATATGAACGTGTCAGTCAACACCGCTGCATTTTTATGTATTATTATTTTTGTTATTTATGATTGAGAATATATGAATAATTTGAATATATGTATTGAAAATTATGAATACTCCCGAAAACTGTATTCGAATGCTCATTTTATAAAGCATTAATTAATTATAGAAACTTTATTTTTCGAACATAATGAAGGCGTTTCAGTTTTTTGTGTTGTTACATCTTATCATTAGGAGCAGCTATTAAATATTTTTCTAAAGTTTGATTTCTTCATTTTTTTTTTTAGTAGACAATACTCGTTGCCTCTTTTAATTACATGTTGAACAATATTAAACTATACCGTTTAAACGAGCAACTAAGCTGAAATGACGAAATCTTATTTATTGCAAAATAACAAGAATATATGAATAGTCCTAGGCACTAAGCTCTATAAAATCACATAATTTGCCTGACACTTGAAATAAGGACTATTTTTCTTAATTTGCTGTTAATCCTCGGAAATATCCAGAATTATTCCAGGAACAAAATGTTAATTTTATATTTCAATAAAATTTGAAGAAAACTCGAATAGATAGCGAATGAAACATCTGAATTATAAATATTCTTTCAGGCTTCCACGACCACTATTATTACAAAAGACTTTGTTTATTTCTTCTGGTTTCAGAGCTACGCCTCTGTGATTCCCACACTCGTATATGGACATTAGACCAGATTTCAAAGCCTCTGGTATCTTCTTTTTCTCCTGTATCTTCTGGATTAGTTCTAATATTTTGGCTCTTACCATTTCTCCTCCATCTTTGAACAACTCTGATATATATATATATATATATATATATATATATATATATATATATATATATATATTCAATTATTCAAGATTTATTTACTTTAGATCGCAATATAAAAGGAATTTGTCCTCAAGAGATTTTTACCCGGCAATTTGCTTTAAATCATTCATATTGGCTCCTGGGATCGCTCTCAGCTATAATTTTGGTTTTGGAGAAGGCTTATCTAATTCTTCATTCAAGTGTCTACTCAATTATTCATACCGCTCACCTCTTGAGGGCCCCAGGAATCAAGACTCGGTTCACCCTGGCTCAGGAACGCTGACCACTCCTCGGGACTATCAGTGATTTATTACCAAGATTACAATACTTTATACCACATTTATCAGTAATTAATGAAGTTTAGTTAATGAACAGGAACAAAATTTCAACAAAATTTATTTTTTTAAATATTTTAAATAATTTAAAGTTAAATGTTTTAAGGATATTAGTTTCAAACATTATACTTTTAAACTCCATCATTTAATTTGGAGTTGAAATTATGAAATCATATGAAAAAAGTATCTTATTCATTTTCTTTCTTTTTTGTGTGTGAATCAAAGTTGAAAATGTGTCAGGTATTTTTTCCAAATATTCTAATTTATATTGGATACTTTTATTTTAATTTGTATTTAAAAACACTAAAATATGCGATATCTAAGATCAGCAAGTTTTAATCAATGTGATAATGGTCGGGCGTGATTCATATATTAATTATTACATTATTAGATAGAGTGAAAAAGTTTTGAGAGCACCCGAAAAAGCATCTTATGAAACAAATCAAGACCCTTCAATCCCATCTACTTCCCTCAAGAAAGCCCTCCAAACACAAAGCAACTTAAGTCAAAGCTGGAGAAAACGAGAGAGCTATCTTGTGTGTATGCGCAATATGCTCTAAATCTTGTGCTCTAAATCAGTTCTAAAAAAAAAAAGAACATTAGTGTATTCCTGACCTGATTGTCTTAATTGGTCCTAAGATCACGAAACGTGGGGTGTAAATAAGCGTTTTTAAGCACCATTTTCTCAAGTATAAGGCTATGAGAGATCAAGCTATAATATCGCTTCTCATCCAGTACCTATTGTAGAGTATTTCAGAAATTAATTAACAGGGAATTTTTTATGGTTTCGACAATAACATTTTCTGTATATATATTTTTTTTCATTATAATGCAATTGGGAAAAACCACAATGCAAAGCCTTATGTTTCAAAAATACACCTACTTACCAGTCGACGTTTCGCCTATTCAGGCATTATCAAGACACCAAAATCAAAAAGGGGGTTATGTGAATCGCATCTCGAAGAAAAAGGTGCAATACATCCCAACGATCAACAGCCCAAACATGAGACAGCACCCCACCACCAAGACGTTCAACATACAACGTCTTGGCTCAGAAACGCCATGGCAGGTTGTATGTTGAACGTCATGGTGGTGGGGTGCTGTCTCATGTTTGGGCTGTTGATCGTTGGGATGTATTGCACCTTTTTCTTCGAGATGCGATTCACATAACCCCCTTTTTGATTTTGGTGTCTTGATAATGCCTGAATAGGCGAAACGTCGACTGGTAAGTAGGTGTATTTTTGAAACATAAGGCTTTGCATTGTGGTTTTTCCCAATTGCATTATAATAAATAATAGTGTTTCTTTTTGAGTTTTTGGCTCTATTTTAGTGATATATTTTTTTTCGGTTCTTAAGTTCTTTTACCTTCATCAACCGCATAGAACAAGGGGTTAGATATTACAAACATATATAAATAAATAAATAAATTTCGTTAAAATTTTTAATCTTCGAAAATCAAAGCAACAGGAGTGTTAATAACGTTACATTAGGATATTGATTTCTATTTTTATGTTTTGTATTTCTATTGTTACAAAGTCATTCGTTGAATTAATTATTGGTTCATGAAGCTCAAACAGTTTGGAACAGTATTAGAATATTTTTGAGAAAAGGATTTACAGTATTTTCTGTAAATAAACAAAGGGCAATCAATGTGCGGAACAGTGCAGTGAGTCAACCACTTCGCTGACGCTCCCTTGATCCCGAATTCTAGACAGGCTGTGTCAGATAAATTATTTATACTTTTATCAACCGTGAATAGACGCTGTGGGGTCAGGATACCATCATGGGGCTTACCCAATCTCTATAAAGTGAGCGGCCTGCTTGGGGTGAGAACCTGGTGGTTGAGCTGGGGAAATCTCTATGCGCAATGATTAGTCTGGAATTATGATCCCAATTAACTGCAGATCCTTTTTGGGATTTAGTGATTCATGTTTCATTAGCTATTTAAGTTGTCGTATTTCCCAAAGAAATATTGAACGATAAAAATAAACTTGTTTTTAAATGGCCAATTATGTAAAGAAGTGGAGTTGCTCAGAGGTAGATCACTAAGGTCCTGGTTTCAAATCATGCTGTGGCAGCTTTTATTTAATCTTTTAATAGCCGGATATGGGCCCTATAGGATCTGGGACACTCCTGGGGATTACGGAGCCTCTATAAAGTGTTACCCAAAGTATGGAAAACCTGGCTGTTGAGTGTGATCTTGGACAAATCGCATACTGAACCAATGATTCTTCTTTATGTGTAGTAGTACAGTTTTTTTAATATTAGATAATTGCATTGAGGTTTTTCGGAAAACCCAGATTCAGTTTTAAACATTCATATATCAGAAATATTGTCATCCAACGATGCTTTCCGTGCTGCCTTGTGCTACTGAGATTCTTACCAGTATCTCATAAATTATATTTATGATACAATGAGCATACGGTTTAGCCTGGTGAAAAAGAGGGCCCCATTTGTAAAACTATAGCCATTTCGGCAGGAGCAATTAATAAAAGACCTGGCCCCGAAGAAGGAGATAGCGCTAAGAAAGACAAACTGCCGAGGGACTTATAAGAAAGAGGAGCTTGCTTAGTAAGTTCCTCTATCGAGCGGTTTACTCAGGGCGTAAATATGGTCGTTACCCGCAGAAATTCTTAGTTAACCGGCAAGATTAGAGCTTTCTTTAAAAATAATAAATGAACCTATAAAATAAGATATTTATTTAAATAAGGGGGGAGGTAGGGCTGGTATCCGAGTGAATTACACAGGTATTTTATCTACCCCCATTCATTTTTTTATTAGCGCTATTAGCATTTCATGTCAGGGGTAGTTTATCATCAGCTCGGACTTTTCCTTACATCTCCATTTCTCGAGGGAAAGTCCCGGGGAAATTAATTTCATTTAATCCTCCGCAGCTTCTCACCCTCTCTCCCCTCCCTGTTGTTATATAAATTCCCCTTCGGTATTTGGCCATTAAGATTCTCATTTGAGACAAGGGAATGTGTGTTTTGATCCTATCGCGGAAAGATATATATGCTCCTACTCTTAGCGTCAGCTTTCAATAAAGTATCGGGAATCTAGTGTTTGGATTCTGGCCCGAATCGTTTCAGGACCTACCTAATTGATTCACTTCATAAATATCTATTTGTTTATAGATGACAGAAATAATGGTTCATGTTATCTACGAATCTCATCAATATCTCCTTATAAGCCAGGATTTTTTTTTTTGTACCATATTCCATATATCCATATACACAGATGTAATAAGGAAGACATTTAAAAACGGACTCGTTGCTCCACTAGACCCGACAATGCTAAGACGACTCAAACACTGTCGGCCACCTAGGCTCGTATCGTTTCTGAATTATTTTCTTCCTTTGTGATCCTACCATACATAATTTTCCTTCTTAATTGTCCCATTTATTATTAAGGATAGGATTCCCCACTGATTCAAACCCGTATAAAATGTTTTCTTAAATGTTGCCAATTTGAAATTCACCCCACCTAGTGAAAGTAAATATTAGATTTCTGATAATTAATTGTTATACCGCGCCCTTAACCAGCTTCCATTGGCGTTTAATGCCAGTGACGCGGCTGGGAAAGGGGGCTGGGGCTTCCCGGACTCCTGCTTTACCCTAATTCCAGGGGAAGAAGCTCAGTTCGGGGACCCCAGGCAAATTGTAAATAGGGTATGAATGTGTACATTTTTTTTATTTTTATTATTAGTATTATTATTATTTATTTATTTTATTTATTTTTTTTTTTTTTTACTTTATCTATTATCATTTCCGCATTAATTTCTTTCTGTTACCGCATGTATATATTTATTTATTTTATTTTGTTTATATTATTATTTTGTTATGGAATGACTGTAAGCTACACATCACTATTACTTATTGCCCACAAGTGGCAGATTGTAATATTTTAATAAAGTGTTAATATTAAAAAAAAAAAAAAATTGTTATACCATACATATTTTACACTACATTCCTTCTGATTTCGCTGCATTACTAGATTTTTACTGGATGTGATACCGCCTTATTTCACCTGTTTTTTATATATAGCTATCTGATATATCTAAAAGCGATTTCCCTAAACTGTGTTTGCACTAAGTCCCGATCGGCTGGGGATGAGATGAAGACCTGAACTGAAAAGTGATTAAAACAACCGCAGAACCTGTGTTGGGGCTAAGGGCTGGGGGTGTCTTTAACCAAATCGCTATCCCTTCAAAGTGGTCCCTTCATCCACACCTGAGCCTAGGGGTCACTAACTCAATCTTTACCCCCACATTTTCCACTCATTTATCATTCAATATACCCATCTTATAACAATATATTACAAAAATGTTAGTAATGGAGAAATCGTATAATTATAGTTGTTATAAGAATATCTTTTAGAAAAATATCATTTAAATTTAAATAAAAAAATTATATTAAATTAATGTAAATTAAATATAAAATTTAACTTGTAACGACAAAAAAAATATTTTTTATTTATGGTTCTTTTTTAATTATTTAAATATTATTTTTTTTAATTTTGAAGAGAAAAGATTATGTCTTGGCCGGGATACGAACCCGGGTCGCCCGCGTTTCTAGCGCGGTGCTCTAACCACTGAGCTACCAAGGCACGCATTCCAGCTAGACAAATCCTTTCTCTTCACTGATCCTATATATCCCTGTGATCTCGCAATTTTTCGAGGTATACACGGGGAAGTATGTTCATTGAACATTACTTTAATCGGGATCTCGTTGACTTACGTCAAATTTATATTCATAATTTATTTTTTATTTATGGTTCTTTTTTAATTATTTAAATATTATTTTTTTTAATTTTGAAGAGAAAAGATTATGTCTTGGCCGGGATACGAACCCGGGTCGCCCGCGTTTCTAGCGCGGTGCTCTAACCACTGAGCTACCAAGGCACGCATTCCAGCTAGACAAATCCTTTCTCTTCACTGATCCTATATCCCTGTGATCTAGCAATTTTTCGAGGTATACACGGGGAAGTATGTTCATTGAACATTACTCTAATCGGGATCTCTCTGACTTACGTCACATTTATGTTCATAATTTATTTTTTATTTATGGTTCTTTTTAATTATTTAAATATATTTTTTTAATTTTGAAGAGAAAAGATTATGTCTTGGCCGGGATTCGAACCCGGGTCGCCCGCGTTTCTAGCGCGGTGCTCTAACCACTGAGCTACCAAGGCACGCATTCCAGCTAGACAAATCCTTTCTCTTCACTGATCCTATATCCCTGTGATCTAGCAATTTTTCGAGGTATACACGGGGAAGTATGTTCATTGAACATTACTTTAATCGGGATCTCGTTGACTTACGTCAAATTTATATTCATAATTTATTTTTTATTTATGGTTCTTTTTTAATTATTTAAATATTATTTTCTCTTCAAAATTGACAAAAAAAATAGATTGAGTTAAATTTTAGGTATTAGTTTCGCAGGTTGTTGTTGCTTGGATTTAAATCACAAGGTTTAAATATTTTTAATTCTATCCCTTTTTAATATTCTCGAAAATAAAAATAATTTTATTACTGATTGTATATAGTAACAGTTATTGACTGTGTTTAGATTAAATTACCGACTTAAACATACATGAGTTGCTCCTAGAAATTGAGTTTAAATTGATTGAGATGGCGACAATATTAATTTTTAAAAGTATTTCTAGTTTCATTAAAAGTTTTTTATTGTTTAAAATCAAAATTATATATATATATATATATATATATATATATATATATATATATATATATATATATATATATATAATTAATTTTTTATAATTACATAAGTTTTATAATATGTAGTTTTTGATTTTCACTATTTCCTTCATTGATTTTATTTATTATTTATTTACTGAAACTCTGAAAAAAATATAATTTATTCGTTGATTGTGGGAAATGCAAGAGGGATCATATAATTAAGTAATAACAAGCAATAAATTGTTTAAATATTTCATTTTGTATTTATTGGTGGATTTTTAAATCAGGCGGTCCATGGGACTAGGTTACAGTGCTTGTCCAAAGAAAAACTATGTCAGTACTCGAGTATTAATCATTATTTATACTATGAAATGTTTGTTGAAACTTTCATTTTTTGATGATATAATTACCTAAATATACTACACATTTCCCATAATTGCACTCTTACATTCGTACTAAAACTCACAATAATTTTATTTTTGAGAATATTAAACAGGAAATTAAAGAAAAGTTAAACTAGTAGTGATTTAAATAGAAGGGACAACCTTCGGAACTGATACCGAATTTGAAATATTAAAATTAGATCAAAACCCTAACCCTAGCCATACCAGATCTAAGGCATTTATTCCTTCTTCATTTTCGTCGATAGTGACAATAGTTTCAATGATTTATTCATATTTTTTGACAACTATACATGATGATTACAGTCAGTACCGTTATAACCCAAAAAATTGTCTGGGATAAACATGTAATATAGTTAATTTCTTTAAAGAAATAAGGAATGATCTGTTACTAAATTAAAAAAAATCATGAACGCAGAAATGGCGAGATTCCTATGTCATGTAACAAGAGATAGAGGTTATACCAAAAGGCTATAAGATTGAAAATAAGATTTAACCCCAATTTTCATGCTTACGGAATCCTTAGGAATACTTTATAAATAACTATATTGAAGTGGTTTCTATAAAGGCTATGGAAATAAAAATTACATTATATATCTGATACTATAAAGTTTCGAGAACAATTCCTCATCAACAAGATTTTCGTAAGATCGGTTCTAGTAAAGATTATTAGAAGAGGATTAGAATCTAATGAAATTTCCAAACATAGATAAATTTAATGGACTATTTAATGTGTATTTGAATGTCCCAATATTAAAGGTAATTAAATATACTTCTTTATTATTATATAATGGGGTGTTTAAAAAAAAACGACCATTTATTGTCTAGTCTACTGGCCTTTTTCACCTTCCCCATGGAGAGAAGATGGCGACTAACAATATCTTTCGACACACCACACTTCCCGGCAAGTTCGCGAGTACTTGTGGACGGATTTGACTCAACAGCTTCCTTCAGAACCTCATCAATATCCATTAATGTTCGCCCGGAGCCTTTCTTCCTTTCCAACGTCATATCTTCACTGCTAAATTTTTCAAACCAACGCCGCGCAGTGCGCTGGTCAAGGACACCTTTCCCTACATATTAAATAATTTCACGAGTTGCTTCAGCGGCTGTGAATTTTTCTCTAGTAATGTCTTAAAATTACGAGACTTTTATAGGAAACTGTAATTTTTCTTGAAATAAATAACTAAACTGAGGCCTTTTTTGAAGAAGTCCAGTGATAGTAAACAAGCTTAGAGAACGCTCTAAAGGGATTATTAAGTGTTGGTAAATAATAAAGAGCATTCAAATATTTACAGACTTTTGGACTTTTGAATTTGATAAAACTTTCATTTTTTTTTATACGCCCTATTATTTATTAATTTTATAATGAAATAAAAATATTTTTAGATTATAAAGTGTTCAATTGGGTATTTATAATAATTAAGTGTGTTATATTTTTAGAAAATATGGTTGCTTGAAAATTGGGTACTGTTTCCCAACCCAAACCTCTATGTATATTGTCCCTCCTGTTACCAATTTTTACAGTACAACATATTTAATAAAAAAAATTGTAAATCGTTTCAACAATGTCATTTAGGGAATAAATGACTTCATTTACATCATATTCATCCTTCCTCCCTTGTTGTTTATCGATAACAAGTCTACCTTTCTTAAAATTTATATTGATCAGTTAATTAAGATCAGATTCTTTTAATTAAGGTAAGATACTTTTAATTAAGGTGAGATGCCAAGGCAGTTGAATAATGATTGACTGTGTCATTTTGGAGTTAATGATTGCACAATGTCTTTTGTAAAAGTGATACTGATTACTTTTGATTTGATTATTGGATTTTACTTTCTAAAAAGCTTCTTTCTTTTTTTTAACCATGGTTTAAATCTTAAGCAGATTTTACTGCTAGAATTTTTATCTTTGTTGAACCCAAATTTTTATAATTCGTTTTATTAAGATGACTTTTGTATTTGATCCTATTTAAATGAGCATAGTTTTTGGTATACAGTATTTCTCATAATCACATTCTAATCGTTGTTATTTTATTAGTTAATCCTCAGCGTATGCAGCTATTACATTGCTTACAGGTTTGATCATTGTATCCCTGGATTCGTTGCTTGTTCCCGACGTGTTGGTAGCACGAGGAAACTGGAGTAAATCACGACCCAATAAGAGGCATCCCTCGTGGCCTGGGGCGACGATCCGGTTTTCTGTAATCATTTCCTAACACAAAAAGTGCTGTCAAGATTACAGCCCAGCCTGGAGTTCAATCTTATAGATTATGCCGTGCACCCGCGCTCTCCCAGAAGAATGGACCGTTACACCCCGAAAGACTTGGGATGTTTGAATTATTATAATGCTTAGTAAATCTAGATCTCAATTGCATGGTTTTATTCGAAGATTAAATTGCCACTACAAGCTATTTATTACTCGTTTTAATAACTTCAAAATTTATAGGTAGTTTAGAATTTCCATTGCCTTGAAGCTGTAACTAAATAAGAAGCTGTGATTTTCTTTTCTTTACTATGATATCTAAACTAACCTCTTTATATTTAAATAGATTAAATAATTGACTGGATAATTCTAATAATGGAAAGAATTGGTCAGGGTTTGCAGTCTGTAAGCAAAACTTAATTTGTATTATATTTGACTGCCCCCTCTGACTAACCTCTGTATAAATCTCAAGTTTTTTTTTGTTATAAATTCATAAATGAGAAAATAAATACGAATATATTGTGGACACTGTTAGCGGTTTTAGTAAAAAGAATAATTAAGTCCTTTAAATACATGTAAATAGCGTGCCTTTTATCGTAAAATTACTGTTATTTTGGAATTTTTTTCTATTCCATTTATAAACAATTAATTAAAGATGCTAGGAAATAAAGTTCTGACCTCGAATATTAGAAGCCTGAGTCAAATATATACAAGTATGTTTTGACAAATTTAAAAATATTTGTTTATTACAAACCGTTATATTTTCATTTTTTTTAAATTATGATCTCTGAAACGACCTTTATTTGTCTATAATCTAACTTGTTGTAATCATAATATACTATTATTGTTATTGGCAGTAACATTTTTTTGTTGTCCCCTTAATTAAAAAACTACTAAATTCATCTAAAATTATAAGCCTTAAGTGTATATATAATGAAGCGAATGAATGCATCAGCATTTGCTTACTAGGCTATTAAGTGGAGTTATTACTGCAATAAAAATTCTCCTTCAGCGGGTCTAGTTTATTACTTGAGTCCCCCAAGTAGCTAACACAGTCTTAAAAGGTTTGCATACTTGCTTAGTTCTCTTATTAAAAAAAATATTTACCTGAAATAAGTAAGGATATAGGTTTATTTCTCTTGGTACGGAAGTTTTTATTTTATCTAGCAGAAAAAAAAAATACAAAAAATAAACGACAGGATGTTAACATTTATTTACTTTTACTATTTAAGATGAAAAGTTTTTTCATTAAGTACATTTATGTGATTTTTCATAGTGTTATTTATGTCACGGTTTCCTGTCTTTCCCTTTTTTATTTCATATTAATTACTGCGATTTAAATTCAATTTATAGCAATGACATATAGTATAATGATTGAAATATAGACATGACAAAGGATTTTCAGATATGCATAATAATTCATTTTATTTATTTAGCGTAATGAATTTAATCATTAGAGATGAGAAAAAACGCTAATACCCATAACATACTACTTACTACTGCTTGTGTATATATATATATATATATATATATATATATATATATATATATATATATATATATATAAAATGGATTATGTCCCTCTAAATTAAAAAAAAAAATATTAATACCTCTGAAAAGTAATGAAATCTTCAGAAAATTTGTGTTTCTATATTTATCAATGCTGGTTATTTTAATGTTATTTCGGGATATTTTAATTTTTTTGTTTAGCTATATCTTTATATATAAAATTATACTGTTTGTGTGAAAGTCACTGCACTCCTCCTAAACGAATGGGCCTTTTTTAAATGAAATTTTTTATGAATATTCAAGCAGGTTCGAGGATGGTTTAGATTCACAATTCGATCCGATAGCACATCTAATATATAAAATTGTCGTGTCACAGTGTTTGTTACAGAACTCCTCCGTAACGAGTTGACCGATTCTTATGAAATTATGTGACCATATTCAGTAGGTCTGAGAATAGGATGTGAACTATTTTTCATGACCCTAAGTGATACGTGTCGGCCATTATTATCAATTAAGCGTCGATTGTAGCAGTGACGCTTGATGATGCTGCATTTTTCGATATGTTGTAAGGGCACATCTGAACAGTGTATATCTAAGTTTGCAACCGAAAAAACGGACGGGAATACTTATGGTGGCCGAAAAACTTCGAAAGTTTCGGATTTTTTTCAGTTTCTGTAGGTTAAACAGATCCTTAGTTAAGTTGCAATCGTATAATAATCCACCGGAATCTTAGCTCTATCTAATATATAAAATTGTCGTGTCACATTGTTTGTTACAGAGCTCCTCCGAAGCGACTTGACGAATTGGTAATCCAAAATATCAACGGGAATGTTATTGAAGGGGCAATGTTGAATGGAATCTTTATAGGAGAAATCGTCCTGTAGCCACGTATTCCAAAGAAACCATCAGAACCCATAATAACGTTTAAAAATCTTCAATTTGATATAGGCTTGGCTATTGCTATGACCATCAGCAAGTTTCAAGGCCAGTCAATGTCCATTGCCGGTTTGGACCTAGAACATCCATGTTCCTCCCATGGACAATTATATGTCGCATGCTCGTGTTAGTAACGTGTTAGTAAACCATCTAATCTATTTGTATTAGCAAAGGACAGAGTAAAAAAGAATATTGGTCATAGATTAGCGCATAACAAAATGAAATAAATAGTTATAATTTAAAAAAATATTATTAGTTATAATTAAAAATCAACCAAGATATACCTCATTCATTAATTTAATTTAATTTTATTTTATCAGTCAGGAATTTTGTATATAATTTATTTTTTATATACTGTACTTAGATATAAGATGTATAAAATGTAAATTCGAAAAACTATTTAATTCATTTTTTCCATTCTTTCATTGTTTCTTTAAAATTCAAATTTTAACATAATATATTTTTAAAACTATTACAACAGCCAAAGCAACGCGTGGCCGGGTCAGCTAGTATATATATAATTTTTTTTAGCGCTTCTCTAAATTAATTAGTATTCAATTATTGTAATTTCACCATAGATCTTGGAGCATCAAAACATACAATTGAATTTTAAACAATTCATTATAACGTTGCTAAGGAATTCAGTCATGTTGCTAATCCTCAAGAGGCGGCTCCTTATCTAAGCCGCTTCCGTGTAATAAATTAAAAGGCCAGAATATTTTAATTAACTATCATGATAAGTGGGAGGAGGTATAATTAATGAAGGGCTCACATGACCCCCCTGGAAGGATATTCTGATATATGGCCATTTCTTGCGAATATACCTGTCCCGTCATGTACTTTAAACTTTATAAAGTACTAAGTCCTCAGCCTAAACTGATTATTAGCGATGATAGATGGTTCACACTCCATGCTATCGATCATCTGTCTTGAATTTCTATAAGGTGGGGAGTCATTAAAAAAAATCAATTAAAATAATAATACTGACATGCTTTGAACTATGAACTACTGACAACTGTAACTACTAGTACCACTGTCATTACAATGAACTAATTACTTTTACCGCGTATTACTATTAATTAAAAGTTTCTATAAATCGTAAACGGTTAGTCATTTGTCGAATGAGAAATAACGAGCATTTATAGTATTCATTTAATTTCTTATTTCTCTTCTGGTTAGTTATTCCAGGCACCCTATACATTTACCCCATTTATTTATTAAATCAATTCCAATGCATGAGTTTGATTAAACTCGTTATACCAGTCTACGATGAAATATTCTTCAATAGCAATTAGATCTAATCGTTATTGAAATAATTTATTGTTCTTTTGATGGTGATTATTTTTAAATATTTTTATTTTGAAGAGAAAAGATTTGTCCTTGCCGGGATTCGAAACCGGGTCGTCCGCATCTCTAGCGTAGTCCTCTAACCATCTCAGCTACCAGGGGTCGCAGCCAAGCCAGAAAAGTCCATTCTCTTCAACGATCCTTTGTGGTCTATACACGGATAAGAATGTTCATTAAAACGTTATTGAACGTCAAAAACGTTATTGAAATAGTCTCACGGGACTTGGTGACGAATATTCGAAAATTTATTATAATTAAGGAATACCCACGTTACAGAGTCTGGGAGAGCCCCAGGTGGTTATGTAGATCCCAAAGGATCCATCAATGACGACTGACAAATTAAATAATTTTTATGTCTTTTCTGGATTTGAACCCGGAACATTCAGCATGGCGACCCAACACTCTACACATTGAGCTTCGCTGCTCCATATAAAAGAAAAAAATATTTCAAAAAATCGAAAGTGGAATATTTTAGTATGCCTGTTAAATTACAAACACCATGACGAAGATATTGTGAATTGTCTGTTTAGTTTATAAATCCTGTCATAATATTACGTGATGGAAACTAAATGGACATTGAATGGGAGATTTTAAAAACACTTTGAAGCAAACAAATGTTATTTAGTGTACAGAATTGCCGTTGTTTTTTTTAATAACTGTTGCACCTGCACGTTTAGGGGATTCCATCGAAAGGTTCAAGACCTAGCAGTGTTTTTGAAAAATTCTATTTTAAAAAATATTTTATTTCAAGAAGGTAAGTTAGACTCGTGAAAGCGTACAGGGCCAAACTTTATTGTTGAAAAAATAACAATGAAATCTAAGAGAAGCTCAACAGACTCACAACTGCCTAGGATGATGTTCCTGATTTAGCACGCTGTTCATATCTTTTCCAAACAACACAACACGCGCATTAGAACACTAATTTAACTTTCTTCACTCGACTTGTCAATAACTTAAATCCTCTTATTGGAAACGGAACCTCAGTATTATCAATTAATAATCAGGAGACAATGAACATTCCTCCATATCTCCTGTCCGATTAATTCGGATCCGACATAGAAAATAAAAGAGAGGTGTCCAGGGGATAGAGACCTAATTGGGCATCCGTCTTCCAGATATGTTTGTATTTTTTATTATTATTTTTTTGTTCTATTTAATCTAGCAGTAGGGCTCCTCGTTACCCAAAAATGGCCATATTATCGGCGCTGACTGTTAATTGAATACCGATGGTGGATATAAATCAAAGAGATAATCTAGGACTAGGAAGTCGGTTCCTCGGCCGGCCCTAGAGGCTCGCTAGGGAAATTAATAAGCCGATAAGGGATAAAAAATGCTAAGCACTTGATGGAAAACCTGTTGATTACATTTAATGATGGACTGTGGGAAAAGTAGGGCGTTAGTACCTGCGCAACCCGTCTTTTTTTATTGTTTTTTATCTCTTTCGGCAGCACTGATCCGGAATATTTTAGTTACAGCAATTACTAATAACAAGCTAGAGGCACGTTCTGTCCGGTTTATGCTGAATACTCTCTTTATTCTTGCGTCATTAGCTTATTTTTATTCATGGTGGGCCGAAAAAAAAAATGTATGAACAAGTAGAGAGATTTGAAGACCGTAACACACCGACAAACGCTCCAATACAAGGCACTTAAATTCCTGAATAGCTTCTTCATACACTTCTTTCTTCTTCTTCTTTATATTAATTCATTTTATTAATTGTTATTCAATCCCCTCTGTTTTTTATTTCTACTACTTACTACATATAACATTATTCTATCAATATACTTCATATAGTGTTATTATGTGCCATGCATTATTTTAATTTATTTGTATCTTGTATATTAGTCCTGAAGAAGACCTGCAATTTAGGCCGAAACGTTGACCTACCAATAAAAAGTTATCCCTATATAAGAGAATTTTTCTTGACCTCCACCCGGACCATTTATAATATAATTATATATATTTTTTTATATATTTATTTTTTTATTTTATATTTTTATTGATTAGAATAATTTTTAAATATTTTTATTTTGAAGAGAAAAGATTTGTTCAGTCAAATAATATATATTAATTACTGGACAAATCTTTTCTCTTCAAAATAAAAATATTTAAAAATTATTCTAATCAATAAAAATATAAAATAAAATAAATTATAAATATTATATAATATATATATATATATATATATATATATATATATATATATATATATATATATATGTGTGTGTGTATAACTGTTTAAAATCCATAATAAGTTACTTTTAGGTTGTCAGTTCATTTTAAAACTACCAAGCAGGCCGTGAATGGAAAACCTGAATGAAACATCGTGTCATTAATGAACCTCAGTAATTCATTCAAGACAGATCTCATTCAAAAATATTCTTTTACTGTGTTATACCGCATTAATGATTTGATATTCTATTCTATATAATTCTGATACTTATTAAAATAAGAATTTCAGTATTTCGAGGTGTCAAGTGACAATGTAAGTGTTTCGACACTTTTTTTTTCACTTCTCAATTGATAATGAAGATACTTTGTAACGCATGTGTTGTAATGCCTACGTTTTTATCATTTTAAATTACATCCTTTAACGACTGTTAGCCATTTAATATCACGGAATCAATTGTCCTCGGCTCACAGGAACTAAAATTTAAATAGCAAATCGTGAAGAAAAATTTTCACCTAAAAAATTATAATGTATAGACTAATAATTATAACATTATAGTTATTAATAATTTACGTTTTAAATATGCGCAGAAACGACCTGTCACTTATCCGCATTGCGTATACCTCACAACCTCTCTACTAATTTGTAGCTTACATTCCAAAAGTGTATCGAGAGAGAAATTACCCTTGAACAAACAGCGGTATAAGAAATCTTAGTTGGAAATTACTGGGTAGAGGTTATGTTGTTAACTGGAATTATAAACAACAGTTTAACGAAACTCTTGGTCAACCTTTTTATTTCTTTTTCGAATTTCGTTTCTACAATCCCCTGATAATTCCAGTGTTAAAATCGACACAATCACGTTGTCAAATAAATTCATATAGATAGATAATTCATTATTTTTTTAACCCCAGTTAGCTTTTGTCTACCCCTTTCACTTTTAAACAATTTATAAATTGTTTCCGCTCAGTGAAGAATTTATTTTCTGGATTTTGTAAAACTGCGTCCATTAAAAAATAATATCTCAGCATTTGTTTTGACATTTTTTTTGTTGTTGTTGACAAAAATAAGTAAATACTGTCGAAATACTACTACGCTCAACGTCACTCAATTCTGATAATGTGTGTGTATGTGTGTGTGTGTGTGTGTGTGTGAGTGAACAAACAATAATAATGAAGAGTAAATAAACAGTTCTCCTTTTATTTGAGAGATTTTTTCTGACCTCTACCCGGACCATTTTCAAAAGGTCAACTAATATTGTCCAAGGAAAGAACTCAACATAATAATTCGTTATTTCAACAACAATTAATTATTTTTTTCAATATGATATTATGGTAATTATTCCACAGGTTGTAGCTTCGAGTTGAGTCGCAACATGTTTTCATTCGTTTCCCTTTTAATATTATTCAAAAATACAACTTATCCTGTGCATTAGTATGTGAAATAGAATGTAATTAAGGGTGTATACTACTGTACATAAAAATGAACTTTTCTTGACGAAGTGATTACAAAATTTACTCATTATCCATAATTACATTATCATTCCCATACTAAGGCACCCGATGACAAGTATCTTTGAAAAATGTTAAAAATGAAACGAATATATAGTTAAAACTCAACTCGAAGCGACAACCTGCTGGTTAGGTACTGATGTTGTTTAATTTTAATTATGAGTATTTATATTTAGTTTATTAAAAATTTAACAAATAAAAGAAGAATATCCATGAGAAGGTAACGGTTTTAGCTAACAAAATGAAGAAAGTTTATTTTACAATGCATAAATCAAAGGCGGTTAATGAAGTTTGTTTAAAAGTATCCAAGGTAGACCAGCTCCCTACCACTGCCACGGATTTGGGATTGCGTCCCGTGGGACAGGTAGCTACAAACTATGGCTGGGAGCTTTCTCCAGCTGAAAGCAATCAAGTTGCCCTTGGATGAGCCCTCGAGAAGATAAGGGAATAGGGTTAGTAGGCTCTCGGTGTCCAAGGGAGGGGATGTTAACAGCTTAGCCAAGCAATAAAAAAACTAGAGAATAATTTTTAAAAAAAATAGAACTTAAGTGGCATTCCAGTGGTCACTTCTTTACCGAATGTAGTATACTACATGTTCATCATGAATCCTATATGTTCATCGTGAATCCTAAATGCAAATACCCAGACAATTAGGAATTAGCTGAAAGTATCATAAGTGTAATTTTTATAATTATTGGTCAATTTTTTTAATTTTTAAATATTTTTATTTTTAAAGAGAAAAGATAGGCTCTCGGCCGGGATTCGAACCCGGATCCTCTGTCTTTCCGTGACAGCCCCCTACCATTTGAGCCGCCTGCCGGCAGAGGACAAATCTTTTCTCTATCCGATCCCATGTCCTCGTGTTCTCGCAATTTTTGCGATGATCTATCTATCTATCTATCTTTTCTCTTTAAAAATAAAAATATTATAAGTGTACATTCATTATTTAGAGAAAAACAAATATAGAAAAAGACCTAAATTCGAGATATTGTTGAAAGAGTATAAATTTATATCAAAAGGACAAAATTACGTAACTGTCAAATTTAGACATGGTAAAAGGAAACTACAAGAACTGTCGGTTAATTACCAAAGCCAAAATTGATTATATTATTACTCTTTTTTTTACTTCATCATTTTCTCCTTAGCTCTCTTAACTTCCAGTTTATTTAACGCCTCAAAACATCACAAATTAAGCAAAGAGTTCATCTTGGGATCTCCTGAGGCTCACCCAGCCTCAAAAAATTGGGTGCCCAATATATGGGGAACAGCAGTTGTCCAAGAAACAGTAGAGCCTCTAACACATACTGAACCCTGGATACTTCATGGATTGTTGTGGTACAAGTTATTATAACCTATAGGTACATTAGGTTACTAACTTGTGTAACAGAGCAATAAAGAGACTTCAACTATAATTTAAATTATAACATGAATATATATTAGATAACTCATCTCACGTCAATATCCAAAACGTACTAACCAAATATAATTAACAAGTGAGAAACCTGGGGGAAAAAATAAAATTTAACTATTTTGGGAAATCAGAGTTTGTTAAAAAATATATATTTATTGAATTTTGCAATCTAAGAAACTGTATACAGAATACATCGAGTAAATATAATGAAAGATAAATCATGTCCTGTGAGAAAGGCAAGTAAAGAAACTACCTAGTGGTAGTAATCAAATAAAAAGTTCAACTTAGAAGGTCACGAGGCCATCTTCTTTTCAGTCGTCTCGCAGGATTATCAGGAATTTATGAGGTTGCGAGGTTTGAAACTAGTGGGTTTGAGTGGAAATCGGGCCAAATCAGCAATAAACGGGACATAATAAAGTAAGGAGCATTGAGGATTTTACGAAGGATTTTGGATTGTCAGGATTGAATACGAGTGGAATTCGATGGCTTAGTGGAGCCCCCAAGCTCTATTCCGTAAGTCCAGATGGGTCTAATGATTGTCATGTATATGAGTCTTTTGTAATTAATTGGGAGCTTACAGCGTTTGTCTAGTAAATGTTGAAGTAGTCTGAAACGGCGAGCTGTTCCTCATACTAGGATTCCAAGTTAAGCGTTTGTCAAGGTGTAGTCCTAAGTATCGGACCTGTTCTACATGAATCAGTGGGATGTTATTAAACGATACAGGAGGGCTGGAAATGGTTGGTTCACGTTGGAGGGAAATCAGTGTTAAATTAGAAATATTGATAAAATCTAATAGGTTTGTACCATAACTATTTAATGGCTTTACTGAGTATTCTTTATCTTTATCATAGTCTAACATTACTTATTAAAACATAATTAAAGATGTATTAAACATCAATAACCGCACTCGCATCTACCTTCGGAAAAAAATACATTCTTGTACCCTGTACCCTTGTATGTTACTTATCATTATTACGTAACTCCCGAGTAATTATTCGGGAGATGAAAGGGAATATTAATTAGCTTTTCAATTTATGGCAAAGGATGTTGACATCTACGAAAAGGTTAATTTAAAATCAGTCACTGCCCTGAAGGAGTAATCTACTTCATTTTCTCGGGAAAATCTGTTTTGCTTTGGAAATGTTATGAATAACCAGAATCTATCTGGAAGAACATTTCATTTTTAATCTATTCATGTCGTATACAATTTTTATCAAAAAAATAAAATTAAACTTCTTGTATATTAATAGTGTAGTGTGGAAGTCCATTCATAAATATTAACGTTATAACTAAAAAAGTGTTACTTTTAAACAGGATCATCATAACTACTAAACTAAAACTGAATTAGAAAAAAAAAAGAAGATGGCATCGAGACCTTCTACCACAGAACTTTATTCTTGCTACCGATGGGTAGTTTTTCCACAAGTGTTTTTTTTTTTCATGTTATATTGTTCATATTAGCCGATTTACTTGTTGTAATATTATTATAGTTGTAAATATCAATACATTAATCTAAAATAAAAAAATCATAATTTAAACTCATTCCTACCTTACAATATTGCCGGTGTACCTTCTTATTAAAAGAAAAAAAATTTAGATTTGCTGGTAAAAGTAAACAAATTAATGGAGAACGGAGATAGTTGGGGGGTGCAGTAAAAAAAAACACCAAATAAGTACTAGACTTATATTTAGTAAGTGCCGACGTTTCGACCTACAGCGTAGGTCATCTTCAGGGCGATTTGGGGAGAGGAGCCGCTGGGTGCACCCTCTCCTCTCTCCAAATCGCCCTGAAGATGACCTACGCTGTAGGTCGAAACGTCGGCACTTACTAAATATAAGTCTAGTACTTATTTGGTGTTTTTTTGACTGCAACCCCCACTATTTCCGTTCTCCATTTTATCATCCAGTCAACTATTTTCCTCTCACACATGCATAAACAAATTAATCATTTGTGAAGATGATCCTTCCTATCTGTCCCTGAAATATATACCTCAATAGTGAGAAATAAAGAATCTAACAATAATTATTAACTAATTGGTAATAATATAACATCATTTTTCCAATATTGATAGGACAAATAATCAATAGAAAGGAAAAAAAAATCACTAAAATTCAGCTGATCAATTTTATTTCTATATATTGATTTATTCTATATTTATATCAATTTTTTTTTACCTACAAAGCCATTATAGACTACGCTTACTTCAACTGCTAGTAAGTGTAATTTATTATTCATTTTTGTGTCACCAGTTTGCATGTTCTTTCGTAACAAATTTATGACGTTTTACCCATTTTTATTACTTCATCACTATCCATTTTATTCTCTAAAATTTTAGATTGTTTAGCGCCTTAAAACATCAGGCGTATCGAAGTAGTTTACTTCGAGTTACTATAAGCTAATAAATAATTTTATTTTTGTGTGAGATTTATAAAGCCGATAACAAAATTAGCTAACATAAAATCATAATTTTAATTTTATTTGCCTTTTTTTAGGTTTTCAAAGTAAGACTAGAAATTCTCTTTATTCCATTGTTGAAAAATATTTATAGATACCCTAAAGTAACAATTTACAAGACTGTAACACTTTCTACTGTCATTTACAGAAACGAAATTGTCTCATATTTAGAGAAAAACAAACGCCTCTGGGTTTTCGAAAATATCAACATTTCAAATACCACAAAAAAAGGCTTAAAGGAGAGTTTGAAAGTAACAGAATAGGGCTAACGCCAGGATCAAATGTGAAGGGGTATATGTAAAAAAATTTTGTTTATAAACTGTAAAAAATGTTTTAGTTTTTGACTGGTTTCCTTTGGAAAAACTGTATAATTAGCGATTGTAAGTCTATATATCTATATATTGACGTCGTACCTTTGGTTTCCGAAATTCCTATTATTGTTAACAAATAAATAAGCATTCGAAGAAATAAATTATATGTAAGCCTGTGTTGTGTTATACACATGCAGGAGAAGGTTAATTGTACTGATCATTGGCAGCACCTGAAGAAAGGTTTTTCCATCATGACATTGCTGTAAGCGGATATAGGACTAGTCGAAAGGAAACAGTATATCTTCTCTGGCCATTGGGAGTATTACTCGAACAATCGGGTCAACAAAAGGGGCTTTGCAAACTTTCACCAGAGGCCTAAGAAATAAAAATAATTTGTGAAATTTTAAAAATCTCTCCTCTAACATCCAACTATGACATTTTAAATGAGTTATACCTTAATTTAACCTATATTTCCGTTTCATTTTCATCCACTTTGAATTTTAATATTAATTTATTGAAAATTGTAATGAAGATGGCCTTGTGACTTTCTAAGGCGAATTTGTTATTTGCGTACTACCAGGGGTAGTTTCTCTACTTGCCTTAATCTCATTGCCTTAATCACCTTTCATTCTATTTACTTGATGAGTTATTATAGTTGTAAAATTCAATAAATAAATTAAAAAAAAAAATTGTGATACTAGATGGTTTTAAAAAATTAATAAAAAATAGAATCTTTGTTGTAACATTTTTTATATGTAATATAATCTTGAACAAAATATTAATTCTGAAGTATCAAGATATTTCAAATTAAAATTATTCTTTGTTATTTGTCAAAGAGTAATTATATTATTTATACCTTAGAATTCCAATTATTCTTCACAACGAATAATAATAAAAATAATTAAAAAGCCTTAGCGAAATATGGATGACGTGTTATTTCAATAATAATAACTTGTGATGACTATAACTTGTGTAGCTAAACGTATTATTGAATTTAATCGTTTCATTTTATTCTCAATAACAGATATATCTTCCTATTTTTACGCCACGATTTTTCATATGAGACAATCTCTACTTAATTTTGATTTTCTTCAAATAATTATTTTTATATTTTTACTTTTATTTTTTATATTATCAGTTACCCAGATTATTTCTGATTATCGGAATTGCGATTCATTCTTTTCCTTTCAGCCAATCTGCCGGCTCTGAATATTCTAATAGCATTAGGTTTGCTTTTGTTCAACGCTCATTGCATTTTAACTGACGACTTAACAATTTCTACGCATTCTTTCGTTTACCAGGTTCGCTTCAATTACCAAGATTTTTTTTTTACATTTAAATTTGAAATTGCGTGTCTATTTTATCTAATAATTTATATTGTGAATAGTCATGTTGACTGATTATTTATTGGAAAATTTAAATATGAAATATTTATAAATATGCAAAGGTTCTGTCCAATATAATATAAATTATTCTTGTATTTTCTGGAATAAATAGATGTGTCTGGGTATACTAGTCTAGTATTTTGTCTATCTGTCTGTTTATATTATTCTATTAATTAAATAATAGGGTGTATAAAAAAAAAATGACCGTTTCTTCATATTTAAGATTTCAAAGAACTGTAAATACGAGTCGTATTTCAATCCTATTTCATACTTACCAATAATTAATAATCCCTATAGAGTATACTCTAAGCCTGATCAAAACTATTCTTCTTAAAAAAAAAAGAATTTTAATTATTTGTTTCAAAGAAAAACAGGTACTAGTATGTTTAAGGGCCTGCTGAAGGGGTCAGTTACCTCAACTATTTGGACCTTGTCAGGTTATGCATGAATTTTAAATAGGCATTGCCTTTCATTATGATACAACAGATTTATAGGAAATGAAATAAATGAGAAACATGTAGACAAAATTAAACTAGAAATAATAAAACATTTATTACAAGGAATATTCATTAAATAGAAATATTTAAAATATGATGTTATGATAAACAATGAAAGATTTATTCCAAAAAATGCTCATTAAAAAGAACAATATCTTCAAAAATTGCATCAAAAGGGTCTCTTCCCTCTAACTTCGTTATATAAAATGGACAATAGTCTCCAAAAGTAATGTACTATTCCTCAACCACGAATTTAATCGAATACCCAGGGTCTTGTTGCATCCTTTTTTCTGGCATTTCCATCTAATTTTATTACCCACTTGCAGTTTCATATCATGTCCATTTCCACAACACATTTTCTGAGGAATGACATTCCGCTCCTGAAGAAACCTAACAGCTGATTTTTCATCGTTCACCGTGCGAAAAATCTTCTTCAAATTCAAAGTCATATTTGAAGAAAATAATCAAAACGCATTCACGTTCAACTTCACGTAAACAATAACAAAACAATAGAAAGGTTACTATAACAGTAGGAGATGGCTAAGAAAAGTGACACCTGAGCGCGCTGATGTCAGCAGGCCCTTAAACATACTAGTACCGAACATGAGAGTGTCCTACGAAATTCTGGTAATTTTAAGGCATTACTGGGGGGGGGGCATTCACAGCCGCTGAAGCAACTCGTGAAATTAATTAATGTAACGGAAAAATTGTCCTTGACCAACGCACTGCGCGGCGTTGGTTTGAAGAGTTTAGTAATGGAGGTACAACGTTGAAATGAAGAAGGGCGAACGTTAATGGATATTGATGAGGTTCTGCAGGAAGATGTTGTGTCAAATCCATCCACAAGTACTCGCGAACTTGTCAGGGAGTGCGATTTTTCGAAGGATACGCTTAGTCACCATCTATGCTACATCGGGAAGGTGAAATAGTGCTGCAGACAGTTCCTCGCACTGGAGTCGTCCTCACAATCCCCATCGAACCAAAGAAAATTTTAAATAACTTCATTTTAAACGACTTCATGGACTCTTGCCTCATTCACCTTATAGTGACCTCACACCATCGGATTACTACTTGTTTCAATCCATGACGCATTTTTTAAGGAAAAAAATTGATAATTTTGCAATAGTTGACATCAGCGTGGGATCGAGCAATTGGCTAACAGAGGGTTAATGACAGTAGATAACAATGGGCTATACATTGAGTAATAATTGTTTTTAATATCAAAGAAATAATGATACAAATATTGTGTAGAATAACGGTCTTTTTTTGTATACACCCTATTACTTTGATAGGGCAGCAGGATATCTCAATGTATAAAGCGCTGAGTCTTGCTGAACCTTGAACTTCAAATCCGACTGTGGTAGATGTGTTATTCAATCTTTGTGTTATTCAATCATCTAAGGATGGATCCTGCGGGATCTGTAGAACCTCCTGGGGCTCACCCATCCTCTATAAAGTGTGTACCCTTGATTGGGGTACGGAGCATGAAGAGTACAGTTTATTGTGTATGGAGTGTACACCGAGAAGAGTAGAGTACTCTTAAATAGTACTGCTTCTTGCATGTACTGAACCACAGACCCTCCATGCGTAGTAGCTGTAACTTTTTTTATCGAATCCTATTTTATTTTTTTTTAATGGAAGAAAATACAATTCCCTTATCCGGATGACGAAGACAATTCATGTAGCTGATATTCTAATCTATTAATTTATATGGAGAATGAAGATAGTTGGGGGGTGCAGTAAAAAAAAACACTAAATAAGTACTAGACTTATATTTATGTGTCGACGTTTCGACCTACAGTGTAGGTCATCTTCAGGGCTATGAGAGAGAAACAAACAGAACAAAAAATATATAAAAACGTTACAGTAACAATAATATAGTGGCATATAATATAGAAAAGTAAAATAGTGACAGATATGATATTTTCAGTGACAGATATTTTCTAAATTACATGTCACTATATTATTGTTACTGTAACGTTTTTATATATTTGTTGTTCTGTTTGTTTCTCTCTCATAGCCCTGAAGATACTGTAGGTCGAAACGTCGGCACATAAATATAATTATAGTAGGTACTTATTTAGTGTTTTTTTTTTACTGCACCCCCCAACTATCTTTATTCACCAGTTTATCATCCAGTCAACTATTTTCCTCTCATATATTAATGTATATGTTCCATATAGCTAACAGAAAGGTTTTTGGGCAGCATTTAACCCAAAATTGGGTACCCACGCGTTAGAGGGACCCACCCTTATTATTATTATGTTCAGAGGAATATTAACCATAGTGATTTATTCGAGATGAGTGGTAGCCGCTTTTTCGAGTAACGAGGTCGGCCCATGTAGAGAATTTTCCGGATCCGAGAATGGTCACTACAAAGGACGCCATGGAAAACTTTTTCCCTCCTTCAAAGGAAAACAGTTTGAAAATATTCTTTACATCTTTCTGATCCGTGGCAGTTAGGGCGGGAGAAGGGCTAAGCTGTATTAAATTTTTGTTGCACATGAATTTTTCCTCCACAATGAGTTGGGTAATAACCTTCTACTTTTTATAGTTGTGTACAAAAGACCCTCATGTATTGAAGGAAATCTTGATTACAATATCTGCCTTTTTCATACAAATAACGCATAACAAGCGTATTTATTGAAGGTATTAATTGTTTACAAAAATTTTTGTAAGCAATATATCAAAAAAAGGTGTCAGTTCCACAGGTTGTTACAACAAATTTTAAATTTTCATCCCTTTCCCTTTTAATATTATCGAAAATGAAAATAATCATGAGCTATAGGAAGCTATAGAGTGTAGCTATAGGAAATGTTTGTATATTTCAGTAATCATTTCATCAAGAAGTAAGAGTTTCAACTGACATTCATGTTTGTTTGTTGAAAAGTTCATTATTGATGAAATGATTACTGAAATATACACATTTCCCTTAAATACACTCTTTTTTTCATACCGAAGTTCACGATTATTTGTATTTTCGGTGAATATTCAAAAGGAGACTAAAGAAAACTTAAAGCTTGTTGAGACAACTTGCAGAACTGATACAAAAGCAATTATTTAACTTTTATTGTACCTATTATTTTGGTACTAGTATGTTTAAGGGCCTGCTGACATCAGCGCCCTCAGGTGTCAGTTACCTCAACTATTTGGACCTTGTCAGGTTATGCATGAATTTTAAATAGGCATTGCCTTTCATTATGATACAGCAGATTTATAGGAAATGAAATAAATGAGAAACATGTTGACAAAATTAAACTAGAAATAATAAAACATTTATTACAACGAATATTCATTAAATAACAATTTGTAACTAAAATGTGATAATTTTTTTAATTTTTAAATGTTTTTATTTTAAAGAGAAAAGGTATGCCCGGGCAAATCTTTTCTCTTTAAAATAAAAACATTTAAAAATTAAAAAAAATTATCATATTTTAGTTACAAATTGTTATTTAATCTTTAAAATAGATATATTTAAAATATGATGTTATGATAAACAATGAAAGATTTATTCCAAACAATGCTCATTAAAAAGAACAATATCTTCAAAAATTGCATCAAAAGGGTCTCTTCCCTCTAACTTCGTTATACAAAATGGACAATAGTCTCCAAAAGTAATGTACTATTTCTCAACCACGTATTTAATCGAATACCCAGGGTCTTGTTGCATCCTTTTTTCTGGCATCTCCATCTAATTTTATTCCCCACTTGCAGTTTCATATCATGTCCATTTCCACAACGCATTTTTTGCGGAATGACATTCCACTCCTGAAGAAACCTAACAGCTGATTTTTCATCGTTCACCGTGCGAAAAATCTTATTCAAATTCCAAGTCATATTTGAAGAAAATAATCAAAAACACATTCACGTTCAACTTCACATAAACATTAACAAAACAATAGAAAGGTTACTATAACAGTAGGAGATGGTTAAGAAAAGTGACACCTGAGCGCGCTGATGTCAGCAGCCCCTTAAACATACTAGTACCATTATTTGTTTTTAAATACCTTAATTAAATTATTTTTTTTCTTTTTCTAATAAATATTCATCCAGTTCATAAAAAATGAATATAAGGCGAAGTAAACATAACAATTTTACAGTACACGGCAACATAAAGTAGTACCTATGTGGAATTGATTCTTTTTATTTCATGAGTTAATTATCGTGTGGAAAGAGAAAATAAGATGGATCGATAATTATATTGTTCGTGATTATGATATGTAGATAAAAAAGTCAGATAAGGATTTCTTATAATCTTTCCTAAGTGGGTGAACAGACCCGAGCATGGTCACTAAGAGGGTTTTATTAGGGATTAGGTCTTCCTTTCAATGTCACTTCCTTTCTTCATCTGGATTTTTTTTTTCACTTCTTTAAGGACTCGGATCTCGTTTAAATATTAGCTGGCTAGATACAGGCAGGAGGCTATGGTTTATTCATCGGGATGTATGCCACGGAGCAGGTAGTTGGGTCCATTCACTGCCCGATTGGTGGAAAAAAAAATCCTTGATATATGTGCGATATATTCTGGAAAAATACACTCCTCCCGGTCCTCAACCGTGGGGCATGGACAAAAAAGGGCTGTAAACTCTCGCGAGTAATAGGCCCTCCTTGAGGCGACTTTAACGTATTTCTATTTTATTATTTTCTGTTTGATTTAATTTATCGGTAATCATTAAAAATAATATGATACAAACAATTTCAGATAATTAAATCACATCCATTAAAATTACCTAAATTTCATTTAATCCGCTATTATTCAAAACACTAATCTCTTGATGTTAGTTTAACCAATTTTTTAGGGATTTATACCATATATATTTAGTTATTATTTTAAAATTATTTATATATTATTAGCTTTTTATTTATATATTGTATAGCTTAACTATTTATTATTCTTATCAAATACTGATTATTCTTGTATGTTTTTTTAATCAAATATTTATCAAATAAACAAATATTTATATTTTTTGTTCTGTTTGTTTCTCTCTCATAGCCCTGAAGATGACCTACACTGTAGGTCGAAACGTCGGCACATAATTATAAGCTTATTACTTATTCAGTGTTCTTTTTGACTGCACCCCCCAACTATCTCCTTTACATTATAATAAGTATCGTTTATTTATTCAGTTTAAAATAAGATTTATGATTCCATACATATATTTTTAATGATTCAGATATAGACCTTGATTTAGTGGATTGCCATAAAATCATTACATGAATTAAATTATTACTCATCTGTTAGCAAAGGTAGGTTAGGTCTAAAAGGTCGATCTTCGTCTGCCCGCGTCCGGGTGCCTTCCTTATCTCTTCCCAGTCACCTTGACCATAAGGGACATTTTATCTGCCTCACCTGCTCCATGTAAATCACCATTGCTCTTTGTGCTAAAACCCGATCACTTTCATGATTGATTGCTAGCCGGCCTCATTTCCTTGATTGCCACCCTGCCTCACTTTCCGGCATCACCTCCCCCCCCCCCGTACAATACATAGAAATATATATACACACATGCTCACAAAATATCATCTTATCTATACAAATAAGGTGTATGTAGTAAATCTGGGATAAATAGTTTTATATATATGTGTGTGTGTGTGTATATTATTAATTATAATTTATTTAATTGTTATATGATATAATTTTTTTAAATTATAACGCCTCAACCATCTCGGCCACCCTGGTACGTTTCTCGGCCAGCCCTATCTATTCTTTTCGCTGATCCTATATCTCCGTGTGATCGCAATTTGCGATGTATACTCGGGGAGAATGTTAATTGAACATTACTTTATTTTTGGATCTTGTTGACTATAAGTGATTAATATTATTATAATTTATTTAATTGTTATATGATGTAATATTTCAAAATATTTTATTTGAAAAGAAAAGATATGGGCAGGACCGGGACTCGACTGGGGCTTTTCTTCTCCCTCTTCAAGCCTCTCGAAAGAATAGTCCAATCACAAATGTCAAATGTCCTCGAACAGTCCAAACTCCTTGATTCCCTTCAATCCGGTTTCCGCCCTGGTTTCACACAATCTGCACTTAACAAATCACCAATGACATACATACCGCTATGGACGACAAAAAACTAACGGTGCTTATCCTACTTGACTTCTCTAAAGCTTTTGATTCCTTTGACCATTCTATCCTTTTCACTAAACTAAAATCATTGTCTTTTTCTATCAATTCTATCCGATGGTTCCAGTTTTCCAAACTCCTCTCTGACAGATCCCGAGCAGTTTCCATACCTAATCACCCCCTTTACACTTCCAAAGAGTGAGGACTCTGTCCTCAAGAGTGGCTGAGGGCCCAAGCATCTCTCCTCTTCTTTTCAACTGCTATATCAATGATCTTCCTAAACCTGTTCACCACTGTTCGTACCATCTATATGCTGACGACTTCCAAATCTATTTGTTCTCCTTCTGAGCTTCTAAGTGCGCTCGCCTCAGTGCCTGGGCAAACCTGAAAAAACTGGAATTGAACGTGATTAAAACTCAGGCCATCGTTTTAGGTTCCAATTCCCTCCTTACATCCATCCACACCCTCCCAACATTAATCCTAAACGATCAGCCCATCACGTTTAGCTCCTCTGTGGAAAACCTAAGCATTACTATCGACCAAAACCTTTCCTGGAAATCCCACATCGCCCAAATATTCCGAAAGTCAATTAGTTCACTGAAGTTATTACTTCGTTCTCGACATCTCCTTACACAATCTTCCCGTAAGCGTCTCGTATCTTCTCTCATCTTCCCCCACTTTGACTATTGTAGCGTGGTATATGGATGCCTTTCTAAAGTACTTGAAGACAGATTAAAGCGAATAATGAATTGCTCTCTAAGATTTGCGCTTGGTACTCCGAGGCGATCGCGCGTGTCCTACCTTTATGATGAGTTAAAGTGGCTCTTCCCTCCCTTCCGAAAACAATATTTCCTCGGTTCATTCTTATACATTAACTCTCAACATCCTTCATATATCTACAGTCTCCTGCAATCCAAATCCTCAGTTCAACACCTTATAACAAGACTTGTCTTTCCGATCTCTGTATTCGTTCCCACAGAACCGAAGCATTCGAACGTCGTCCGTCATGCTCCCTCACAATCATCGTTTACATCCTTGCTTTTCCATATCTCCTAGCTACCCAAAAAGATGCTCTATAAGCAGGTTAGTCATTTGCTTAGAATGTAAGGTATAGAATAATTTATTGTAGGAGTTAGTTGTTTTAATTTTGTTTTTAAGAAGATGTACATCATGTAAAGAAATTATTGCATGCTTGCCCATACATTTAACCGATGTTATGGATTTATAAATTTTCTTTAATTGCTAAATATCTTGTCAGGTTTCGTACTGTTTATTTACTTATTATTATTTTTTGTTTAAACTTATTATTATTATTATATTTATATTAAGTTTTACTTAATATTATTATTTTTGGTTATTATTATTGTTTGTTTATTATTTCATTTTAAATTGTTTTCTGTCACTTTTTACATTTGTATCATGTAGCTTTCTGGCCAGATATATATTATGTTTCTTTTTCTGTTCAAATTTTGTTATTCTACAGGGACTTAGTCCCAGAATAAAGGTATTTTTCTATTCTATTCTACTTCAGTTATATTTAAGAGATGCGTGACCACCCCCAATGGAGCGTTGAATTCTGTGTTTAATGTTAGGCAGAATATTTTTCTATCATACCGTTTGAACAGTTGGAAGAAAAGTAGGTTTATTACAGTATATATTTCACGTTTCCTGAAATTGTGCTTACTAAAAGTTAGTTTATGATAGTGGTGTTTGTTGCATAATTGGATTGTATTATCATGCAATAATTATTGATATTGAAAAATTGTATGATAATAGTAGTGGAAATATGAACCTATAATGCTTAAACATTAATAGTGATTAATCATATACCGCCTATATCATTCCAGTAGTATGATGTATCTCCTTCATTATGAGTAAACAAATGGGAAATACTAATATAGCACTTGAACGATCATTCATTTTAAATTATGTAGGATCGTACTCTTGTGGCTAATATGCGGTTAGGTAAAAAAAAATGTTTGCCCTTCAATAAATTCTCCCTTGGCCATATCCTAAAATGTTTTTCACTTTTCGAGGGTGTGCAAAAACAAAAAAAAATAAATGGTTGCGGTCTTACGTGACTCATTGAGAGGGAGGGGATGAGGGGGGAAGGGGAGGGGGAGGATAGATTTGTCTCGCTTGGCTTTCAATCCTTGGACCCCTTCGATAACTCACCGCTGATTTTCCATCCATGGATTTGATTTCTCTGTCCCCTGGTTGACTGATTGCTCCCTCTACACGGTTTGTTGTCCCACGGGACTAATGCTATCAGTCCGAAGTATTAGTGGTTCCTATGTGTTTTTGGGTATTTTTCCGTCTTGTATTCGTGTTCTGCGGAACCTCCTATGCGGAACCTCTCAGAATAGAATATTGTCGGGATACAGAACCTTAATTTTATGTAATTTACACAACGCCGGCTAGTTAGTTGTTCATAGATATTCTATATGCTTTATTCCTCTAAAATGAGCAAAACAAGATTCGTTTAACATTGCGCAATTATATATTAATATAACTCTCCACGCGGTGTACATAAAACATATTCCTCCTATTTCATGCCAACCAGAAGCTGAAAACTTTCAACACGAACCCAATGATCACCTATTCGGAAATAATTTCTATATCCTTTCCGTTTTGTGGATAACGGCAACCAAGCGTATTACATTCTCATTACTCCCTACAGTTTCCAATTTGCCCGATCATCGGAGCCTGGGATGTAATAAATTTGTGGTAGGGTGGGAAGGTAATAAATTTGATGGCCTGTAAGCGTGTAATCCGGAGAAAGAAGGAGTTTCTGCTAAGATGAAATGGACAAGTTTCCCTGACGGATGAATCGATTGGTGATTAGCAATTTATTTCATTTCAGAAATGGCTTCTCCCGGCAAACCAACATTTAGCCAAATGAACTACTATCTATACCAATTATTTTTGTATTACGCTTAGTATCTGTCTTTATCCTCGTGTCCACGTCTCGGCTATGAAACAAAACTCATCTTATTAGGAAAATTATCTGAGCTACATGTTTAATACGATTGGTGATTACCAATTTATTTCATTTCAGTAATGGCTTCTACCGACTAACCAACAGTTAGACCAATGACCCACACTTAAATGTTTGTATTAAACTGAGCCTTTACTTTCTTCCCCATGTCTCAACTATGAATCAAAGCTCATCTTAGTGGGAAAATTATCTGAGATACATATTTAGCAAATAATATATGGAAAATGTTCTGAATTCAATATGGATTGCTTACTTTTATAAATTGTAAAAAAAAATATCATTTATAGTTGTTCGCATTACTTTTTATTTCCATCTTGTTGCTTTAATGGTAATTCTAAGGACAAATAATAATTTAAATAAAATGGATCGTCAGAAATCATAGAAATATTGACAATACTTGCAAGATTTTAGGAGATGACATATATTTGACGAAAAAAATAAAATTTGTGGGTTAAAATTTGATTTTCCTGTTAGCTAAAGGATGAATGTTGGTATTGCTAAAGTATTTTCGTACACCTTCGTTACTTGTTCCGATCACAAGATATAATGATTGAACCAATATGGCGGCATTGTAGGGTTAATAAGAAATAAGGACGGCCTGAAGTACTTAATATTTGACCTCGGACTTGCAACAAATCGAGCGTTGTACTCTCCTCAAAATTAGTAATTAAAAAAGATCTCATCTTAACTTCAAACAGAAGCAAAATAAGTATAAATAAATAAGTTTTTTAAAATAATAAATAATAAGTTTATTATTTTTTTTTTATCTTTTCTCTTAAAAAAAAAAAATATATTTAAAACTCAAAAAATTGACTAATGATTATAAAAAATTATAATAAGTTTTTTCTATAATATCTTTTTAATAGATTATTTTTCTTACCTTCATTTTTTATTATTCATCAATATGTAATAATTTTGAGCTGGGATTAATTCTCTTTGTTTTGTATCTCATTTTAAAATCGTAAATACACAGTATATTTACTATACAAAATAAATATTATTTACTTTTATGATTATTATTACTTTTTTTGTAAATGGTCCTTCGTGAATTTCTGAGACTTATATATATATATATATATATATATATATATATATATATATATATATATTTTAAAGCAAGTGGCTTTTAGCCGATCACTACTTACTGTAATACCATTTTATTACCCATATTTTAATGTATATTTTTCAATAATGGATAATTAGTGGGTGAAAAATTTATGTTTGGAGAACTTCATGTTTTATTTATGGATGGTTTGTTATTTGATTGTTTTTTCTCATAGCTTATCGCGCCGGATCGAGAAGGCCTGGCATCAAGAACCGCGTCTGTCGAATATCTTTTAGCCACGGCGCCTTTTCAAACAGATCTAAATTTGGATGTTGAATAATTTACAGGCGAAAGAATCGGCTCCTTCGGTGGCTACAACACTAAATGATTCATTAGTTCATCTCGCCCCTCTCAATAGTTCAGTGTTTGTGTAGTGAATAGCATGTTATCACCGTACGGCAAATATCATTCCAAGCTATAATAATTTCCTAAAAATTGTAAAATTCTCCCTCGAAAACTCATTTCCTTTCATTGTTATTCGAAAGTGAGAATTATTTAACTTATTTTTATTGTTTAATTGAGCCTAATTTCCGGTTGTTAGTGAAAACCTAATTTCAGTAATTAGTTTTTAAGTTTTACTTAAATTGTAACAAGAGGCAAAACAACATCTTAAACTCCTTAAATAAGCAGTATAAACTTCAAGGGTAAAAAACTGACTATTGTTTATAAATAATAATATATTTTAATTTTTTTTAAGATTAATTTATTGATATTTACAACTGTAACAACATAGCAACAAGTTAATTTGCTAATATGAACAAATGACATGAAAACAAAAAACACTTGTGGAGATATTACCCATCGGTAGCACTCCATATATATTTTACGTATATATTTTAAGTATAAGTATAAGTATTTTAATCGTTGAGCTTGTGCTGTTTTCATCTTTAAAATAATTAAATATCCAGTTAGTAATAAAACTAAAACCCATAATATAATAAGTGTACTAACTTAATGGTAGGTTTATGTTTTAGAATACAATAGTAAAAAGCAAAGCATTAAGATTCTAAAATATTGAAATATCTAACAAGTCAACGTTTCAACAATTCAGACATACATAACATACGAACAGACTACTCATTTTATAAAACTGCTTACATGTGCTTTATCAGAAATAGTAATAATTGACAGTCAATATACCGAAATAGCTATAAATATGAACACAGGTGTCGTAAATATAGAAAAACGTTACATATTCATTATTTTAAGGGGAATAAAAAATAAAATGATATGTGTACTGCAATAACACGAGGAGGAAAAAGAATTGAGGGTTTCATTTGGACTCTTCTCATTGCAGGTAGTTAAAAGCATATTTTTCTTAATTATTTATGTGGATATTTCTGCTAATTAGTTTCTTCAACTGCTTATTTCAGATCTATTCATCAAAATTGTATATTTTTCCAGTATTAATTAATTATCCACTGTTCCTTACATTTCATTAATTTTATTACTCCTCTCATCCACCTAAAAATATAATTTATTAATTAAAATTTTGTTTTATTTGTGTTTTTCTTTGTTATAACTCTCCGACCTACTTCCCATCATTAATCGTTGAGTCGTTACGAAATATTTATTTGATTGGCTTATCCGGTAACTAGGCTGAATCATAAAATAAAACCCGCTACACCAAAGATATTGTTAGCTTACAGAAAAAAAAGACTCTTACCTTCACAGTTCATATTTTTTCAGCTCAGACCGAGACACTTCTCACCTGAAAGTCTTCAACCTCTGCTTTATTAGAAAAAATCAGCTCATTATATTGGTTAATTACCACTAGCTTAAACAAATTCAGGCTGGCCCCTGTGCGCTGCTGTGCTCTATCGGAGGCATTCGACAAACCTATTTCGTTCGAGTGAATATCATTCTCAAAATACGGAAAGATTGGTTTCTTTCCTTTAAAAGTATCTGCATTGTCTACAAGAAATTGGTGTGGGAGGTAATTACAACGCCTCGACCACTGAAGGGAATTTTTTCCTTAATATTTGAATGCATCTTTATCTAAATATCGTTATGTTATTATAATACTTCTATATCATCGTGTTTTTTTAATTTATTGTAAAATATTCCACTTTTTTCTTGTTAATGGTACTTATATAAATTTTAAAAATCTCATATTTTCAATATTTGATAATTCTAATTTTCTATTTTCTTTTTAAACTACAAGACTAAATTTTCCTTGATACTTAAACTAGAAAAAATACAAGGGATCATTCTTAAATAATTGTTAAAAATATTAAATAAAACAAGCCTGATCATTTGTCGTTCACGTTTTTTTTTCTTCGGAGATAACTGATCTGGAAGTATTGATTTTTGCTAATTATATTTTTTTAATATTTAGCACTACTAATGTTTCAGTAATAGGCATGACCATAGTTTCGAAATGGCGGCTGACTAATGCCTATATCGAGCTCATTTTTAAGAGCAGCGGAAAATATTAAGTTCCATGAAAAAAAACTGTAAACAAATAATAATTAGAAAGAAGTATCTATCATATGTCCAAAAAATGGAGGCTATAAATTATAACAATATTGAAATTATTAATTATTTTAGCTGATTTATTTATAAAAGAACACTGTCATTAGCAGCCATTACATTGGCAAAAAGGTTGATAATTGTTTTAAAAATCAATTGTTTATTTACGTTTATCGTTAATCTTAACCAATTTCCAAACAAAGCTGTTATTAAAACGATACTTAATTCACCTGTGGAATTTCAGGTAATTGAAAAACTCCATTATACAGATTAAATACCAAATAAATGCATTAAATGGCCCCTTTCGTCGAACTTAATTGGTTTTATGACGCTTTCAGTCTTTTATTGATGAAATGGCCGTTATTGCTTTATTTAATGAACATCGTTAAATTTAATAAATCATTCTTTCAATTCATTGCATTATCTTATCATTCATAATCGTTTCAATTACATTACATGTAATTAACATATTTGAATCAGCCTGGTACTTACAAATTATAACTTTTATGATAGTTTTGGGGTACGCAGTGTTTGCACAGTCCTTGCGAAACGGGTACTCAATAATTAAAATGATGATTATTTTCATAATATTTGTATGATTAATTCTGAAATTTAACTGCATGATCTTCCTCCATTTTCCGCAAGTTAATAAGCTATTTGAGGCCGGAGAAGCCATAAATGTAATGTCAAACAGTAGCGGCCAATGGCTAAAGGACCACTGGAAGACATTCCTCAAAATGTATTATTGAATACATTGTGATATATTGGATGGGAAGTAGCCGGTTGTCAAGAGAGCTCATTGGCTACAGGATATGGACAGTGAACCAATCACGACCCATATAGCCGAGAGGCACATTAAGACCGCAGCTTCCAAGCATCGCCGTAAATCTCTTCTCAGATGGGCAAAAATGTCAGCCTGTTAATCCGCCACTAATTGAATTATATATCATATGTTAGTAAAAACATAAAGTCCCGGTGAGAATTGCTTTATTATAAAAAAAAAAAATCGGAAAATTCTTAGGTCAGCAGGGCACACTTTAATAAAAGAATAAAAAATATGTTAAAAAAATACTTACAGCCTATCAAGGGGGTTCAGTAAAAGGTACGGTTAGTACTATTTTCAAGCTTACGGTTGTGCAAGGAGGTGTTTGGCAAAAATCAGGCTCAACAGTCAACCCCCCCCAATTAATGTTACCTTCTTATAGAAGTTGAGTGAGCTCTAGAGGGGTATCTAGATCCCACATAGGCGATTCATAGCTTAAGATAATAAATCATTTATTTGTCAAACCCGGTCTCGAACTCTGTAATCCAGCACCCATCCATAAATGACTATTATCAACAATATTGCACACTTTTTTGTTACAAATCCATTTAATTCTACTTCAGAAATTTATAAAAATTATAATTTATAAAAAATTATTATTATATCAATTAAATATTTGTGACATCAATGAATTATATTACATAATATTTCCATTACATCAACATAAAAGACAATATGAACCTTAAATCTATTGAAAAGGATCCCATCAAAGAGACATATCTCGTGCCCGAGTGCAGATAACGTAAATCGACAACTTTCATCCAATTAAAGCCTTAAAAGTTCTAATGATTTTAATTAATACAAGGTTTAACGCCTGAATATAAATACAAAGCCGGTTTATTCCTGTGTTTTTTTTTTGTACTTAAGGAATTTAGAAAGGAAAATTTTTATTCTCTAGCATTCGATAACGAAGAAGGGAATATACGTAATCTATGTCGGGTAATGAGGAGGAACAAGAAACAGTGAGATTCATAATTAACTAAGTATTATATATTATGTATAAATGCACTTAAATTCATATTTTATTCTTATTTAATAATTGTTATAATTGTATACCAACAATTATTATAAAGTAAATAACTGAATAGTATATAATTTTTTTCCGTTTATGCCAACTATCAAAATCATTTTTGGGCATTTACCAAGGACTGGTTTACTTTATTTAAAATAAAGCAATTTCAATGAACCACGCATTCATTATAAAAAAAAAATGTATGCACTAATATTAGTGGAAGAGAATTCCTGACTTGATTCCTATACATACATATAACTTAGTTATAATGAATTAAACCTTAAGTGTTAATTAATTAATTATTTTGAATAAATTAATTTTTGAGCATGTTTTGATATTTGTTGTGAGCAGTACCATCCGGATACTGGCTTACTTTATGAATTATTTCAATAAATAACAAGCATACCAAAATTAAGTTTGTTTTCCAGCCTTGTTTCGAATTTTTTTTTCTCAATCTAGGTCCTTGTATTAAGAAGCAATTACAATAAAATTTGACCATCGTTTGGAGAAATAACTGAGTAAAATACACACAGAAATGTTAGAATTATATAACTCGTTCCTAATTAACGAATTGTCACATGTTGCGTATTTTGTCTCGTTTTTTTTTTCAAGTTAAATTTAATAACAATCCCCTTTAACCAAATTCGTTCCCTCGATTATCGTTTTTCTCTCTTCTTTTTTTTCCAATTCCGGTTACAGATTGAAAGTAGTTACAGGGGTACGAAATTCGGTTGTCCGCCTTTAGTAGAGTCCTTCGTTCCCATTGGTCAACTCGGAGTTAAACTGGATTAAAGGAAACCACCCTATCCGCTCTCTTCATCCCCCAACTTATGGAATTTACCTCCCCTACCATCCCCTAACTGCTACACCTCGGGCAATATCTTTCGTATTAGCAGTTATTTATTATTTAGTGTACTTGTTTAACAAAAGGATGTGTACTAAAAATGTATACCCAATTTTACTAACGTGTATCATTTATTATGATTACGGAGTTGAACCTTGGGAAATTGGGTTGAAGTACAAAGTTCATTATATCTTATTCCCGATGTTATTAGTAACCATTTTTAAAAATGAAATTAGATCAAAGATTAACAACCTAAAATGCGTCTATTATTATAGTCATATTATTATAATTTATACTGTAATTTATACTGTACAATAATATTTCTATTATTCACATTAGTTATTGTACATACAGTTACATACTTTTCTGTAACATGTAACCTCTTTAAATCCGTTATCATACATTTTATATCTTTATTTTACTAGTTTTTCTTAATTCTTCATGTTCCAACCTTTTTTTATATGTTAATATTCTCATTTTGTATCTTTGGTTTACCCCCTCTTTTTTTATTTCCCTTTATATTATTTTTACTTTACTATCCTTACTTTACATTTATTTTCTGTATCTTATTTTATATTCGTTATATATAATTTATAATTTCTGCTCATTTTCTTTAATTTTATTAAATCTGTCTTATTTTATTATATCTGTCATTATTTTAATTTTCTTTTCATTATCCTTAATTTTGTTATATCTGTCTTTATCTTAATTTTATATCTGTCACTATTTTAATTTCTTTTCATTATCATTAATTTTTTTAAATCTGTCTATATCTTAATTTTATTATATTCTATCACTTTTTTAATATTCGTTATCTTTAATTTTCATATCTGTCACTATTTTAATTTTCTACATTACTTGTCACCATATGTTACTGTTCATTTTTATATTTTTTGTTCTGTTTGTTTCTCTCTCATAGCCCTGAAGATGACCTACACTGTAGGTCGAAACGTCGGCACATAATTATAAGTTTATTACTTATTCAGTGTTTTTTTGACTGCACCCCCCAACTATCTCCTTTACATTATTATAATTTATGTATACATACTAGATATCGATTGGTGTTATATACAATGCATATCTTTAACTGCACGTTATGATGATCTTTTTAAAGTCATATACGAGTATAGCTTAGGTGTGCACTGATAGCTTGGAAGGAGTTATCCAACTTCACTTTGCTCCGAACCATGCTTTCTTTGGTGCAACTGTAGGCTGGCCTCAGCTCCATAACCAATTCCTTTGGGACTTATTTACCAATGTCCTTTCCTCCGAAGAACAATCGGGTTCTAGGACAGTGACGAATCGGTCTAGATCCAAGGATTATGGCTGTTCTATAGACGCATGTTTCCCGACCCAGATCGTCCCTTTTCAAGTACGTCATCTCGCTCGACAGGCTTAGAAGTTGAATAAAACATGCAAGTTAGAAATGCAGATAATTAATGAATTACAAATACTTAACAATTATGAAAGGTCTGTCGTATGCTTTGAGCTAGCGGTGTCAAAATTATTTAATTAAAAATTCAATAATTAATTATTATTATATCTGCGAACAATGAGCTCAATTATACCCTTTTTAATCAGTAATTTAAGCTTTGATCTTGACAAATGTTGTATCACTCATTGTTTTTTCAAATACATTGACCTGACCGAGGCTGAATTCTATTTAGTTCACTAGGTTTTTATAATCGATTTTGTTTATACATTTTTTATCGTTGGAATTGACAGCTTCACTAATGAGTGAAATTAGTTATTATTGATGTTATACTCCATTAGAGTAATCATTATGGAATAATTTTAGAACTTATTATTTGTTTTTTTTAATTTCAGTAACTTAAACAATTTAATTTATTTAGTTTATAACAGACTTTTTTTAATATTAATCTTGAAGAAGATGATACACCCAACATGTATTACGGAAAGATTACAAACACTTAAGTTTGTAAGGAGGCTTTTGTTTGCTAAACCAATGTTTTTCAATTAACAAGGTTGGTTAAGCTGGCGTTGCAGGAATAGGCATTCTATAGTCTGATTTATTACTGCTACTTAATTAACGTTTGAACCCAAGGGATGGCGCTTTGTACCATTGTTTTCAAACCTCTATCCAGCGGAAACCTTCACAGCGGACAGATTTCATACGCAGCTCTCATATCTGAAAATATAGAAATTTATTCTTCTATCTTATTGAAATTTCGGAAATATTTTGAAATTATTTATTTTATTAAAAAAATAAGCAACAATTTATCATTTAATCCATAAAGCTACAACACTGTTTTAAATTATTTTATTATATAAATATTGTTATTGTCGTAATAAGAAAATTATGTAGGGTGTAATGGAAACGCAATTTTGATTTAATTACTCAAATTTTCACGACTATTAACAATACAGTTAATACTATGTTAATTATAAACAACATTACATAAAATTCTTAATCAAAAGTTTTATTAAGAACTTCAGGAATGTGCACAAGGTTTTTTTGTGCGGATTTAATTCACAGATATTTTAAAAGTGTTACGTTAATATGCATTGCTCATTTTTCTCATAAAGATCGTTTTTTGTATTTAAATATATTTTAAAAAGGTTCTAAAAATATGTGTATAGAAAAATATTAAATTTTATTCGTAAATTTTTAACTAATTTTCTTCCGTCACTACATTTGTTTACATTTGAAACGTTGACATCTCAGTCAACCCACAATTTTGTCCATTATTGAGAAGTTTCATTGTGCAACGATATAATGTTTATTTAACCAAACTGTATATTCATATGCAGAGATACGAACGAGGGAATGAGAAACCAAGTTATAAAAGTGGTAATTGTATTACTTTGAAAAATCAGTCTAAAGTTTTAAAAATTGCACACAAAGCTTAAGTTGGTATCATACTAACATTTTGCTCTAATGGAATTCCTTTCAATTTTGAACTTTACACTTAAAAAATTTACTTGAGATTCAGTCATATATTCGTTAAAATATCTTAGGGTGACGTTTTGGTATAACGTTATTCTCATAATCATGCCAGTGGCGAAATGTTTACCGAATATCACTCAATCGAAATAACTCTACAATACTAATAAATATTTCTTCTATATTGCGATTGAAACTGTTTCATTCGTGTCGTACCATTTTAGGTGTTTCAAATTTGAATGTATTTTTTGTTTTTCTAAAATGTGTAGTGAGAACTGTTGTACTCTATTTATTTTGTGGTGTAGTTTATTTGAATGTATTTTTGTTTCTCTGAATTATACATGTTAATATTGTAGAAGTAATTTGATGGTGTAATGTGATGGTAAAAATTTCCCCACAAATTTGGGATGATTGTGAGAATAATATTGTACCGAAACTTCGCCAAAAGCTATTTTAACGAGTATACGACTGAATCTCAAGAACTGAAAGTAATTTTTTTTTTGTAGCGTACAGTTTAATATTCAATATTAGTATGATACAAACTTAAAAGTTGTTGGGAATTTTAAATATTTTTAAGCAATTTTTTCACAGTGATGCAACTGCCACTTTTACCCATTGGTTTTGATTCCCTTGTCCCTGTTTTGGTTACTATGTTTTAAATTGTTTTTCTGTTGCTTCGGACTATATGTAAAGGTTGGTTTTAATTATATTTTACATATTGGATATTAACTACTTATAGAATGTGCGCTAAGCAATCTAGAAGTACTTTGCTGGTCGGCTAGCCTCTCCTGAATTATTCCGCCTTTGTGACAAGCGAGCTATCGATTCAGTGAACAGGATTGTCCTGTATTTAATGTCAAATCTCCCTATTTACATATGACCAGGCGAGCTATAACATAAATTCAATTGATAAACATAATACATTATAAACTAATCATTTAAGATATAATAACCTATAAGGAAAAAAAAATCAAAATATTCGGATGATGGGTTTTTACTCACCTCTGAGAATGCATTTTAAATATTTTTCGCAAAGAAGATGAAAGCGAAGATATTTCGAAAACAAGAATTAAATATATACAAATGTATTTAGAGCTACATGATTTAAAACAAATCTATATGTCGAAATAGAAGACTCAAACTATCAAATTAAAAAACAAAAAAAAATATATATATAAGGAAGAAATAGTTGGGGGTGCAGTCAATAAAAACACCTTAATAAGTGTAACTTATTTATTGTGTGCCGACGTTTCGGCTTACAATGTAGGCCATCTTCAGGGCTAAGAGAGAGAAACAAATAGAAATATATAAAAAACTTTGCAGTAGCAAGAATATAGTGACAAGTAATGTAGTAAAGTGAAGTGGTACAAGTGTGGAAATTAAAATAGTGATAGATAAAAATAAAATTATAGATGATGAACAGAAATTCAAATAGTGACAGATATAATAATTAAAGAATACGAATATAAAATACAGAAAATAAATGTGCAGAAAGGATAAAATGTAAACATAATATAAAGGGAAAGAAAAATGAGGAGGTAAACGGAAAGATACAAAATGAGAAGATTAAAATATGAAAAAAAAATATAAAACAAGGGGTGGACTATGAAGGATTTAGAAAAAAACTAGTTTAATTATAGATATGGATATGATACCAGACATCTAGAGGTTACATAGGTAAAATGTAATAATACAAGCATGTATAGAAAGAAAAGATTGATAAATTTCAAAAATTAAAACTTGAAAATAGTGTTAATAAATATGAACTCTGAAGTATAAAAAGAAAATAGAAAATATAAGTAAGGGAAGTAAATATATAACTGTATACAGTAGAAAGAAGAGGTATTAATATAAAATAAGATGTGAATATAACATAAACATATAGAAAATAGGTATAGAAATACAGTAGATGAAAAATTAATTAATTTAAAAATATATATAAAGATAATATTTTCTTACTTTGTAATTATTTAGGTAGAAATAGTGATTGAATTGCTGGTAGAATTTCATTATTAGCAAAATAAGGAGTAAAAACGATAAAACTAAATATAAATTTTATATTAGTTTCAAGTTATAAGGAATTAACAAAAGTAACTTTATAGGAATTTTCATTTGACAATGATTTAGCTGATAAACTAGGATTATTTTAAGTAATTATTATCAAAGTTCATAAGCTGGAGGAAAACTGTTTCTGTTATTAATTAATTAATCAAATACAGTGCATTTTTTTTCCTGTACACCATTAATGGTCAGAGTACGCTCAATTTTAATTTTAAGTTCAAGTTTTGAAATTTCTTACAATAGCTTCAAGAAAATTTTTAATTTACGCCTTGAGGAAATTGGAAAAAGTTGCGGTTTGAAGTGGACTATTAAGTGAGATGAGTGCATGTGAACTGGTTCAAATCTTCTGGAAATGAAATATGCAAATGAGCCAGCCGTTGCCACCATTTTGATATTCCTTCAGCTTCTAGGGGGGGGTGGGGATTGGGGGGGCGAAATTTCTCCGTCATTGGTCTCCGTTTCATCCTCTTTCTTTTATTGAATTCGTGATAATCTTCTTTCTTGTCGGACGTGTATGCCCATCCATATATTTTGATCTAAATGAAATGATTTAGAATTTTTTTATAGCGAAGAAATGAAACAGTTCCTCGCCCTATTATTAAAATAGCCTGAAGTTAGGTGACACACAGGATGTCAAATGTACTAATTTATAATTGGACAGCTGAAATGAAGAAATTGGTCATAATATTTAAAATAAACAACCAATAAATAAATGACCTCCTTACTGTTAATGACACTTGCTTTCAATAATATTCAATGATTAAATAGGAATGTTAAAAGTAATATTTCCGATCATTTATATAACATAGTTTTTAAAAAAAAACACATAGATTTATTACTTTATTTATCACTGTTATATAATGTTTGTTAAGCTTAGTTTTCTGGATGGGTAAAATTTGAATCAAATTAATTTGTTAACGTAATAGAAATATATTTTTAATATATAATATATCAATTTATATTGGTCCTAAGGTCAAAAATCTGGCGGCTGAGCGTGGTCTAGGAGAAATCAACTCCCTGCACAACCGTTGTCCAAGATAAAGTACAGTCTCTACCATGTACTGAGTTTTTTTTTCAATTATTGCGCAGTAACTCGTTAAAAAGTTAGAAGACTGTCAAAAGGCAAGTTAAATTTCCAATACAATTGGTATGATATATTGTTTAATATTCGGAATAGCTATCGAGATGTGGTGACATGAAAATCTGCGCGGCGATAAAAAGAAAAAATAGATTTTGTCCCGTCTTAATAACTATTTTTTTTTTTAAATAAACGAAAGATGCATAACCAGCATTGTTTGAGATCGATTCCCTCAGGATACATATCAAATATCGTGTGTTAACAATCGAGAATTGAAATATCATTTCTTGTATGTTTTATGATAATATATCATTATTAGGTCATTTATGACCTACAAGTATTATAAAACACATTTATATTGATTTTATTCTTTAATATTGTTGGTCTATCGTTGGTTTGAAAATATATGTATACAAAAAAAAAAAAAAACTTGTTTCACTACAACCCACGAAGGGTGCTAGGTTCCATAGCCCATAGTGCTGTTAAAAGGTTGTGCTGGGAGGTGATTTTTCACAGATCACGCTCAACCATAAGGTTTTTCTCCCCATTAATTAAGGGGGTTTATTGAGGCTCTTTCAGCCACAAGAGGGTTTCAAGATTTCACAAGGCCCGTTGCAGTTAGCGGATTTAATAATTTACATGCCAAAGCTGGATTTGAATACAGTACCTATAGCATATCAACTCAACGCTCCATATACTCATCTACTCCGCCCCCACATGTAATGTATTGTTTCATTCCATGATTACTTCCTCAGATCAAATTTTCGAATATATGAAAATAAATCTATAAAAAGAAAAACGTTTTATTGTGTTAAGTATAATACAGTATAATTAATGTACTCTTGTAATGTATAGGGAAGTTTCAGTAAAAAAAAAACGAGCCCCATTGTGTTGGTATGAAGGAAGGAGTTAACTAGTAGTTGATCAAGTCCATGTTCTAACTTGTTACCTTCCTTGTTGTTGGAGCAACTCCTAGCTAAAGCCTGTGTCACCAGCCGGGCCTCTCCCAGAGGTCTTTCATCATATACTTTACCTAAGACATTTCCTTACCTTGATAGATTTTCCACTAATAGAGCATTTTTTTATTGATTTTTGTTATGTTTTAATGAATCTGCAACAGTAATGAAGGTGTAAGGAAACAGTGTAACGTTTATGTTAGAGAAGAATTGGTTGACTAACTTTTCTTTATATTATAGTGTAATATTACAGTATAATTATATATTATATTTATAGTATATATATATATATATATATATATATATATATATATATATATATTATATATATTATAGTGTATAATAAATAATATATTATAGTGTAATTATATTTCTTCCTTATATTATAGTGTAACGTTTAATTTAAGTAATAAATATTTAAATTATTCTAACTATAACTCGTTTAATGGCAATGTTTTCATAATTTTAATTTAACTATAAATTTCATATTTTTTAAAAAATTCTTTTAAATAATTATGTTTACACTTACACCCTGTCTAATGTTATTATCGCTTTCTGATAATTCAATTTCTTTCTTTAAATTCTTAGTCTTTTCTTTACTTCGTGAAATTTCCGGTAGTTTCGCTACAATAATTATAGGCATCATCAAAGTCACGTTGATACGAATGTAGATTAAAATTTTTTATGTGAAGAAATTTAAGAAAGGTTTCAACTTCATCTATCTTTTCATACTGATATACTACCATACAATCTACATGACTTATTGTTAGCTCTAAAGGTATTTGTAGAAGGAACGTTTTGATCGATCCGTTATCGTAGTTCAGAAATAGTAATAAACTTTATTGGAATAATAATATTCTTGCAATAAAATAATAAAGCATTGGCAAGCCCTAAAAATGCACTCTGTTGTGATATTTGGTGAGAGGGCGCAATAAGTATATTAGTTATAGTCCAGAATCCCTGGTACATTTTTGCACTTGATTACTATCAAGCTGAATCTTCGTGAATAGCTTCGTTTTGATGAGACGCCCAACAGTACATGTTGATCGATAACGAGGTCATCAAAAATGATTACTAACCAGCTGATTTTTTCTTTTTTACTTAGTTAATATTTATATAATTTAACAGTCATATTGTCCTACAAATTGCTTGATAAGTTATCCTTAAATTTTTGAGAATCATCGAATCGATATATTTTATCCTTGCTACCTCTGTTAGCTACCACAATCGAGAATTTTCGCAAAGGAAATTGTTGGGCGCCTCATCAAAACGAAGCTATTCGCAAAGATTCAGCTTGATAGTAATCAAGTGCAAAAATGTACCAGGGATCCTGGACTATTACATTTTTCAGCTTTATCACATTTACTGTAAGAGTGTCCATTCATTTCATGTTTACACCGCGAAAGAATTTTTTTTGTGTGTGTTTAACTTCCTTTCCTAGTTTAAGGTAATAGGAAGAAATATTTCCGCTGGTTACCAACCTTTCTTGCAACGAAATGGAAAATACAGGACCTGGCGCAGCACCAGTTACGAGATTGCTATGGTTGACACCTCAGTACCTAATATTTAACTGACCTTAGCGGGATTCAAACTCTTTTGGATTGTATAATCAATGTGCCGAACCAACACATCTTCCCTGAGTAGTTCAAGTAATATTGGAATTAAACAAAAACGTCTTATGTTTAAAACGGGATTTATTGAGGCTATTCATTCTGGTTTAATTTTTGTTCTCAGTTTTTTTGACATAAATATTACAAAAATATACTAATATTAGCTTTAAAATGACGTATTATCCTGCAATTAATGGTATATTGAAACTAGATATTTGAAGAAATGCTTTATGACGTTTATTTTTTTTCATGGTAGGTTTTTTTGATAGAATTTCCTCAATACGTTTATGATGTGCGAACCGATTCGAAACGACTTAACCCCATGTTAGCGAGCATTGCCTATTTCAAAGCTAGTGAATCTTTCGAAGTTGAAGAGCAAGGTTGGCTGAGGTGGAGCTTCACGGACCATTACCTCCCCGGTTCCACTTCGGAACAAGTAACTGATAACTTACTTTGTGGAAACCTTCTGAACCGTTGTAAGTCCGGTCGGAATAAAAGCACAATTGTTTTTTCATTGTTAAATGTTAATAAGTAAACAATTTTTTACAATAATTAATAGGTTTTTAATACAAGACTTAATGTGAACCTGGTGACATTCAGCTAAAATGTTAATTGAATAATTTTATTTACGTTTGCACTTAAATATTAGGAGTGTGAAAATATATATCTCATTTATGACATTATACACAACATCTTATAAAAATCACTTATATTCCATTTTTATGTGAATTAGCAAGTACAATAATTGTTTCTATTATTTTCTGTCTCATTATAAATATTGCTCAAAATAAATAACTTCAAAGATGAAGAAAATGGTAAGGGTGGTGGTAAAAAAAAAAAATGCTTTTAAGTTGGGAGAACTGTATATTGGAGAGCCAACGTTTCGACCCCAAATGCAGGCCTTCTTCAGGGCTAAATATGGAACATTTATTACAACAGACAATTATAATTAAATATGGTTAATATTAAATTTATAATACATGGACATCAAGGTATCTGAGTGTATATATGCAAAACAAGGAGAATGAATGTTGAGTATTTATAACTTAGTGATAAAGATGGCAATACACATAAATAATAAACAATAAAATAAGTAATAAACCAAGTAATAAAAATAAATCACTTATTACAATCAGATACCATGATGCTTATGTATCTTAATTTTAATGTTTACTATATGTAATTTTAATTGTCTGTATTTTGCTTATTTAACTCTGAAGAAAACCTGCAATGTGAGTCGAAACACTGGCTCTCCAATTAACAACTCACTTCATGATAAGTAATTTAAATTATTGAACTTGGAATTTTAGAATATTTAAAATTCTGTATTCAACTATAATTTATTTTCCGGTGCATTTAATTCAATTTTATGCTAATGAATTTTTTTCCAGGTACGTCATAAAGTCATGTGTTGGAAAAAAGGTTAGTTTATTATTTAATATCTGTGTGCACCTTATGATATATATATTTTAACGCTTTGGTATAAAGGCACCATAACAGAATCTTAACAAGAGTTTCTTCATAAATATATATATATATATATATATATATATATATATATATATATATATACATTGGGACAATTTACTGTCCATTGTTTGTCATGACTATATTAACTGTTGACCCTGAGATGTGCTATATCTGATTAGTCAGCATGAGGCATCAAGAGTGAGATAGTGAGAAATTCTGTCGCTAGATTTTTATTTTTTTATTTTTAAAAAAATACTTAGGTGTTTATTGTATATATATATATATATATATATATATATATATATATATATATATATATATATATATATATATATATGTCATGACTATTGTCAACTGTTGACCCTGAGATGTGCTATATCTGATTAGTCAGCATGAGGCATCAAGAGTGAGATAGTGAGAAATTCTGTCGCTAGATTTTTATTTTTATTTTTAAAAAAATAGTTAGGTGTTTATTGTATATATATATATATATGTCATGACTATTGTCAACTGTTGACCCTGAGATGTGCTGTATCTGATTAGTCAGCATGAGGCATCAAGAGTGAGATAGTAAGAAATTCTGTCGCTAGATTTTTATTTTTATTTTTTTATTTTTAAAAAAATAGTTAGGTGTTTATTGTATATATATATATATATATATATATCTATTATGTTGAGGGACAATGTTATGATGACATCCCAGCAAGTGGGTGCAATGTATCATCTGCGGGGCTAAATACTGGACCTTTTTAAGAGTAAATAAACCAGGGGATTGGATATGGATGGGACTGGAGAGGATTGGATATGGATGGGGTTGGGGGGATTGATGACCAGAGATTAGCGGGCAGTGTCAAACCCTGACGGCCATTGAGGCCTACGTCAAAGAATTCAATTATTCACTTGAGCCGGGGATGAAAAATGGTAGGAGCAGCTTAGGAGTGTCCTTTGTCTGCCGTTCAGATTTCTCATTCAATTCACGGGAGACCATCTTCTCCTCTTCTGCTTCTCCAGGCTCCAGCCACCCTCCCTGGATTACCGCCAAAGAATAATGAGAAGTGGGTTTCAACCGTAATTGCAATATTTTGTAATCGATAATAGAATTACTCCTTTCTTATATTTTGTGTCTGTGTGTGTGTGTGAGTAAATTCCAAAAGTCAAAGCCTTAAGTCTCTGAAATATTGGAAAATAACTAACGAGGCAATGTTTCGCCAATTGAGCGAAACGCTCAAGTTAATCAACCACTATGAACAGATATTAACGATTTTTTAATTAGCTTAACTAATAATTATTACTTTTAAAAATACTTTTCGGCTTCTTGCTCATTTCAAACGCTCATCTTTTTTTTGGGATGGGCACCCCTGCTTTATGAGACATTCTATAAGAAACAAGAGTGGCATGTTGAATAGTTAACCTGGTTCCTTTCCATGTTCCACTCGCCGAATGTTGACCTTTATGATTGTATCAGTGCTCGCTGGTAGCTTCGGGGCAGAGGGCGGGAATGGAAAGGACGAAAAGGCGGATTAAAGAAAGCCTCTTCCTCCAAGATGTAGGCGATAGCGGTTCCAGGTTTTGCTCGAGATCGTTGATAAGATGCCGCTGAGCTGTGCCTGATCAGTCCTATCCAATGGATAGATAGAAAAGGATCGTATTTGTTGATAAACCGGGGAAGCTTTGCACATAAATGTATTTATAAACTTGGATAAGCGGATCCTCTTAGATTCGAATCATCTATTTTTTCAGATAACTGGGAAAATATGTTCTTTGTCTTCGGATATTATGACCATGTGCCTTACTACAATCCGTATTATGATGCTGCGTTGTAGTTACAAATACCAATTTCTCTCCTATTAATGTTTAATTTTAAATCGGGCTCGTACTACAGCCTATGACATCATTAATGATGGGTTATAGGAACAATATGGGCATTATGTTCGACTTCATTGCAAAATTTAGACGTCCTATCAAGTCTAAATGTTCTGAAGTCGTTAGGGCTTATTAAGAAACTTCTCTTCTCTATAATATAAAATTTTATGTTTCATAAACCGCTCAATAGATGGACAGTAGGCTGGAAGCACAAGGTTAATCCGAAACCCAGCGTTGAATACGGAGAAAGACGCACATCATTTATTTATTATTTATCTCCTTGTAATATCATCATTAACATGTCAGATGTAAACTGTCGTCAGTAAAATTTTACTGATTTATATTACTTATTGCTCTTACAATATAACGGTCATGCTTTTAACAGTATGAATATCATAAAACACTTAAATCACAAGGGTTAATAATACACATCTAGTTTTTCCCAAATTTTCCAGGTTAGCATTAAAGATCCTACCAATTCGGTTTATTACAATAATAGGATAATAAAATCCTGTGTTTTTTTATTATTATGAATTACTTATATATAAGGCATTAATAGGTAGTTCCAATATAAAAGACCTTCATAAATGAACTCTAAACTGCATAAGGAGATGCATAGGAATCCCTAGAATTTATTCTGCATATGACAAATGAAGTGTCTGCACTAATATTTTAAAATTATTTCAGATGCCATATCATTATAAATAAATTAATAAAAAATGGAATACTCCAATACTACTGTTCTCACCCTCTGAAGTTAGTAACGGATTTAACTTGACCTATCATGCAGAATAGTACAATAGTATTGGCAGTATTCCATTTATTATTAATTTATTTATAATGATATGGCATTTGAAATAATTTTAAAATATTAGTGCGGACACTTCATTTGTCATATGTAGAACAAATTCTAGGGATTCCTATTTAAAATTCAAAAAGAAAAGTCTGCTTTAACCTTTCCTGCTGTAACATTATCAATTTTTAATTCCTTGTTGACCAGAACTTTCGGGTTATTTGGTAAACCTCTACCAAATAAAAAAAAAATATGATCAGATGAAGTAAGTTTTTGTAACCCAGTATTATCAGGTTCTTTCCTGTGTAGTACAAAATCTAGGAATTCTTATTTAAAAATTAAAAAAAATAAAAGAATACATTAGTATTCTAATATTATTAAATTTAAAATTCGTTTTGAAAATTAGGTTGTATATTAAGCTCTACTTGAAAAAAATATCTAAAACTAAAAGCATTAGCAGGTGTCGTTCGTTAATTTCTGAAACTGGAAGCATTATCCGATTTTGAGGTTAGTATAATTTTCGATTGATGATAACGTGAAGGTATAATCTCTATACCTGAAGGGCGTGTATAAATTGTCTGCCCTTCTTTCCATTTTTTATTATATTAAGAACTTACGCTTCAGCAAGAAATTTTCTTCGGCAAGTTGAACAGGGACGTATTTTAGAGAAGCTAGAAAATATTGGGCAGGGTTCAGTAATATGGTAGCTTCTTTGTTGCAAGACAAACTGCTCTTCTGGGATTAGATCGAAGGGCTAAAGTTTCAAGTAGAATAGAGGCCCCCCCACTCGTAATTGCCTTTACTCTGTTACAGGCTCACGTCAAATTCCGAAACTTTCTAACTAATGGCCACTTTTTTCGAAAACAAAAATAGCATCTACCTCACGCATTATGTTTACCATAATTTTCTGGCTTCCTGGTTTAAACTTTAAGTAGGCAAAGGTGAGGGTGGTGAGTGCGTTTAGTGATTGGTTGCTACTATAATATATAATAAAACTATATGGTGTTCCAGAAGAGAGGAGAATAAACATTTTATCTTGATCCCTTGTGTTTTAGTTCTATCTAGATCAGCTTGATGGACTATTTCATATTAAGATTAGTAATGGTTATTATTAATAATATTTAATTAGGAAGAGATCAAATTAATGATTTTTATTTTTAAACATAGGTTAAATGAAACGAACTGGATAGATCTATGATAAAATATGTTGTTCGTGTAATCGCATATTTGAACCTTATTGAAATTCAGTGATATAAGATTTCGTAAGTAAAAAAAAAAGATGTTGAGGTTTCAAACTATTGAAAAAATAACACACGTTAGAAGAAAGTCACTCCAGAAGGCGTAAAAGATATACCATACCGCAAAGCACTATAGCCGAAAAAGAACACAAAAGAGGCTGCGTAACCATTATTCAAATAAATTACGGAACCAAAAAATTTCCCTATTTGTGTGTGTCTGTTATTATTGATATAGCGGTCTAATTAATAAAATTAAAAATGAATTAACAAATATTCTGAAATCACCTATAACAGAGTGGAGCATAGATAATGTACTATTCGATTTGCAACGTGGAATAGGTTATTTGGTGGGGGGGGTGGAGGTAGTGGGAACCGATAGGATGGAAGCCGTCAACTCCTTCAACTGTTCCACTTACACTGTATGGATTTACAGTCCCTGATTTATTGCTTCCAAGGATAACTTCATATCTTGAGGAGGCAATATCTCTCCTCTTCCTTGCTCTTGGTTCCAGCATCTTACCTATATTCTCCTCGTTACTTGCAATATTTTCATCCCTTTTTCGCGCATATCTAGGGAACAAGATGAGCCACATATAAAAAAAAAGTAGGAGAACGTCATACATATTTGTATACATAACTCATGCTCTTTCTTGTCGCACCAACATTATTTGTATTCATGTATTAATCGATCATAGGATAGTTGGTTCATAATACAAAAGTTAGCACTAAAAGTTATAAACAAATTCGACATTTATGAGGTGCCGCATTAGTCAAGTAATGCCTTACAAAATAATACTATTTACTATGTCAAGGGACTCTGGTTCATTAAAGTTGAAAAACACCTTCATGAAACAGTATGAATTCACATTCGAATATATTCCGAAACGCTCCTCCAAAAAATAACCTAAGAGCTTCATAAAAGACCAAAGTTGAAAACAGGCAAAAAGTGGACTGATGAATGAAATGAGTTACACAACACGAGAATGAGTGAGTGCTAGGGAATAATTAATCTCAAGGATGCAAACAGTTGAAATAAAGTGGTCCACAGCTGGTTGAAACGAAAAGAAAGATTGAATGAAATGGATAAATCTTACACGATTATTGTCAATCAGTAACTCACAATCTTTCAAAATTATAGGTTGGACCATTGTATCTAAAAATTTCTTGAAATATACAATTCATTTTACTAAAAATTGTAAAAACGTAGATGTATAATCGTCGTTAAGAAATGGAACTGAGGAAAGGCCACTTTGCACTTATTAAAATTAATTATCTTTGTTGTCTTGTGAAACCAACTATCTTAGGAGTTTAAAATCCTTTGAAGCCTTTCCTCCTTGTAAAAATGTCTCTTAATGGAAAATTATTGATTAATTTTTGGAATTATTAAATATTATACATATTTTAAGTTTTCGTCACAGATATTCACTTTGTGGTGTAATGACAAATAACATGTCATTACAATGTGCTGTGATGTGATGAAGTTAATTTATTAACTAACCAGCTTCCATTGGCGTTTAATGCCCGTGACGCGGCTGGGAAAGGGGGCTGGGGCCTCCCGGACTCCTGCTTTGCCCTCATTCATGAGGAAGAAGCTCAGTTCGGGGATCCCAGGCAAATTGTAAATAGAGTATGAATGTGTACAGTATATTTCTTTTATGTTTTATTTATTATTATTATATTTTTTTTATTATATATATATATTTTTTTGTTTTTACTTTATTTTTGTATATATTTTTTCGCTTGTATATATTTATTTATGCATTTATTTCGTTTATATCATTTATTTTTTATAGAATGATTGTAAGCTACATAGCACCATTACTTATTGCCCACAACAGGCAGATTGTAATGCTTCAATAAAGTGTTTTCTTCTCTCAATTTATTAACAGCCGTAAATGGACCCTTTGAGAGGTGCTGAAGCTCCTGAGGATCATTCAAATTTAGGAAAAACCTAGCGGTTGAGTGTGATTTGGGTCAAGCAACCTGCAAGCATAATTTTGCTTTCACAGAGAAAACCGCCTACCCGCCATTTATTGGGCCCAAGACCTTTCATGGGTTGCAGTGATGCACTTTTTTTATTTCATTTCAAAGACACTTGTCATACTTTAGATTGAATTTATTTATACTTGATTGGTACTTCAGCTGAAATTCTCTCCCGTTGCAGGATAAGGTTGCACACAGCGGCACGCAACACCTTAACCGGCAGAAATTTAAAAAAGAGAATTTTTTGGCTTGCTTTACTAGTGTTTTGGGGGAATAAAATATGGATGGAGGAGGACTGTTGGGAAGATTTTCCTCGGGTGAGAAGGGTAGCACTTAACAGCTAGCGGAGGGTAGGCTGGGGACGTGTTGTTTTGAGAAGTTGCAACATAAATCTCTTGCCCTGGCCGCCTCTTCCTTCCCGGCTACCTTCTTTCGTCAGCTTCTTGGTCGCCCTGTCTCCCACCCCCTTCCGCCGTCGCGATCTCTTAGCTTGGAATATTCCTCTATGGAGGGCGACATCTTACGCGAAGAAAGCAACCACTTGGTCAACATAATTATATATAACCAAGTTATTGATATGGTATTTATAATAAGGTTGCTAATAAAAAAAAAAGAATTTGCAGATTTGAGAATTTGTACATATGTACTCTTATACCGTAGGGTGCTTAAATTATGGAAAATGTAAATTTTCCTAATCGTTACTGCGGAAAGTTTTCCAATAGACAGGATAATAAAAAGGAAGTAAAAAAAAGAGCAATATAGTCGGTGAAAAATACAACCTATCATATTTCTACTAACAAGGTGCTATGTTTCTACTCTTAAATATATCTTGAATATATATATTGATATTTGGGATGCCAGAGTCTCATTTAGGATGAGTACTCAAATTATTATTTATATGCCTTTATCTTAATTGGGTTCCTTTCCAAAGGTCTATTCTTGCATTTACCAATTTACTAATCTATTATACCTTCAATATATTATTTATAAATAAATAGTGTATCTAGGGTTTGTAAGCACCGAAAGAATTACAATAAGGATCGTTTATTATATCAATTTAAACAAGGTTAATGATTCAGATTTTAAATATATAAAAAAGGATTGCCATAAAATACATTACAGGAAATAAATGAAACTTATCTGTGGACAGGGGTAGATTGGGTTACAGGTAGATCTTCTCCCTTGACATCTCCGCCCGCTTCGTTCGGCCGCTCTTCTCTCTCGTGGCATCCGTCCTTCTTCTCTCCGGCCTCGTCTCTCGAGTACCTTCCTGCTCCGCCTTCATCTCAAGAGCACCTTCCTTCTCTGCCTCTCTCTCCAGATTGCCTTCTCCAGCCTCGTTTTTCAAGAGTTTTCTTCTCTCTCCCTCTCCTTCCTTCTCCACCATCTTGGACCATAAAACTCCATAAGGGACCCAAAAGGTCTGTTCTTTGTCCCAAACATATTCCCTTTCATGTGTCCCGACATGACACATTTTCCCCTCTCAGCATCCCTTTCATGGTGCCGCCCGCATCAGTACATAGCAAAGGTGAGGCTACGTATATGTTAGATCTAAATGATAATTTTTTTTTTATCATAAGGTTGAAAAATATTATAAATGTGTTCAAGAAATATTGTCAATGCGTACAAGGATTAGAGAAATAAAATACTTTTAATGATTTCAAGAATATTTTTAATCATTTTTATCTTCCTTCGCTCCACATGGATTTGTTTATTCCCGCAATACCATATTAATTCCAAACTTCGAGGAACGGTCGGAGGAAAAACCACCATACAAGAGGTTTGGACACTACATCAGGTTGAATCCAGAAGAAAAACGCTGGCCTATAAGACCCTATTGGGAGAAAAGAAAACCGTTGTGATTGGGAGTATGAAATGTAGCATTTTTATAAGGCATAAACAGGTACTGTAAAGGTCATCTGTAGGTTTTTGACCTGAGGAATACTGTCCTGCTAAATATTTATAGTATATAACTACTGATTATTATGGCGAATCCTATTGTAATCCATTATAAACTGGGTTGATTCCGATATACCCTACTGATGAAACATGCCAAAATTATTATTACCTTCGCAGCTTGAAACATTGAAGAGTATTTGTCTGTATGGGGATATGAGTTACGGCAATACGTCAACGATTCCGGTTAATTAAATCCTAATGAAGGTGTCGGGTGAATGAGTAAAAGAGAGACAGGAGCCATCGACGATGATGAAGGAGTTGTGTACAATTAGCTTGATCCTCTTCATCAAAGGGAGTCAATCAACGTGTTTCTACCATAACAAATAGCTCCTTAAATTGATAGCCGTGCATTAGTGGACTTAAGTACACGGTATTCTGGATAATCAAATGGTTTTCAACACTTCCAGTCTCAAGGTCTGTCAATCTCTGTTACGACCCGAATGAAGGATAATGACTCATTGTTTTCCTCGGTGGGCCATTGTTAAAAATCAATACGATTTCGAAGCTATTTAGATTTCTTATAGGATACAGATATAGGATGAAAAAACTTTTGTAGATTTCCCAAGGTCCTAGCTTTCTGATACTTGAGATTATATGGAGTATTTCGGAAAATTATTATTTGAATTGTTGGAACGCAATATTTTTTTTCGAATCGGTTGTTATATTACAGGGAATTCATATTAATTTTTAAAAATGGTAATAAGAGTCTAAAATTTTTTGTGTTGAGTGAGTTATAGAGTAGAAAAAAATCACACTTTTTGTATGACAGATTGAGTTTAGGTTTGGTAGGTGGCTCTGAAGTATATTTCTGATAGATTACAACCCTTTTAATTACTGACATTTCCTCCTGGATCACCTTTTATATGTATATGTGAAGATAATACACAAACCTATATTGCGCCGATGGAACGAGATAAACATTATACCGTCTGTGATTTACTTTAGCTTTATAAATGTTAGTTAAAATTACGAAGTAATTCTGAAGTAGATAGTTCTGAGGTCAGTCTCGTAGTGGGTAGAGAAAAACTTTAAGTTGTGTCTTAAAACATATTGTAACAGTATTTATAAACTGCCTTGGGTTCAATTTCGTAATGATGTCCTGTTCTTTACTAACCTTCAATGATTCGGTAATCAAATCTGATTACCCACAGAGGCTGTGCGTGCTCCACGATAGTTCTCGACCAAAGAATTCAACTATGGATAATTTAGCGGCTGATTTGAAATATGATTTTTTTAAAGTGTAATAGCGGCGTTTTAAGTATAAATAGATCCTCTTGAGTTTATTAGGAAGTTAGTATGTATTTTTCATAAAATAAGAAATCGACTCGTTAAAAGTTGAGAAGTGTGCCTTTGAAGGAAGGCTTTGTCGAGGAGTTATAACTTATTTAAATGCTACCTGATCCTAGGCGGGGAGGGTGTCTTACATCTTACTTTGTATTCCTCAGCTCTCCACATACATATATCATGTCTTCATACATATTTTTACATGTAATCTGGAGCGACCGACTCTTACCCCCTCACTTGTGTTTCTACTTATACTTATAAGGAATAGGCTTCTTCCGTGATTGTACTGCTATCTCAGATCCTCTTGAAAAGGGTTAGTTAAATTAATTGGCTTGTTTATTTATTTCATTTTTATTAATTCCTACTACTTGTTTAATAAAAATATTGTTAAAGTGGTTCCGATTCGACGCTAAATCGTATCTGATGGAATTATAAAAAAATGAAAATCAATTGAACAGATCTCTGCTAACATAGAAATAAACAGCTTTTCCATATTCAGTATGCATTGCTGAAATTCTCACACCATATCATAAAGTACCAAACTTAAAGAGTATTGGCATCATTACCACTTATAGTGATAGATATCGTTGAAAACTATAACTGGTCCTCTTCATTATAGTTTAACTTTGGTTATCATTTGAGTCACCGCAACCATTCTGAGCCTTTCCGTATGAAGGGTGTCACAGTTTCAACATTGGGTTAGGGGATCAACGCTTAGGTGGAGGGTTAGATGGAACATGGATACCTCATTTTTTTTCCTACATGACCGTTGATCATGAAACAGTACGCTTTTCAATTTCCAACTCAAGCTTATGTTTCAAGGTAGTTTACTTCACAGTTTTCAGTTATTGAAATCTTAAAAAAAAAAAAATTCTTGCGATTCTTTATAAATTGATAATGGAATCATCGATTGGGAATACATGAAAACTAATATTAACTGTTATCTCGAAATAGTTTTTGTTCTCCTTCTTTCGTAAGTTATATTTTCTTAACTAATTCATCTGAAATCCAATCATGGCTCTATTCTTATTCATATATATGAATATGTTATAATACTGAAAACCTTATATTTTACCAAAATGGTTTCATGTGATTACAGCGATGTATTAAATTAAATAAATATTGAATGGAAGACTATATATATATATATAGGGTGAGAGATGTATAATAAAAAAAGGTGAAAATAATAAAAACAAAAGAAAGAAATTGTAACAGCACAGTTCTGCGCTCTAGCGACAACCATCGAAACTCGGTGAATCTGGCAGTTGCAGGAATACTGCTGGTGCTCTTTAAGTATTTACTACATTAAAATAATTCTTATTTTTGTCCATAATTTTATAAATAATTATTATATACGTATATATCTTAATATATTAGAACGAAAAATTGTATTGATTTTTACAATATTAACTATATTTTTTTATTTTATTAAATAGATAGAATGTATTAAATCTAAAAAAAAACTATTTTTATTTACATAATTATATATATTATAAAAATGTACCATTTAAAACTACTATTATTTGTTAGATGGGAATTTTGCATTAAAAAATGCTACGTAACAAGTATTCCTAATGCTGTAAGATTATTTTTACATTGTTAAATTGCATTTATATATATTGGATGTTGGAGGACTTTGGAGTTCTCATATCTTGTATCCTTTTACATTCCTTATTTGGTAATTTGATTATGGCTTGAACCTCCGATGAACCCAGGAAGTTAGGATGCAGCAGACTTTGCGACTTTCATCATCCGGGATCACTATTCCCTCCCTACCTTCCTCCACATATTCATAAAGGCGTAATGACCTTTCGACACAATAAATTGATTGTAATAAATTATGCATAACGTTATATTGATCAATATGCAGTCATTCCCCACTTTGCATGACCCCTTTCAACACCACTTTGTGGCAACGCGGTTATTTATTTTGAGTATTTGAATCTGGTTCGATGGAAAGAATGATTGTGACTGGAGGAAATAAGTGTATCACTGATATTCTTTTATCATTTTATGATTCACCATTTCACCAAAATTTCGGAGTACTCCTCCACTCATTATCAAGGGCTTCCCTTCTTTAGCCCTATTGTCTACTTAGTTCCTTATAAATTTCTTCCGTTTATACAATTAAAAAATAAAGCAAAATTGAGTTTTACTAGCATTTTGCAAGTGTGAAAGGATTACATATTTCTCTTATTGTATGTTATATATTAAAACTTAAATACTTTTATATAGAATTTAGATGAACTTAATAAGATTCAGTGATTAACTTATCTAGTTTAAATGAACTTTCTCAATTCTTAACAATGTTCTATCTTGCGTTGATAGAACACTGTTTGCAGATATTAATGATTTTATTTGTTTTATAAAAACTGGGTTTAACTAATAGCTTCATCAAATTGCATTAAAAAATTTAGGGTTTAAAAAATTTTATTTCATTGTTATTAAACAAACTTTTTTATATTATGATCAGATCTGGATAAATTCACATGGTTCGTGCCTAGTTTATATTATAAATAATTTTAAAAAGGATATTGAAGCTCTTAAATTGCATACACATTATTACCGAATTCTACAAGAAATAAATTTTCAGTTGATAAAAAGAATGTAAAATATATGTTAAAAATGTCAACAAATGCTATGAACAAAAGTTATGAAAATAACTTGATAAGAACATTTCTGTACTAAACGATTATATTCTACAACAAATAAATTGATTTATTGTTAATAGTTTTATTTATTGGCGATACGGTTCTGCAATAACCATGCCTTCTCTTGCTACCTTTTCCTCCATATCTTACGCCCAACTAAGTCAGGCATGTCCGTCCCTCTTCTTCAACTGATTCCGCCATGGCTATCCTATAGTAGTAGGCATGGGAATGAACCTCTGGGCTTACTAAATGGCTCAACTGTAAGCTAAGAATATTCTGAAGCTTGCTGTTACAGGTAGATGTTCTGTTTAAGATGTACCATTTATGGTGCATTTATGCATTATAATGGCATACGATGAAATATGACAATGCAGATGGGTTAATTAGGTCATATTGTACCTGATCGAATTTGTGCTGTGATCGATAAAGATTATTATTGTGTGGTTCAGGATAAAATGCATCTATTTTTATAAGATTTACTAAGGTTTTCTTTTAACTAAATCATTTTTTTGAATTTACATATCCTCCCTCCATACATTTTGAAGATTCCTAATCCCCCTTCTGCCTTATTTACATGTTCAGCAGATTTTAGAACGCCAAGTGTGAGGCATAAAGGATCAACGTTTATGCCGAAGCTATTTAGCTTGTCCTCAAAGCCCCCATGTCTTGTAAAGACTAGCGTATCTCAGTTGTCCGGGAGCATCCATTTAACGGCTAACATGGACTGGACAGAGGGAAAATATTTACTCAAGTTAGTTCATTTGGAGGATGTCGGCCGCCGTCGGTCCTATTTCTCAATAATATTCTCCCAGATTATCTACCTTCTCTTGTTGGGGCCATCCACAATTCCGGAAGCCTTCTTTAATTATATATAAAAAAAAAATGAAGCCGTTTTTGGTCACGTTAAGATCTCTTTTAGACAGCCGTTTCGATTTCTTGAATGCTGTTCAGTCAGGAGTGAAAATTGCACAATCTCGGTAATTCTAATGGTACATTGTAATATAGTATACATAATATAGTATCCATGCCAGTAATGGAGTAAAAATCTGGCTGGAGAAATAAGCAAACAAGTGTGTGTCAGTCACAGCACTTAGAGTACTGCCGAATCCAAGCAATGTCATCTTGTGTAGATTGTTGGAACATTCTTGTTTCATAGCAGCGTGTTATTGGTGCTGAATGAAATAGGTCCTGCATCTGGTTGGAGGTGCTGTTGATTATATTTCATCTTCAATAAAGATAAGTTGTTCATGATAAGGGCAAAACAGCAATGTCAATTGACGTGCGAGCATTTTTTCGTAATTTGACGGACTCTCTCCAGGCTTAGATAATCCGTTTATCTTCCCGAAATCCACTATTGCTGTCGTAAGTAAAAAAAAAATCTTTAGTTAAATTTCCCTAATGCCACAAAAGTCCTTTACGTTATAAAATAGAATGAATTATCGTAGGCTGGTGACGGTTTTAACTCTGATATAATAACGATGTTATCAAAGATGTTTATAACAAATTATTGATGAAAGTAATTTATAAAATAAAGACTTACTTAAAATAGTAATACACTCCTTCTTCCTGATCCCACTAATGTCCAAGCCCTCCAATTTTTTTTCGGATATTCAATATTGTCAGCTCAGAGATAAATTTGACTGCACTGAGGAATCTTAGGCTTTGGGGTTGTCATATCTGATGACCAGAATTTAAAAAAAATCAATTCTTTTTTTTTTGTTAGAAAATTATAAAAACTATAAGCAAAATGTTGTGGCTTCTACATTGTAAGGTAACAGTCATATACAGATTTCTCATCGATAGAAGAGTTCTGGTATCAGAAGTAATCCTTTCCATCCGGTTAAAAAATACTATAGGGTCAATCATCCTATGGTCATACATATTTGCTTGCAACGTTCTGCGAATTTTCATTATATTCAGCTTAGACCAGGAAGACCCGACAGTTTGGAGTATCTTGTTTTAAACGAATGTGATTGTAGTTTGCATTGTGTGATTGTGAGCATGGTGGGCGCCGCTGTTAATCAATTACGATTACATTCACTGTTGATACACAATAGTCCTGTACTGAGGATGGACAGATTAATTCGAAAAATGGCCTAGTTATCCAGTCAATTCTAATGCTGTGAAAAGTCGAGAGGGTATACTAGATGATCCATATGTATCATTCCTTCATAGAACTAATATTAGACAAAGTAGATCTCGTATCCGAATTCAATGATGAGTGTATTCAATAGTTTTGAGCTTTCTATATCCAAAAAGATTCTATATCGATTTTCTTAAAAATAGAAAAAAAAGTATTGATGTTTTCTTATTGGTATCGACGATGTCCTTATCATCTTGCAGTTATCCTGTTCAGCCAATATTGAGGATGGACTACTTAATAAGTAGTTTTTATTATTATAGAAGCAGAGGTTTCCATCTCCGATCGATCAATTCTATTCTCAAAGTACTTTGAAAGAACTGAGTAATGAGTATTATGAATGATGAAGATGTGGTTTCCGCTGTGAAGAATGATCCATCTCCTCTTTCTTGATTGCCGATTTTAAACAATCTTCTTTTTCTTCTTTGGGTAATGTCAATTCCAGTGATCCTTTATGGGAATGTGAATGACTCCTTAAAACAGACGCTAATGTTTCCTCTGATGTTGATTGAGATTTTTCTGTACCATCTTTATTGATCCTTTTAGGATCCTCTATACTTTGGGTTTTATCTATTACCGAACTAGTAACTGAAGTATCTGTGGGTTTTGAGTTTTCTATATCCTGGGAATCATCTTCGCTTTCTTCTTGGGATGATGTAAAGTGTGAGTTCCCTTGACCGATCTGTGACCCACCCGTTATTGTAGACAGTTTTGTTTCCTCAGATGTTGATTGAGATGTATCTAACTCATCTTCATTGAAGAGAATGCCATTCGAAATAGGTTTGTTTAATTTAGTAACGAATTCATCTCTCGTAATGTCTTCATCACTATTTGATTCATTGAAGGAATCATCTTCGTTTTCTTCTTGGGATGATGAAAAGTGTGATGCCCCTTGACCGAATTGTGACCCGTCCCGAATACTCTCAGTATCTTTGCTGTTATGGATTTCATCAGATGATTTTGTCGGGATTATAATAGGAATATCAGTGGATTTGTTGTGTTCCATCACATGAGGTATATCTTCTATTACTTTTATTGGGGTTGATATTGATGAACTGTGGCCAGAATGAGAATGACTAGGCATTATCAACGGAATGCTCTCAGTATCTTTGCTGTTCGGAATTTCTTCAGATGATGACCTTGTCGGTATTGTGATTGGAATATCATTGGGTTTGTTGTTTTCCATCTCATGTGATTTATAATTGTTTACCTTTTTTGATGTTGCCAATTCTGGAGAACCTTGGCCAGACTGAGAATCACTTATTATTTTCGGTGATATATTTTCGGGAGATGTTACCTTTGATGGGTCTACTTCACCTATATTAATAGTCACGACTTTCGAAACAGGCGCACTATTCGTGTTGGTGATATCATTTCCCTTGAAGCCCTCAGCATCGTTGATGTTTTTTTCTTCAGCTGATGATCTTGCTTGTATTGTGGCTGGGATATTAGTGGGTTTGTTGTTTCCCATCTCGTTTGGTTTATATTTGTTTACTTCATTTGGTGTTTCAGGTTCTGGTGAACCCTGGCCAGTCTGAGTCTGACTCGGCATTATCAATGGAACGCTCCCAGTGTCTTTGCTGTTTTGAATTTCTTCAGATGACCTTGTCGTCATTTTGATAGGAATATCAGTTGGATTTTTGTTTTCCATCTCGTGTGATTTATCATCTATTACATCTATTGGCGTCGATTGTGAGCCTTGATCGGACTCCGAATCTATTGCTCTTTTCGTCGAAAAATTTTCGGGAGATTTTACCTTTGATGTGTCTACATCACCTATATTAATAGTCACGAATTTCGAAACTGGTCCACGGTTCGTGTTGGCGATTTCATTTTCATTCAAGCCCTCAGTATCTTTGCTGTTTTTAATTTCTTCAGATGACCTTATCGGTATTGTGATTGGGATATTAGTTGGTTTGTCGTTTTCCGTTCCATGTGATGATTTATCTTGGTTCTCTTCATAATACGTTGCAGATTCTGATGAACCTTCTGGAGACTGAGAATGACTCGGCATGATCAAGGGAATGTCCTCAGTATCTTTGCTGTTTTGAATTTCATTAGATGACCTTGTCGGTATTATGTATGAAATATCTTTGGGTTTGTTGTTTTCCATCTCATGTGATTTATAATTGTTTACTTTTTTTGAGCTTGCAGATTCTGGCGAACCTTGGCCAGACTGAGAATCACTTATTATTTTCGGTGATATATTTTCAGGAGGTGTTACCTTTGACGGGTCTACTTCACCTATATTAATAGTCACGACTTTCGAAACAGGCGCATTATTCGTGTTGGTGATATCATTTCCCTTGAAGCCCTCAGCATCTTTGATGTTTTTTTCTTCAGCTGATGATCCTTCTGGTATTGTGACTGGGATATTAGTAGGTATATTGTGTTCAGTATAATGTGATGTATCTTGGTATTCTTCTTCTGACGCTGATTCTGACGAACCTTCATCAGACTGGGAAAGAATCGGAATAATTAAGGGAATACCATCATTATCTTTGCTGTTTTGAATTTTATCAAATGAGCTTTTCGGAATTGTGATAGGAATATCAGTGGGTTTGTTGTTTTCCATCTCATGTGATTTATATTTGTTTACTTTTATTGGGATCGATATTGATGAACCATGGCCAGATTGTGAATGGCTCGGCATTATCAACGGAATGCTCTCAGTATCTTTGCTGTTTTGAATTTCTTCAGATGACCTTGTCGGTATAGCGTATGGAATATCATTGGGTTTGTTGTTTTCCATCTCATGTGATTTATAATTGTTTACCTTTTTTGATGTTTCCAATTCTGGCGAACCTTGGCCAGACTGAGAATCAATTATTATTTTCGGTGATATATTTTCGGGAGATGTTACCTTTGATGGGTCTACTTCACCTATATTAATAGTCACGACTTTCGAAACAGGCGCACTATTCGTGTTGGTGATATCATTTCCCTTGAAGCCCTCAGCATCGTTGCTGTTTTTTTCTTCAGCTGATGATCTTTCTGGTATTGTGACTGGGATATTAGTGGGTATATTGTGTCCAGTATCTTGGTATTCTTCTTCTGATGCTGATTCTGACCAACCTTCTGGAGACTGAGAATGAATCGGTATAATTAAGGGAATACCATCATTATCTTTGCTGTTTTGTATTTCGTCAGATGATCTTTTCGGTATTGTGATTGGGATATTAGTGGGTATGTTGTGTTCAACTTCATATGGTCTATGTTCGATTACTTCTGTTGGTGCCAATTCTGGCGCACCTTCAACAGACTGAGTATTACTCGATATTATCGACGGTAAATCGTCACTATCTCTGGTGTTTTGTGTTTCATATGATGATATTTTTGAAATTGGAATTGTAGTATCTACAGGTTTTTGGCTTTCCCTCTGATCTAGTTTATCTTGATTCTCCTGATTTGATATTGCCGATTCTGGTGAACCTTGACCAGACTGATCACTCGTTATTATCATTGGAAAACCCTCATCATCTTCGGTATCTTGTGTTTCCGGTGACGATATTATTGAAATTGGAATTGGAATATCTATAGGTTTTTGGTTTTCCATCTGATCTGGTTTACCTTGATTTTCCTGATTAGATATTGCCGATTCTGGAGAACCTTGACCAGACTGAGTATCACTCGTTATTATCGATGGAAAATTCTCATCATCTTTGGTATTTTGTGTTTCCGGTGACGATATTATTGAAATTGGAATTGGAATATCTATAGGTTTTTGGTTTTCCACCTGATCTAGTTTACCTTGATTTTCCTGATTTGATATTGCCGATTCTGGTGATCCTTGACCGGACTGAGAATCACTCGTTATTATCGACGGAAAACCCTCATCATCTTCGGTATCTTGTGTTTCCGGTGACGATATTATTGAAATTGGAATTGGAATATCTATAGGTTTTTGGTTTTCCATCTGATCTGGTTTACCTTGATTTTCCTGATTTGATATTGCCGATTCTGGAGAACCTTGACCAGACTGAGTATCACTCGTTATTATCGATGGAAAATTCTCATCATCTTTGGTATTTTGTGTTTCCGGTGACGATATTATTGAAATTGGAATTGGAATATCTATAGGTTTTTGGTTTTCCACCTGATCTAGTTTACCTTGATTTTCGTGATTTGATATTGCCGATTCTGGTGATCCTTGACCGGACTGAGAATCACTCGTTATTATCGACGGAAAACCCTCATCATCTTCGGTATCTTGTGTTTCCGGTGACGATATTATTGAAATTGGAATTGGAATATCTATAGGTTTTTGGTTTTCCACCTGATCTAGTTTACCTTGATTTTCCTGATTTGATATTGCCGATTCTGGTGATCCTTGACCGGACTGAGAATCAGTCGTTATTATCGACGGAAAACCCTCATCATCTTCGGTATCTTGTGTTTCCGGTGACGATATTATTGAAATTGGAATTGGAATATCTATAGGTTTTTGGTTTTCCATCTGATCTGGTTTACCTTGATTTTCCTGATTTGATATTGCCGATTCTGGAGAACCTTGTCCAGACTGAGAATCACTCGTTATTATCGATGGAAAATTCTCATCATCTTTGGTATTTTGTGTTTCCGGTGACGATATTATTGAAATTGGAATTGGAATATCTACAGGTTTTTGGTTTTCCACCTGATCTAGTTTAATTTGATTTTCCTGATTTGATTTTGCCGATTCTGGTGAACCTTGACCAGACTGAGTATCACTCGTTATTATCGATGGAAAATCCTCATCATCTTTGGTATTTTGAGTTTCCGGTGATGATATTATTGAAATTGGAATTGGAATATCTATAGGTATTTGGTTGTCCATCTGATCTGGTTTACCATGATTTTCCTGATTTGATATTGCCGATTCTGGAGAACCTTGACCAGACTGAGTATCACTCGTTATTATCGATGGAAAATCCTCATCATCTTTGGTATTTTGTGTTTCCGGTGATGATATTATTGAAATTGGAATTGGAATATCTATAGGTTTTTGGTTTTCCATCTGGTCTGGTTTACCTTGATTTTCCTGATTTGATATTGCCGATTCTGGAGAACCTTGTCCAGACTGAGAATCACTCGTTATTATCGATGGAAAATTCTCATCATCTTTGGTATTTTGTGTTTCCGGTGACGATATTATTGAAATTGGAATTGGAATATCTATAGGTTTTTGGTTTTCCACCTGATCTAGTTTACCTTGATTTTCCTGATTTGATATTGCCGATTCTGGTGATCCTTGACCGGACTGAGAATCACTCGTTATTATCGACGGAAAACCCTCATCATCTTCGGTATCTTGTGTTTCCGGTGACGATATTATTGAAATTGGAATTGGAATATCTATAGGTTTTTGGTTTTCCATCTGATCTGGTTTACCTTGATTTTCTTGATTTGATATTGCCGATTCTGGAGAACCTTGACCAGACTGAGTATCACTCGTTATTATCGATGGAAAATTCTCATCATCTTTGGTATTTTGTGTTTCCGGTGACGATATTATTGAAATTGGAATTGGAATATCTATAGGTTTTTGGTTTTCCACCTGATCTAGTTTACCTTGATTTTCGTGATTTGATATTGCCGATTCTGGTGATCCTTGACCGGACTGAGAATCACTCGTTATTATCGACGGAAAACCCTCATCATCTTCGGTATCTTGTGTTTCCGGTGACGATATTATTGAAATTGGAATTGGAATATCTATAGGTTTTTGGTTTTCCACCTGATCTAGTTTACCTTGATTTTCCTGATTTGATATTGCCGATTCTGGTGATCCTTGACCGGACTGAGAATCAGTCGTTATTATCGACGGAAAACCCTCATCATCTTCGGTATCTTGTGTTTCCGGTGACGATATTATTGAAATTGGAATTGGAATATCTATAGATTTTTGGTTTTCCATCTGATCTGGTTTACCTTGATTTTCCTGATTTGATATTGCCGATTCTGGAGAACCTTGTCCAGACTGAGAATCACTCGTTATTATCGATGGAAAATCCTCATCATCTTTGGTATTTTGAGTTTCCGGTGATGATATTATTGAAATTGGAATTGGAATATCTATAGGTATTTGGTTGTCCATCTGATCTGGTTTACCATGATTTTCCTGATTTGATATTGCCGATTCTGGAGAACCTTGACCAGACTGAGTATCACTCGTTATTATCGATGGAAAATCCTCATCATCTTTGGTATTTTGTGTTTCCGGTGATGATATTATTGAAATTGGAATTGGAATATCTATAGGTATTTGGTTGTTCATCTGATCTTGTTTACCATGATTTTCCTGATTTGATATTGCCGATTCTGGAGAATCTTGACCAGACTGAGTATCACTCGTTATTATCGATGGAAAATGCTCATCATCTTTGGTATTTTGTGTTTCCGGTGACGATATTATTGAAATTGGAATTGGAATATCTATAGGTTTTTGGTTTTCCACCTGATCTAGTTTACCTTGATTTTCCTGATTTGATATTGCCGATTCTGGTGATCCTTGACCAGGCTGTGTATTACTCGTTATTATCGACGGAAAACCCTCATCATCTTCGGTATCTTGTCTTTCCGGTGACGATATTATTGAAATTGGAATTGGAATATCTATAGGTTTTTGGTTTTCTATCTGATCTGATTTACCTTCATTCTCCTGATTTGATATTGCCGATTCTGGTGATCCTTGACCGGACTGAGAATCAGTCGTTATTATCGACGGAAAACCCTCATCATCTTCGGTATCTTGTGTTTCCGGTGACGATATTATTGAAATTGGAATTGGAATATCTATAGGTTTTTGGTTTTCCATCTGATCTGGTTTACCTTGATTTTCCTGATTTGATATTGCCGATTCTGGAGAACCTTGTCCAGACTGAGAATCACTCGTTATTATCGATGGAAAATTCTCATCATCTTTGGTATTTTGTGTTTCCGGTGACGATATTATTGAAATTGGAATTGGAATATCTACAGGTTTTTGGTTTTCCACCTGATCTAGTTTAATTTGATTTTCCTGATTTGATTTTGCCGATTCTGGTGAACCTTGACCAGACTGAGTATCACTCGTTATTATCGATGGAAAATCCTCATCATCTTTGGTATTTTGAGTTTCCGGTGATGATATTATTGAAATTGGAATTGGAATATCTATAGGTATTTGGTTGTCCATCTGATCTGGTTTACCATGATTTTCCTGATTTGATATTGCCGATTCTGGAGAATCTTGACCAGACTGAGTATCACTCGTTATTATCGATGGAAAATGCTCATCATCTTTGGTATTTTGTGTTTCCGGTGACGATATTATTGAAATTGGAATTGGAATATCTATAGGTTTTTGGTTTTCCACCTGATCTATTTTACCTTGATTTTCCTGATTTGATATTGCCGATTCTGGTGATCCTTGACCAGGCTGTGTATCACTCGTTATTATCGACGGAAAACCCTCATCATCTTCGGTATCTTGTCTTTCCGGTGACGATATTATTGAAATTGGAATTGGAATATCTATAGGTTTTTGGTTTTCTATCTGATCTGATTTACCTTCATTCTCCTGAGTTGATATTGCCGCTTCTGGTGAACCTTGACCGGACTGAGAAACACTCGTTATTATCGATGGAAAATCATCATTATCTTTGGTATTTTGTGTTTCCGGTGACGATATTATTGAAATTGGAATAGGAATATTTATAGGTTTTTGGTTTTCCATCTGATCTGGTTTACCTTGATTTTCCTGATTTGATATTGCCGATTCTGAAGAACCTTGACCAGACTGAGTATCACTCGTTATTATCGATGGAAAATACTCATCATCTTTGGTATTTTGAGTTTCTGGTGATGATGTTATTGAAATTGGAATTGGAATATCTATAGGTATTTGGTTGTCCATCTGATCTGGTTTACCATGATTTTCCTGATTTGATATTGCCGATTCTGGAGAACCTTGACCAGACTGAGTATCACTCGTTATTATCGATGGAAAATCCTCATTATCTTTGGTATTTTGTGTTTCCGGTGATGATATTATTGAAATTGGAATTGGAATATCTATAGGTTTTTGGTTTTCCACCTGATCTAGTTTACCTTGATTTTCCTGATTTGATATTGCCGATTCTGGTGATCCTTGACCGGACTGAGAATCACTCGTTATTATCGACGGAAAACCCTCATCATCTTCGGTATCTTGTGTTTCCGGTGACGATATTATTGAAATTGGAATTGGAATATCTATAGGTTTTTGGTTTTCCATCTGATCTGGTTTACCTTGATTTTCCTGATTTGATATTGCCGATTCTGGAGAACCTTGTCCAGACTGAGAATCACTCGTTATTATCGATGGAAAATTCTCATCATCTTTGGTATTTTGTGTTTCCGGTGACGATATTATTGAAATTGGAATTGGAATATCTACAGGTTTTTGGTTTTCCACCTGATCTAGTTTACCTTGATTTTCCTGATTTGATTTCGCCGATTCTGGTGAACCTTGACCAGACTGAGTATCACTCGTTATTATCGATGGAAAATCCTCATCATCTTTGGTATTTTGAGTTTCCGGTGATGATATTATTGAAATTGGAATTGGAATATCTATAGGTATTTGGTTGTCCATCTGATCTTGTTTACCATGATTTTCCTGATTTGATATTGCCGATTCTGGAGAATCTTGACCAGACTGAGTATCACTACTTATTATCGACGGAAAACCCTCATCATGTTTGGTATTTTGTGTTTCCGGTGATGATATTGTTGAAATTGGAATTGGAATATCTATAGGTTTTTGGTTTTCAATCCGATCTGGTTTATCTTGATTTTCTTCATTTAATATTGCCGATTGTGGTGAACCTTGACCAGTTTGAGTATCACTCGTGATTATCGACGGAAAATCATCATTATCTTTGGTATTTTGTGTTTCCGGTGACGATATTATTGAAATTGGAATAGGAATATCTATAGGTATTTGGTTGTTCATCTGATCTGGTTTACCATGATTTTCCTGATTTGATATTGCCGATTCTGGAGAACCTTGACCAAACTGAGTATCACTGGTTATTATCGACGGAAAACCCTCATCATCTTTGGTATTTTGTGTTTCCGGTGACGATATTATTGAAATTGGAATTGGAATATCTATAGGTTTTTGGTTTTCAATCCGATCTGGTTTATCTTGATTTTCTTCATTTAATATTGCCGATTGTGGTGAACCTTGACCAGTTTGAGTATCACTCGTGATTATCGACGAAAAACCCTCATCACCTTCGGTATCTTGTGTTTCCGGTGACGATATTATTGAAATTGGAATTGGAATATCTATAGGTTTTTGGTTTTCCATCTGATCTGGTTTACCTTGATTTTCCTGATTTGATATTGCCGATTCTGGAGAACCTTGTCCAGACTGAGTATCACTCGTTATTATCGATGGAAAATGCTCATCATCTTTGGTATTTTGTGTTTCCGGTGACGATATTATTGAAATTGGAATTGGAATATCTATAGGTTTTTGGTTTTCCACCTGATCTAGTTTACCTTGATTTTCCTGATTTGATATTGCCGATTCTGGTGATCCTTGACCAGGCTGTGTATCACTCGTTATTATCGACGGAAAACCCTCATCATCTTCGGTATCTTGTCTTTCCGGTGACGATATTATTGAAATTGGAATTGGAATATCTATAGGTTTTTGGTTTTCTTTCTGATCTGATTTACCTTCATTCTCCTGAGTTGATATTGCCGCTTCTGGTGAACCTTGACCGGACTGAGAAACACTCGTTATTATCGATGGAAAATCATCATTATCTTTGGTATTTTGTGTTTCCGGTGACGATATTATTGAAATTGGAATAGGAATATTTATAGGTTTTTGGTTTTCCATCTGATCTGGTTTACCTTGATTTTCCTGATTTGATATTGCCGATTCTGAAGAACCTTGACCAGACTGAGTATCACTCGTTATTATCGATGGAAAATCCTCATCATCTTTGGTATTTTGAGTTTCCGGTGATGATATTATTGAAATTGGAATTGGAATATCTATAGGTATTTGGTTGTCCATCTGATGTGCTTTTCCATGATTTTCCTGATTTGATATTGCCGATTCTGGTGATCCTTGACCGGACTGAGTATCACTCGTTATTATCGACGGAAAACCCTCATCATCTTCGGTATCTTGTGTTTCCGGTGACGAAATTATTGAAATTGGAATTGGAATATCTTTAGGTTTTTGGTTTTCAATCCGATCTGGTTTATCTTGATTTTCTTCATTTAATGTTGCCGATTCTGGTGAACCTTGACCAGTTTGAGTATCACTCGTGATTATCGACGGAAAACCCTCATTATCTTCGGTACTACGTGTTTGTTCTGGTAATATTTCTGAAATTGGAATTGAAATATCTGCAGGTTTTCGGTTTTCCATCCGATCTGGTTTTTCTAGATTTTCTTCATTCAATGTATCCGATTCTGGTGAGCCTTGACCGGCCTGAGTATTACTCGTTATTATCGATGGAAAATTCTCATCATCTTTGGTATTTTGTGTTTCCGGTGATGATATTATTGAAATTGGAATATCTATAGGTATTTGGTTGTCCATCTGATCTGGTTTACCTTGATTTTCTTGATTTGATATTGCCGATTCTGGAGAACCTTGACCAGACTGAGTATCACTCGTTATTATCGATGGAAAATCCTCATCATCTTTGGTATTTTGAGTTTCCGGTGATGATATTATTGAAATTGGAATTGGAATATCTATAGGTATTTGGTTGTCCATCTGATCTGGTTTACCATGATTTTCCTGATTTGATATTGCCGATTCTGGAGAACCTTGACTGGACTGAGTATCACTCGTTATTATCGACGGAAAACCCTCATCATTTTCGGTAATTTGTGTTTCCTCCGATGATGCAATTAAAATTGGACTTGGAAAATCTACTGGTTTTTGGTTTTCCCTCTGATCTTGTTTACCTTGATTTTCCTGATTTGATATTGCAGATTCTGGTGAATCTTGACCGGTCTGAGTATTACTCGTTATTATCGATTGAAAATCCTCATCATCTTTGGTATCTTGTGTTTCCGGTGACGATATTATTGAAATTGTAATTGGAATATCTATAGGTTTTTGGTTTTCCATTTGATCAGTTTTTTCTTGATTTTCTTCGTTTGATGTTGCCGATTCTGGTGAACCTTGACCGGACTGAGTATCACTCGTTATTATCGACGGAAAACCCTCATCATCTTCGGTATTTTGTGTTTCCTCCGATGATGAAATTAAAATTGGACTTGGAAAATCTACTGGTTTTTGGTTTTCCCTCTGATCTGGTTTATCTTGATTTTGTTCATTTGATGTTGCCGATTTTGGTGAACCTTGACCAGACTGAGTTTCGCTCGTTATTATTGACGGAAAAATGTCTCTATCTTTGGTGCTTTTTGTTGGAGTACCTATAGGTTTTTGGTTTTCTATCGGATGAGATATATCTTGATTTTCTTCATTTGATGTTGCCGATTGTGGTGAAGCTTGGCCAGACTGAGTTTCACTCGTTACTATCGATGGAATACCATCATTATCTTTAGGGTTATGTGTTTCTTCTGATAATATTTCTGAAATTGTAATTGGAATATCCATAGGTTTTTGATTTTCCATGCCATGTGATTTATCTTCGGTTACTTGCTTTGGTTTTGCTAATGCTGATCTACCTTCACCAGAATTAGAATCGCTTGTTATTATCGACGATAATCTCCCAGTATCTATGGTAGGCTGTGTTTCTTGGGAGGATATTTTTGAGCTTGTGATTGGTTGTTGTGATGGTGGTTTTTTATTTTCCATCTCATGGGATTTATCTTGATTTTCTTCTTTTGATGTCTTTAATTCTGAAGATGGTAATGATAATTGATGAGTACGTATGTAATCTTCAGTGACTGGGGAGGTTTCAAAAATTGGTTCGGTTTTTACCGTATCGTAACCTCTTTTCGTTATGTCTTCTGTGTCTTGGTTTTTCTCTACTCCCTCAGGTGAACTTGCCTGGCTAGCTATTGGAATATTTATGGATTTTGTTTTATCCGTCTTTTCATTATCCCAGGTTGCTTGAGATGCATCCGGTTCTTTCTTTATGTTTTCGCTGTTACTATTCCTATTAGTCAAGTTCTTAAAAGTATTAGAAAAATGCACGAATATTTTTCTAATTATTGGAATTGGAGTGAATGAACTGTTGGTTGTCTGGTATGGCTGTTGCTCATTATGATTTTTTGTATTTTTTACTTTATCTTCAATTATGTGTCCTCTTGATACACAGCAAACTGGTTTGAGGCATTTCCGGCACGAATACCTTCTTTGGCACTTTATTTTGCAGTCTTCCGATACTATGCATCGGTAACATTGACTATGCATTACTGCTGGTTGACATCCTGGAAAAAAGAGCGCAATATATTGTCTTTAGATCTATAATAAATGCATTAAATGTGTTAGATACATATTTGAAAATAGTTTCCAGATAATCTCTAGAGACTTTAGTCTTTTTTTTAGTGAAACACTTTCAGGAAAGGCCAAGGTAGAATTTTCAAGGTATGTAGGCCTTTATTACCGTTTCTTCATCCAAGGATTGTAATGTATATCCTTTGGAAATATACGATTATTATATCGAGAGTTAACAAAACTATTCCTCAGATTTTCATATGCATATGATGTCTAAATTCCAAAGACTGAAAGTTTAATTATTCTAATGAACTTTAATATAGTTTCAGCCATCACTGTATATAATTGATCTTTCTACCCTGACCTTTCTAACAACAGTTAGCTTTAAACAACATGGTCTCAAGTAATGCCTAAACCAAGGATCGTCACATTAGATAAAATTATATCTAATTTCATAAGTTTAAAAGTGTGTGAAGGAGGTGTTCGAACAAATCGAATTCTTTTAATGGAAAAAGAAAATTAATCTTCTTGCGTCTTACCGAAATATCAGATCTATGGTCTGAGTTGTTCTCTGATTTTCATATGCATATGACGTGGATATTCGAAGGAATAAAACTTTAATTGGTTTAATGAATTTTAACTTATAGTCAGGATTCACGGACTACATTTGATATTTCTTCCCAGTTTTTTTTAGCGATATATATTAGTTAAAGGAATATATAAATGTTTTTTGCCCACGCCGAATCCATTTTATTTTTTTGGAATCATCCCTAGCCATTAATTTTGTTAGCCGGAATTATATTTGTGCAGTCCCCTTAGAATTAGTTTAGGACTTATATATTTAACAACTACATGTAAATGTTAACATAATTCTAGCACAAACCATGTTTTTAAATCATAAATTGTATATCTAGCTATGATCTACGTAATAGTAACATCCCATTCCTCTGATATAGTATCAGTGAATTGACTAGGTGTATCGTTGGGTGTTCTATCACTTAAAATTTGTATCCCACATTCCTAAAAATATTTATATAATGTTTCCCCTCAAGAATTACAAACCTTATCTACCTTATCTAAACTACTTCTGCCACCAAACAAATGTGATCCTTCCACCCATAAATCGTCAATTTTATACCCTTTGCCTGATCTCACACTCCAACGCTATACCGTACAGTATAGAACAGTGTTACACCAGTTTCATTTAATGATAAATTTTATTTAATTTAAATCGTGCATTAACATGCTAGAATCACCATTAAAGATAAGGGGTCAACTTCGTGCTACTATAATGGCTTAAAACACTTTTCCTTCCTTTGTACAACTTAAACAAACCTGTACCACGAATAAACCCATGAAGGTTCTTTAGTTCAGTAAATATTAGAGACTGTACTGTTACATTGACAGCAATTGTGCAGGAGGTTGATTTGTCCGAGATCATGTTCATCCACCCAGTTTTTCCCACAATAAAGGGTTTCCATTTTATAGAGGCTGGGTGAGCCCCACTCTTCAGCATACACCTCAGGGTCCATCTATGGGTGGAATAATTCATCTGTTAAAGGAGGATTTGAACCCGGGTCCCTCAGCATCATAAAAATGCAGCACTCTACACTCTGAGCTACACCGTTCCGTACGACTTAAGTTACTTGAAATCATCTTTAGGACAGGAAGGCACTAGAACTCTCGATAGCGCATAAAACTAACGTAAAAATGTTTTTCCAAAAATATTTGTCTAAAATTTAACTGATGAAATTCTCGATAACAGAGAGCGAAAAATAAGTTCTCTGGCCGTAAATTTGCTCGTACACAGCTAATGACGATAATTTTTATAATTGTTAATGTGAACTTATCCGTTTATGGTCGGATTATGTTGGATATTTAGTTTCCTAAGTATTTTGGAACATTGGCTTGTGCTTTTTCTTGTCAAGTTCTTTTGGTCTCTCTATGAGTTATTAAAATGTTCTTTTTCAACCTGTTCTCTACAGACAAGCGCAAAAAATATAAACAAGCTTTAGTGACCAACATTGCATGAAATAATAATTAATTAAAATTAATAAATAGACGTCAAATTAAGATTAACATATACCTCTTATAATTATCAGAATATTTGTAATAATTTCAGTTTTTATGATTACCCACTCATTCAGGTATAAAATCATTATTCTTATCTGAAACTTAGCTTGAATAATGGGTCACGGTCCAATGTTGGATCATCGGAGGTGTAGATTTTGATAATACCATATATAGGTCATCCGTCTATCCAAGAGTGATAAAAAAATAATAATAGAGTATTAAAAATTATTTAATTGCTTTTTGCCACCCCCTTACTGATAATATCTTATCCATGCTAATTTATCAAAAGTTAAATTACTTCAAGTGTTCACGGAAAGACAACCAACGGCATTACTAATTATAAAAGTAATGACATCAGAAGCTACGCTGAATGATTTATTGTAACTTTTAATATTAAGGTGCCAAATAATAAATAAATTAACGTCAAGGAGACAGTATTTTAAATAAAATTTTACGTTTCCTTCTGCTTTCGTAAGAAGCAGTCTAGTGATTATTCCTTTTCGAAATATTTAAGTGTCCTGAAAAGCCGAGCACTAAAAGGATAAAACAGACTGATACGATGATGATATCATGGTTAGAGTGCATTAAACGTTATGAATGAAATGATTATTTAATTTCCATTAAATTACAGACTAATATTTAAACATATTATGAATTATCTAATATTATATTTTATTCAAATCCTATAAAAAAGATTGAGGAGATTGGATAAAAGTGACAATTTAATCGTTTAAAAATAACTTAAAAAAGCATGTTGAACTTTAAAGTCCGTGCCACAATTATATATATATATATATATATATATATATATATATATATATATATATTATATTCTTTCCATCGTATATCGGTTGCGCATTGTATAATATTACTTTTGAAAACTATTCCGTATGCTAGGCATAGCAGAAATTAATTCTGGTTCGAAAAGAAAGTAATTTGTTTCTCACCACTTCTTAAGTATTTATAGCCACATATATATATGTATTGTACTTGGGTGTGTTTTATGGTAAAAAAAAAGTCATATATATGGAATTCAGTTTATTTTCTTGAAAACTCTTGAAACTCACATTCAATTTTTAGTTATCACAGATTATATAGCACTAAGTTATTAATATTTTTCTAAAACATAGATGAATGCATTGTAATAAATTTATGAGATATTTAGACTTCTTTTCCAGGAATATTTATTTATCTTCTTCCTTATTTTTCATTTACAGGCTATTATGAATTCTAAAGGTTATAATTCAGATGGTTGAATTTCAAAACCAAATAATGATGATGAGTTTAAGATTGAATATTTCGTCACATTTTAGTCCCATGAACCTTCATATGAAGTATTGCTTCATTTGTAAGAATATGTGACATTATACTCACATTTTTCCTCTTTATAAAGTCTCCGACAGTATTCGGCATTCTTGTCAAAACACCCATGGATAACGTAAACGTCTTCGCAATTTTGGAAATTAATTGTTATTCCAGGAGCATTTTGGAGTCTATGCTTGTTATTGGAAGATTCGTAGGAGAGAGTGACGTAATTAGTTTTCGGTTTGGAGCTCATCCTCACCTTTCTTGGACTTGGAAGCTCCGCTTTTCTTATTTCTATATCGTTTTTGTTGTTAGGTTCAATCTGTTCGTTTGGGTTCTCCGTTTGAAACGTTGTACTGATAGGTTCAGGTCTGGCTGTTGTCGAATCTTCTGTATAGCCTTTACCGATGATCGGGTTTTCACATTTCTCGCAAGAGCTACTTTTATCGCACTTGACAGTGCAGTTTTGGCTTATTATGCACCTGTAGCACTGGCTGTACATTACCACTGGTTTGCATCCTAAAAAATATAATCTCTTTAGGACCTTGACAAATATGGTTCATTTGTTATTTGTTGGTGGTTATATATAATTTAGGTAAGTTGCTAGCTAATTTATTTGTATACAATCCGATCAACTTCTTTTTATTTAGAAAGTTTAAATCTTTTCATTTAGAGCTCTTCTGATAAATTGGATTTTTATGTTACGAAACTTCTTATATAAATCAACAAATCTTCTTTGATTGTGCCAAATTACACCCAAAGGTTATTACGTTCTGTTAATGAAAATTATTTTATTTGGTTACAGTTATTTGCGCCAAGATATCAATAAACATTAATATAGGCTAAATAGATTCCTTTAGAACGAATTAAGTAGCCGTTCATACAATTTTTTTTTAAAAACAACTTCACAGGCTCTGCAAGGATTTACAAATTGTTATATTCCAATGATTTTTGTTTTTTGTTTTTATACAAAACAAGTGTTATATAAGAAATCATATATAAGAAAATAGTTGAGAAGAAAAAGATAATATTAAATGATTTTGAGTGTAGAAAAATTACTAAAACCAAAAAAAGCTTCCTTTAAAGTAGGAAAAAAATTTAAAAAAACATCAGATTCGTTGTTAGAACCCTGTAAAGTCTTTTTCACGGGTATCAGGAATTGTAAGTCTAGTTTTGGAGCAGATTTATCTTGTTCATATTTCACTGTTTTCTAAGCGATTAAAAGATGTGTAAAAATATAAGTCTTAAACATTTTTTTTTTAAATCTGCGATTGTTTAAACTATTTACGGAGCACGGCTGGCCCCATTTCTTCTACTTTATGGAGCCTTATTGCCAAGATTCACATAATTCGGTATAGTCGTGCTGATGTTATCGCAATTTATGCGATTTCGATGACATGATTTCTTTTTGTTGTTCTGTTGCCTTGTTAATCAATTTTTAGTTATGACAAATTTTACAATTAAGGATTTTTAAAATAAATGTTTATGTTCAAAATTAAAATACATAGAATAACTCCATAATTATCATTAATAAATCAAAATTCGGTGACGCATCTTGCATGGCTAAGTGTTGGAACCACGATGGGACAGGCGAGACTCTTGCTTAAGAAAGAAAAACATCATGGAGAAAAGAAAACTGGGATGTTCGTTGATCACTCCTCAAAGAAACCATATTACGAAATTTTACTCACATCGAAAAATAAATCTTTTTTTTATTATTGCCTTCCATTGTTCTTTCTATCGGTAAAGACGGTTTTCAATATTTCCGAAAATAAGGTGAGGAGAATCAGATGTGTCGCTGAACTTGGCTTTTTTATCTAATAGCAACCAATGCTGCTAGAATGAAAACAAATTATCAACTAAAATTTGTGATATTCATTTGATAAAGTAATGTTGGCTAGTTTTGTTAAAATAGTTATTGATTAAATTGTCCATAATATTATTCAATAACATGGAAGCTATAATAAAAACGGGACCTCCAGATACCGGAACACTCGAAAAAAACATGATCATAAAACTAGGTCTGTAGGCAGATTTCTTTTCTCTATGAAATGTCGTAATATAATGATTACTGTTTACATATTAAATCAATATAGCACTAAACCCTTGTGAATGGATATTTTAATGTGTTAATAAGTATTATTTTAATTAAGAGAACAAGTCATTATCAGAAATAGGTATTCAAATAATACTTGTAATGAAGATTTATATCATTTTATAACATAAACTCCATTACCTGCGTTGAAAAAATGAATAAGTTAAAAGAGAATTTCAGAAAATATAGTTAGTTTGTTCAACCTTTAGTGAAGTATAATTATTATGATAAGAGATTCACTGGAAAATAATAATTAATGATTACTTGGCCATATTAACTAATTGTAATTTGGAATTCTGTATACTTATGCTGAGTCATAATTCATTAAAAATGTAAAAAAAAATTAAGACTAATAACATTTACTCACGGCCTGGATTGGATGCGCAGTAAGGGTTATCAGGAGGAGGAGGTTTGACCGTCGTGGAAACAGTGCCAGTTGACTCTGTTGGCACTGGAATAGTTGGATTTGACGGGACTCCATCTTCTGGCATTGGAGGTTCTGCGATCGGTTGCTTTGGCCATGCTGCACCAGTTGAAATTTTAGGTTCTGTTTCTAAAGGCTTTGACCATCCTTCACGCCTTCTCGGTCTAATTTCGGCAGCTGAAATCCTTGACGGAGCCATAAAATGTCTATGTCTTCCAATCGCAGGCTTTGATGCAACATCGTCATTCGCTTTTATTGGTTCCGCCTCCGTTGTCCATGACCGGGCATCTTGAGATTCTCCAAATACAGGCTTTACATCGTCTGTAAATAGAGAAAATAAAGTTATCGAATTTCATAACATTATAAGGCTATTGAATGTTAGGGTGTAAGCAGAACTTTTTTTTGGAGAATAATTTGCTTAGGAAAAGGCACTTTATGGCCTGTGATCATAGACTATAATCACCAAATTTGCTTGTTATTTTGTTTGATAAACTATTACATAAAAAAAAATCTCATGTTGGTTTGTAAAAAAAAAAAACTGTAACCACTACAACCCATGAAGGGTCTGGGGTTCAGTACATGGTAGAGACTGTACTGTTTCATGGACACCGGTTCTGCAAGGAGGTGACTTGTCGTAGGTCACGCTCAACCGCCAGGATTTCCCCCCTTATTTTGGGAACCCTATTTTTATAATATTTTATAGAGGCTGGGTGGGCCCCAGGAGGGTCCTAAGATCCCATATGATCCATCTCCCGCTGCAATGAGACTAAAAAAAACTCATGGCCTGCAGCGGGATTTGAACCAGGATTTCCGGCATGGCAACTCTACCACTGAGCCACTCTGCTCCATCATGTTGGTTTGTATAAAAATCATATTTATTTCATAAATTTCACGATGACACATTCCCCCCTGAACTCGTTCTGCGTACTCCATTGGTGTATATAACTCAACTTTTTAAGAACTAAAAATTTATTAGTTATGCCTAAAATTTTAGAAACAAGTAGTACATGATTATAAATCGAAATTTTAATAAAATAAATAAGAATGAATTCGTTACCAGAAAAAGCAGGAGCACTGGAGGATATCACTAATATAAGAAATGATAGCGACAAGTTATTGGGACCCATGTTCGCTATTGGCGCAGAGCGCTGAACGACTGAGCCTCACACTATGTACTTGATCGCATGTTGCCTTTTTTTCATGGGAGATATCCAACGTTTAGGTAATTATTTATGTAACTAATATTACTTAGAAACCATCTGTTATCTTCGAAACCATTAGCACATCATTTGTTCGTTTTTAATTATCACTGTATTGCAAAAGTATCCATTAGTTCAAATTCCATACGAAATCCTATTCTATAAAAATTATAAAGTAAAGGGAAATAAAAATTTCAGAACCTCCTCAAAATTAGAAAATAAAGTAGAAATTTAATAAAAATTATAATTTTATTATTCTTATTCTTATAGATATAACAAGGCCTAACAACTTAACTAAAGTTGAGATGTCGATATTATGGCGGCATTTTTCACCTGTCATAAATTTAAATAAAAATACTGGTCGATATTTTTACCACACTTCTCTCTACCTTTTAAGCTTAGTTTTTCGTTAGAGTGGTTTTGTACCGTCTTATGAAAGATAGTTTTAGATCCCACCTTACTAAGACTTTTGGTTATGAAACTTATGAGCACCTCGACTTTCACTGGCTTGAAATAAATTAAAAACTATATGAAGGTTTATAAAATATTTAATTAAATCAGAAAACATTTAGGTATTTTAGGATATTTTTAAAGAAATATAGAATAGAATAATTTATTGATATTTACAACTGTAATTATGTTACATCAAGTAAATCTGATGTATGAACAAAGGAAAATAAAAAAAAAACATTTGTGGAGAAACTATCCATTGATAGCACTCCAATAAAGTTCTATAGTAGAAGGTCTCGAGACCATCTTCTTTTCAGACGCCTCGGAGGGTTATCAGGAATATTATGGGAAGCAAGGCTAGCGGATTCAAGTGTGTATGGAGCTTTTCATGGAAGGATAGGTATCTAGTTTGGGCCAAATCAGCAACATATGGGATATTAAGATCATGATGGATGAGTTTGTTTGTGACATAATAAGGAGCATTGAGAATTTTACGAACGATTTTGAATTGTAAGGATTGGATACGAGATGAATTGGATGGTTTAGTAGAGCCCCAAAGCTCAACCCAAATAGGTCTGATAACTGTCATGTAAGTGAGTCTTTTGTAACTGATTGGGAGCTTTGAACGTTTGTCCAGTAAATGTTGAAGTAGGCGAAAACGTCGAGCAGTTTCTTGTCTTTTCAGTCTTGTATGAGGGTTTTAAAGAAATAAATTGAATTTTGGTTATAGCCTAATATCGTATTAATATTTTTAAAAACAGGACAAATCTAAAATAATTTCCTGACAGTGATTTAATTATTTCTTTATTCGGTGGATTGAACTGTGGATTCATTGTATTGCCACATTTTGTCCAATAGCTATTACCTACCGCTCTTTTATTTTGGAAGAGTTTTCCTGAACCCAAGTGAAACTTATCGTGTTCATAAGTTTATATATGCGAAAGCAATGTGATTCCTGCTTCTTCTATCGCTTTGGACTGAAATGTCTATGAAGACACTCTCTAAATCCGCCAATGTGTGCACTAATTAGCAGTTCTTCTTCTTATTTTTCTTGGTTCTACAGCCCATCAATGATCCTTAATTACAGTATGTAAATTAAGGTAAAAGGAATTAATGCTTAATTCATATTAACCCAGACATGTTTCGTAAAAATCACCAAATATAAAGGCATTTACACAAATAAAAACAATAAATCATATCCAGATTTTCTGTCATGGATAGAGCGACCATCTTGCAAAATTTGTTAGCGTATAAACGGATCTAGTAATCACTGCCCTAATAATAAATCCTCTCTCTAAGGGACCTCCTTCCCTTGTGACAGACGACGCTTAGCGTTAATTTATATGATTACTTAAATTTGTTATTACTATGTTGTTTAAAAGGTATATTCTAAGGTTTTGTTTTATACAAGCTTTATTTAGAAAATGTTCTCACTTTTGAAATCAGACTTGTGATTTACTCATTGTCTACCCACTCCATGCAGAAATTATTAAAAAATGCATATGAATATTAAAATATATATTGCATTTCAGATGTGTGCATAGAGGTGTCCACTTACCAATGATTTAGTCTTGAAGCATATAAGTCATGAGTTATTTATGAATTATTATCCGGGAATAACACTTAAAACCCAGCAAGACAGTGGAGTGTGGAAGGTCCGAACACATCCTCATGGGAATTACAAAAAACTAAGATAAACTAAAATCACTGAGAAACCTTGCACATTGTACTCCAAGAAAAATACTACTGCTCTTCCACCGCAGGTTGCAAGTGCTCAAACAATCTTGACTCAAAAGTGCCTTTGATATATACAGCACAGTTGGTATGAGGTATTCGCTAAATATATTTTAGAATTTTTCTCCAAAAAGTCGAATGTGAAAGAGTAAAGTTACAGTTTTGCCATCCATGTTTGCCATACAGTTTTGCCAGCCATGCCATGGATGTTTTTAAACCAATGCAAAAAGTTTAAGAGATGCAAATTGTTCTGGACATGGATCTCTTCAATAGGAAGTTAAAAGCTATGTATATTTGTGGGTAATGGTTGTCATCTTACACTAACTGTCCAGATTAATTAGAAATTGGAAACAACCTTCTTCATTTTTTTTTTAATAATCTGTATGATTCTGAAATGTCTTTCCTAGAATGTAAATCCTTCTGCATTGAAACTTCGAACTTAATTGAAATGGGTTCTTTGCCTATTTCCTGATTGTTTAAATCCTGTATTTGTTATGTGGCAGGTAACAGTTGTGGATGAAAGTATGTAAGAAATTTCGGAATGTATATTACCGAAATTTGTGTCGGTCTTTATAATATAAATTCTTTTTTAAACTAATCTAGGGTAGATATTTTATTTAGCTTTAAGTCAATTGTTATGATATGGATTGGCAAAGGAAAGATCAACTTTTTTCATCATTGGCGTGAAAAATAATTTGTAATAAGATGTCGTATGTTCTTTTGATCATCTGTAGGGTGCATATAGGAACGTTAACTTAAAAAGTAAGAGTTTCGTGATTTTTTTTTTTAAGGTTCGTATAACGACTACCATTAGTAAGGTAGATTATATTTTATAACGTCGAATTATGGCCAATGGATAATTTGTATTGCTTTTGATAATACATTTTACTAAACATAGTATGTAAGAAGTTCAATTACCAAAGCTGTGTGTATCTGAGAGAATTATATCCTTTATTTGTTATGTGGCAGGTAACAGTTGTGGATGAAAGTATGTAAGAAGTTTCGAAATGTATATTGCCGAAATTTTTTGTAGGTCTTTGTAATATAACTTCTTTTTTAAACTAATCTATGGTAGATATTTTATTTAGCTTTAAGTTAATTGTTATGATATGGATTGGCAAAGGAAAGATCAACTTTTTTCAACATTGGCGTGAAAAATAATTTGTATTAAGATGTCGTATGTTCTTTTGATCATCTGTAGGGCGCATATACGAACGTTAACTTAAAAAGTAAGAGTTTCGTGATTTTTTTTTTAAGGTTCGTATAACGACTACCATTAGTAAGGTAGATTATATTTCATAACATCGAATTATGGCCAATGCATAATTCGTATCGCTTTTGATAATACATTTTACTAAACATAGTGGAGCTAAAGTTCAATTACCAAAGCCGTGTGTATCTGAGAGAAGAAAGAGGTAGAGAAATGAGAGATACAGGGAGTATTTCTAATAACCTTCATGTTTTGTCATTTTGATGAATATATATATATACATATATATATATGGAGAGAACTCCTAGCACCATGACTAATGTCAAGCAATTTTTCTGAAAAAAAATCTGCTTATCATTAAACTTTAAATATATTTATTCCCTTTTCTCCTACGGTTTCAATAAACGTTTGCATTTTTGGAGAAAAATTATTGTTCTTTATGTTTTTATGCAATAGGTTGGGGCGTAAGTCAACTTTTTTAAAATCTCAATACTGAATAAAAGATGCGAATTAAGGATCAAATAAAATAGGGAAAGAATAAGGAGTTTTAGTGCTCCAAAACTTTTGTGAAAAATATTATTAATTAGATAATGGATCGTTTATATTGGCCGTAGACTTTCAAAAGTACATGAACTGTAAAATTTAACTAGCCGAATCTTGCAAAAGTGGGCCTTGACTTCAAACCATTTAGTTCAGGCTGGCAAATAGAAAATGTAAAGAAGAATCAAATAGCTCTGATATTTTTGAGCTATTCGTTGTGGAATATCATATGTTTCACCAAGTCTTCATGCCAATGCGGGTGATAAGACCAGTTCAGCCGTTGGTGCTTTAGTGTTCTTTTCCACTTCTCAAAAAGATCCGTTCTTTATCTGCCTAGGTTCTACAAAGCTATTTTTTTACCATTTCACAATAAATCTTTATAATTATATTCCTTTTATTTGATTGTTAGATGTTATAATGTTTTTAATATTTCTAAATATTCTATTTGAATAGAAAAGATATGACCAGTCTGTTCTTATCTTTTCTTTTCAAATAAATTACTTTATATATTTTATTTAAATTCAGTTTTGACCACTTTTAGAAATTTTGTTTCCTTCGAGTTTAATTTAGCAACTTAAAGGATGATTAAAATAAAATGTAGAAATTTATAGTTCATTTTTTGCAGAAATACTTTCTCGATAAATTTAGTTTCCGAGGGATATCGGAATAAAAGGATATTTAGAACAAATTTGTGTTAGTGTGTCAGTGTTGGTATTTGTACCTCCATATAGTTTTACTTATCCTAGCTGACATATTTGCTTTTATGGCCTATTTGTTGAAATAATATTTCTTTATTTAAGAATGCCTCGTGAATATTTTTCTGAGTATACCTAACCTGTTCGTTTTGTTTTCCGATAAGTGATTCACAACTATTACAAGAGTTTTTATTATATTAATATTGTTATATCAGTAATTGGTTATTATTAACTCATAACGAATCACTCACTACACCAACAGATGATTACGACGAAAATCGCATGTGCCTTCACGATCTAACCATGAAAATTTTAAATCGACAATCTCATTCCGAGAGGATGAATAAGTACTCTTTAGCTGGGAAGGCTATCGGCACTCATTTAAAAAAATGTTATGTTATACACGTACTTGTTATAACTATTATCTATACGTTTCACATAAAACATTAAATTTAATCGTTTCTTTCTTTACTGAAATGAGGAGGAAGGAATTATTGCTTTTTTTAGCATAAATTATTTTTTATTTCATAAGGTTATTGCAACAATATGCGCAGTCAAACTATTTGTAGAGAACTGGAAGCATGTGGAAAATACATTTTTTTTATTTTCTGAAAATTTTTATAATTATAAATCATTATAAGCAATATTATAAATACAGACAAACATACACACACACACACACACACACATGCATATAACAAGATCGAGATTGCGGCAAATCTACTGCAGCAATTAAACCAGAAATAAGTAAAAAAGTGCCTTAAAAATTCTTCTGTCGTCACTATTTTATCAAACGAGATTCTGTAGCCTCAAGGTTTTACTGACGTGGACTTACCTCCGTTCTATATCTCTAACATCGATAATTTTATTTCATAGGGTGAAGAAATGGATGATTTAACAGGCCTGTGATATTTCCCAAGTTTTCGATGCTGTTTAGTCTACAAAAATCTCTAAAGGCAGATATCACAAAACGTTCCTCTCGAAGGGGAGAATACTATAACACGTCTAGTTATGTTCTAAAATTTGAAAACTTTTCAAGAACTGCCAAAAAATCTTTCAATGTGTCTTCTACTACAACAAGCATGAAGCATCATCATCAGAAGACCAGAATAACATCCTTTGATACCACCAACTTGAAACAGCTGTCTTGGCGTAAGCGCCTCAAATCCTACACTTACCATTTTAAGTCGCCGCCACATCATCCTGTCTCATCCTATTATGATTCCTAACAATTCCCTACAACCATTAAAAGTAATTCAACTCCATGTCGATTCTCCAAGTGTCATAAAGTATCTGCATATGAACCTCTGCGGACTAATTATTCAGAGTTTATTCGCATCCTATTAAGAAAAATATACAAGTGGCACAGGACCGTATTGGTAAAACTAACTATACTAAATTGAGTAGCCGACTGAAAAAAAAGCAGCCTTCTCTTAAAATCCTTTGTAAAATCTCTTTTACTTTGACACAAATCGAGTCATCGATGATGGCCATAATGTTGCTCATTAGGCTCAACCCGTTAAAAGATATTCGCTAAATATACTGTGTAGTTTACACTTTAGTAGCCAACAAATAAGTGAACTTTATTAACCTTCTGTTAACAATTAATAATAAAATATCTGGTAATAGGTGATTTTATCACGTATCTAATAATCTTCCTCCCTCTTCAGACTCATGGAGTCTCTCGCAGACAACATAATTGTTATAAGTTACAAGCGTGAATTCCCTACCGTAAAAATATTGGAAAAATTTATGAAGGACCCAAAAGATGGCAGTGGCCTCCCGATCAAGTTGGCTGTAATTGCCTCAGCTGGGGTTAAAGTCCGTGAGGCGTAAGCAATCGACGGTTCCCCGTTTGGTGTTCTATGGGATAAAATGGCTGATAAACCATGAGGGGAAGCGTCAGTGGCCAAGAAAAGAGGTAACTCTTTGTAGATCGGAATCAGGTCACTCGCCAGCGTTCTTATGCAACAACCCCTTAGCATCAATAGTGTGGCCCAGATACTTTAAAGACATTTGGAAAAACTTGCATTTGGCTTTTGTCACATGAAGATAGCATTTTCTGAGTTTGGAAAGAACCATCCGAGTGCGTTCATACAGTTCCGCTGACGAGTTCCTCTTGATTGCTATTACATCGAAGAAACAGGCCGTACCATTCAGACCCTGGATCTTACCCCATCTCTTACCCCAAACATCAATTTACTTACTTTAAATTTATCCAGATGTTTACTAACTGTTTGGAGCCTATCAACTTTCCTCATCCATGGCTATGTGTAGTTGTGCCTTATGGATGTGTAGGAGTGTGTAGTACAAGCCTCCTCATTATTTGGAGTACAACTCGTCGTCAGCTATATGTCCTGTCATGACCTACATGTTCCCTTCGTTACCTATTTAATGTTCCCATTAAACTTTCTAGAGTCATTCCTCACTTCCTCATCAATTCGTAATTAACCTACGAGGCGCTTGGAAAAAAGATGGCCTCGGGACCTTCTAATTTGAATATTTTATGAGAGCTCTACAAGTGGATAGTTATTCTACAAGTATTTCATGTAATTATTTCGTTTTATGTAAAGTTCAGTATATAATTTAAAAAATAAAATGTATAAATTAAAGTTTTCTGAGACTAAGGAGTAGGAAATGTTTTCTTACTGGGTTCAAGACCGACAAAATGGGAAACATATATCTTCTACTTAATACGACATTGATCGAATCTGATGATGGTTATCCATTCAGAATAGCACGCAATGGTACACCCATATAAGTACACAGTTGGACACACAGATTAGAAGAAGTACACAGTATAGCAATACCAAACGCCTACTAGGTTTTGTTTTATGATTTGTTATTAGTTAATAATAACCAATTACTGATATAACAATATTAATATAATAAAAACTCCTGTAATAGTTGTGAATCACTTATCGGAAAACAAAACAAACATCTATACATACAAAATATATATATATTAGTTGAATAAATCATATAAGAATAAATGCATTTACGAATTTATTAGGCATAATATATTTTATTATAAGTATGTACCTTTCTATTATAAAGAAAGAATAGAGCGTGGTAATAAAATGATTATGAAAGGATGAAAGGTGCTAATAAAATGATTATGAAAAGACAGATTAAAAAATTAAAAAAGGGTATAAAAAACAAACCAAGGATCAAGTCATCATTTAGGATTAGATTTTGTTAAACATTTATTTATTGATATTTACAACTGTATTACTATAATACATTGAAGATTGAGGAATTACAGAAACTGTATCGGGGTCGGAGTGGCTCAGTGGTAGAGCGCAGATTTGCAATCCCAAGGTCCCGGGTTCATACCTCACTGCTGGCAAGACTTTTATTTAATCTCTTAGTAGACGGAGACAAACCCTAAGGGATCTAGGACCCTCCAGGGCTCATCCAGCCTCTGAAAAGTGAGTACCAAAAACAGGGTGAAAAATCTGGCGGTTGAGCGTGATTTAGGACAAATCACATCCCTGCACAACTGTTGTCCAAGAAACAGTACAGTCTATACCATGTACTGAACCTCAGAACTTCAAATGTTTTAGTGGTACAGTCAACAAACAAAATTGATTACCATAAAAACGATTATGCATCGGCTTAGTAAGTATTAACTTCGGTTATTAATTTAATTACCGGAACTTTAATTAAATAAAAGATTTGTTAATTTTCTTGCTTTGAAATTGTAACCAAGAAGGGCCATGAAAAGAAAACAGCTCGTTTACTGGGCCCCGCTGCATCATGGCTCAGTGGAAGCAATTATTTCTGTTCATTTGCCCTGCGGTCATGATTCCCAAGCGAGCTCTACTGTCCCTGTATAAATTGGCTACCTAACCTGATTTTTTTTGTTTTATTTTTTTTTGTCTAGGAGATTTCTTGATAAGAAACTTCTTCATTATGGAAGTGATATATTGGCTTTACTATCCAAGCTACGATTTCAAGGAAAAGTCAGATCCTTTGACCTAAATAATATTTGAATAATAAAATGGGATGCCACCCTGGTTGTACTATATATATATATTAATTCTATATCATTAATTAATAAGAGACATATCCCTCTCTTCTCCAAAGGTTGACTGACCAGGAGTTTTTTTTATCAAATAAGGATCCTTTTTAATTTCATTAAATAACAAGTTAAGACCGTGGAAAAATTCAAACGAAAAGCCCTAATCCATTAGTTGCATTTGAGCCTTGGAGGTGGTGGGAAGTTTCTTGGGTGCATTATTCATGTTTTGTTCTGGTGTTATTCTCTTTCAACCCTAAGGATGCCTGAATGGGCGAAATATTGGACATTGAATTTCGAGACTTAAGGGCTTTTCGTTGGAATTTTTCCAAGGTCTTAACATTTATGTAAGGTCTCTTTTTACTTTTCATTATTCATTAAATCACATTATATTTATTTGTGCTGATCATCGTTACAAGATAACATAAAACTACTTACAAAGAAAGGGAGACTATTTCTCGACCATTGCTTCATCCAGTTCCTTGCATCTTGTGTTGACCGCTCCTTCCGAACAACTTCCGCTCTTAACTTAAGAGTGAAGGTAAAAATCTCTAAAGGAGACTACCTGTTGGATGCTCTTTACCCAATATATCTAGATACTCCTGGTGATCCAGATAGCGTCACATATAGCAGAAGGTTTAGAAGAATCAAATTGTATTATTACTTACTTTCCTAACTGTTATATACTTTAACCCTTAACATGAGATTACATACCAGATCATATATAGGTATTACATTCACCTTTAAATTTTAGGGAGTTTAGAATAGCTGAATGTAATTTGAGGAATCAGACTTCGGAATGAAAGCTTTCCAACAAAGGGCCTGGCGTGTTTTCGTTTTCAAGAAATAAACTGATTATTAAAAGTAACCCTTAAGATACATTTGGACGTAAACTACTGCCCTGAGGATGGCCTACATCTTAGGCCGAAACGTTTGCTTATTAAAATAAGTTTTGCTTATTTTTTTTTATCTTTGACTGCACCCCGTAACTAATTCAGCATCATTAGAATTATGAATTGAACTATTATTCGCTCAAATATGATAATTAACTTTTATGATTCTTTTTACACATAATTTTAATGATTTTATATGATTTATATAGTATACTAAGAAAAATATTCAATTATCTAAATCCACAAAAACATTTGTTTTTTTAATTAGCGGGCAGTACATTCCCAGTATTTATTACAGTGTGTACATGATGTTGAGCTATACAGTCTCAAAAATGACATAAAATGCCTAGAGTTAGAAATCAGAACAAAAGTGTTTTCAAACGATTGTTCTCGGATGACTTTTATGAATCACTGCTCTACAGTATCATTTACTGCCACTCAATCATAATAGAAGTTTATTTCATAATTAAATCACTTAATTATTGATAGCGGTTTGAGATTATAATTCGATGAGATATTATTTAAAGTAGGTTGACCTCAGTTGCCTGAGATAACCTTCCCCCCTCAATGATTTAATTACTCCAGATTCTAATTACTATAGCTCCCTCTCAATATTTAATTGAGTAATTTACCGAGGTTAACACAACCTTGCGTCAATCATTACAATCTCTCTATTCCAAATATTGTTTGGCTCTAGACTTGAATAAAATATAACATTCAGTTCTATTCAACCAACTTTTTAAGAATAGAAGAATAAATAAATTGTGAAATAATTCCTTCCTTTTTAATTTTTATCCTGAAACTTATATATAACCTCTCGAGGTTCTGTTCTTACTGGTATGTTTTGATTAAATTAACTAGCTAAATTAGCTTCATGGTTAACGAGTACTAAGAAATCATCCACAACCATCTAAACCTTTCGTGAGTTTTTGGTACTCACGTCTTTTGGTAAGGTTTCTCTGTCTGCAATCAGCTTAAACCGAGGCTTTAAGAGCATTTTTTAGGCGTTGGAGAGTAGAGATACTTTGCTAGTTCTTGGAATCCATTACAGCTCCTTAATTATGATTATGCAAGATCACACATCTATTGTGAAATAATAACAACCCTTCTATTTCCTCTCCTTTATATTACAAGAGCTCTCAGTGAATTGTTTCTTAGTGTATATTGTGTATTTTGAATTTGAATAAATTCCAATCCTCTTTTTTGTGTATTTCATTCACCGATCAATATTTTTATGCTTGCATTAGGCCAAATATTATACACACATTTCAACTTCCTGTTAGACGTAGTCCTTGTATCCGAATTTTCTTTTGAAATTCGCATTTGCAGTCCCCGGAGTCCACACAACCGCCTATAACAAAATGATCCATATATTTGAGAGCAATTTAATTTAAAAATGTCTAAAATTAGTTATGAGGTTTTATAATTTAATATCAATTCGGTATTATCATTGAAACTGATTTAATGGGTGATATTTTTATTGTATTGAACCCTTCGGCTCACATTTCAACTTTATAAAAGTATGTTTTGTTTAATGCAAATTATTTTAAATGACTATAAAAACTATGTTGAAACTATTACAGAGTGCTATGTGGAAAGTTGTTTGATATGCCCAAAGCCCAATTTTATTTTAGTTAAGTATATATGTATCTTTTCATCATAGACTTTAGTTTAAATACTAAGTAAGGATTCGACCATTTCTAGCAGATAAATGCACATAAAACAAAGTGAAGAAGATTGAGTACAGAGATTGGCTAAAATAGACCAAGCCTGGCGTGCTATCTCAGGGACAAGATTGCCCCTAGTAAATTTTCTAGTTTGGGTAAGTGTTATTTAATAGCATCTTGTTTTATCGCTGATAGGAGGGTCTTGGGGAAAGCGGAAACTTGGGCGCTCCCCGGGCCTTGTCGAATTTTCCGCTAGATATGCTCAATATAGATCTCTCCTACGGATTATAAACCTTCCCCATCTTTACCGGATCATCTTCCCACGGCCAATTTACGGATTTTTGCTTCCATTATTGAACAGCTCAATTGCTGTAAGCGCTAGAAGAGAACAGATACCCTTCGAAAAAAAATATATATACAGTCCCTGGCCAAATTATTAGACGTACTGCAAGATTTCATGTAAAGTATTAATTACCAAGTGATATTGTACCTTTTTATTGTTTTAAATTGATTTGTTTTTAATTTTTATATTATCCAATCAATGACCGATTAATTTAACATAAATAAAACAGCATTAATTTAGAAAATGATATGTTTATTAAGTCTTATTGAAAAGTATAAAGAGACCTTACATAAATGTTAAGGCCGTGGAAAAATTCCAATAAAAAGCCATTAAGTCTCCAAACTAAAACAGAAATTGAAATTATCTGTCCAATATTTCGCCCATTCAGGCATCTTCAGGGTAGAAAGAGAATAACAGGAAAACAAAACATGAATAATGCACGTAAGAAACATCCCACCACCTCCAAGGCTCAAATGCAACTCCTATATTAAATACAGTGCCTATATTGCACGCCTTGGAGCTGGTGGGATGTTTCTTAGGTGCATTATTCATGTTTTCTTTTCCTGTTATTCTCTTTCTACCGTGAAGATGCCTGAATGGGCGAAATATTGGACAGACAATTTCAATTTCTGTTTTAGTCTGGAGACTTAATGGCTTTTCATTGGAATTTTTCCACGGTCCTATCTTTTATTAATTCTTATTATGTCTTTTAAAGAAAAGTGAAAATAATGTAAGCAAAAAGTCAATATTTAGTTGAGCCTTTAACCGCTATCAAAGCTTCAATTCTGCGCGGCGTGCTATCAATGCAAGAGTGTACTGTCTCCTGCTTTTGAGGATGATGATTCCACGCATGAATAATCATTTTTAGGAGTTGGGTTTTGTTGGTGATCACAGATTTAGCCACTTCTCTTTTCATCAGCTCCCACACATTTTCAACTGGGTTCATATCGGGGCTATTATCCGGCCAATCCAACAGAGGGATATTTTCTTCTGCCAAAAAAGCTTTAACAGACCGAGCAGTGTGGCAGGGAGCTCCATCTTGCATGAAAGTGAATGGTTCCCCATTTGGAAACCAACCGATTTTGTAATACTTCTTTGTACTGGTCTTGCCGCATTATTCCTTTTACGACGTACAGATGTCCAGTGCCCTTGCCGCTGATGACTGACCAAATGATCACTTTGGTGAGATATTTAACCATTGGAACGATACAGTCAGGATGAAACTTTTCTCCATGACGACGACGCACATTATTTCGACGACGAGTTTTATTCTGCAAAATTTCGAATGTGCTTTCGTCACTGAAGCAGACCTGTCAAAAAATAGAAAAAAATATATAAACTTCCATGCTTCTTTGCTTTATTTAACTGAAAATAATAATAAAGTATCAATTTTTGATTAAATTACAATATCTTGAATTCCACATCTTTGTCTTATCATTGTTTGCCCCACTTAAGGAGCTTTGCTTTTATTGCAGCTGTTAACTTGGGCTTCCTGGCGGGGCGACAGGCCTTAAAATCTAATTATTTCAATATATATATAAATATATAAATATATCCTGGTTCAAATCCCGCTGCGTTTAAGACTTTTTTTTATTCTGTTCGTAAACGGAGATGAATCCTATGGGATCTAGGACCCTCCTTGGGGCTCATCCAGCCTCTAAAAAGTAGGTACCCAAAAATAGGGTGAAAACTCTGGCGGTCGAGCGTGTTCTAGGACAAATTACCTCCTTGACGTCATCCAACAAACAGTACAGTCTCAACAATGTAATGAATCCCAGACCCTTTACGGTTTGTAGTGGTACTAATGTGACAGAATCAATAAATTATCCTCCACTGGTTTCAAACTTTGGAATCTAATGAGCTATTTCTAAATAATTAATTAAGATTTCCGGACTATGGTTGTTATAGTTAAGGGATCGTTTCAAATTTAATAATTGCTTATTTTTTCTTTCATTATTATATGTAACTAATTTCAACGTTCGTTTTTTTACAATAGAGCATTCAAACATTTAATACAGTTACATGAGATATGATTATAGAGTTGATTAATTATTTGTATTACTTATGTTTATAAATATTACCTGTATGTTTTTAATTCGTGAACATACAATTATTTCATGTTGTACAGTGAATAAGAGTTTAAGATAAGATTGAATTGAAATAATCTCATACCTTTAAAAATTAAATTAATAATTTGTAGAAAAATATAAAACTATTTTACTGCCTTAGGTATTTACGACCGGTAGGGTTCATTTTATGCCAGGTTCGGATATAGTGAAATATTCAAGAGGAGCATAGACCCTTCCCGTCATGACCCCTACGACCTAAGGGCTAGGGTGTTATGGGATTTCCTCAGCAGTAAGGTCATTAGGTCAACCCGGTACAATTACAACCCGGGTTCATCCCCAGGTAGAAATCAAAATATCAAATTCACTCGAACAGGTGAATGTTTAGTCCTTCTTTATAATTATTTTTTCAAATTTGTTGCAATTAAGATTTTTATTAAATTATTAACATGAAACATACTTATATTCTGTTTTTTTTTTCTAATTATTTAGTAGTATAAAAACTTAAATTTCTCATCGTATTTGCTCTTTTACCTCCAGCCATTCATTTTGTTTGTTTTTTCACATTTATATTAATGATTATTTATAACATAAAAATTGTCGGTCTTATCTAAAAGAAACGAAGCACTCCTAAAGTAAATTCTTTTTATGATAAAATATTCAAAGCAAAACGGCTTTAGGAAGCAAAGTCGGGTCTTATTAGTGAAGAGGAAATGGACATGTAAAAGAGTGTTACCCCCCTCCCCTCTCCTCAAGTGTTACCGGTATGGTATAAAGGTCCGCTAAAGGATTTTTTTCCAAAAAAAAAAAAAAAAAATCAGACATGTACATATACTTGTTTGCAACACTGGGTGTCCGCTTGTCCGAACAAAATATCTTTTAATTTATTTTTATTTATCGTTCATTTGATGGCGATTATTTATAAATATTTTGTTCTGAAGATAAAAGATTTGTCCTGCCCGGGATTCGAATCCGGGTCGTCAGCATTTCATGTGCAGTGCTCTAACCACTCAGCTACCAGGGGTCGTATCCAAGCCAAACAAATCCATTCTCTTCACTGATCCTATATCCCCGTGTTCTCGCAATTTTTGCGATCTATACACGGAGAAGAATGTTCATTGAACTACTTTAATTAGGATCTTGTTGACAAACGTCAATTTTATATTTATGATTTATTTTTATTTATTGTTCTTTTGATGTTGATTATTTTATAACGTTTTTATTTTGAAGAGACAAGATTTGTCCTGGCCGGGATTCGAACACGGGCCGTCTGTCTCTCTTTGGTAGCTCAGTGGTTAGAGCACTGCACTAGAGATGCAGACGACCCGGGTTCGAATCCCGGCCAGAACAAATTATTTCTCTTCAAAATACAAATATTTAAAAAACATCGGAATTTTTTTTTAATCATTGCGTATTTTAAATAAAAAGTAATTACAACGTTCAACTGCATAATTTTGTTGTTCAAGCCATTCCAAGCACATCATAATTACTAAGATAAAGTGAATATTAAAATGTCCCAGATTGAGGACTTGGATGAATTTTGGAGAATTTTGGTTTTGAATGTGTATATATAAAAATATATACTAAGAAATTATATTATTTTTTTAATAAATTCTACGCTAGATTTCTTGATTCCAATTTAAGTAAATGAGAAGGAAGAAATAGTTGGGGGTGCAGTCAAAGAAAACACCAAAATAAGCAAAACTTATTTATTATGTGCCGACGTTTCGGCCTACAATGTAGGCCATCTTCAGGGCGAATAAAACACGAGACAGCTAGGAGAGCTCAGAATGAAGTCTGATAGAGAAGATGGAGAGATATATACTGATAGACGAAACAGTCAAAATTAATTATTTGGGGTGTTAGCATATTTAAAAAAAATATTTCTGGGTAACAAAATGGAATTTCTTAATCAGCACCTCAAAATACTTAAATGAGCAAACTTACAAACTTTAGTAAAACTTTTCTCCGGCACACCTAGCTCAATAACCCAGTCTCATCATTTCAAATCGCGCTCTGTTCAAAATGGAGTTGGGAAAAAAAATTCGCAACAAATTTGTTGCTAATTTATTCATATTTAGAATAGAATAGAATAGAAAACAAAGCATGCAATCAAGTATTTATTTACATAGTCTATATCTTCTTTGGGGAAAATAAGCAAAACACTTTGGCAACGAAATCGATTATTCAGTACTAATTTATTTAAGCGGAAGATCGACTTGCAGAGCATTTTTTTTGTGATGTCAAGAGATGTTGGAAAAGCAAGGTCTTAAATGAAGCTAGTGAATAAGCATGGTGGATGAAAGGAAAGGATTGAGTTCCGTGGTGCGGGATTCAGTGGTGGTGCGGGCGAGGAAGGAACGCTCCAATGCATTGGTTCTGTGGGGACGAGTGTAGAGATCTGAAAGGCGGGATCTTGTTGTGGTGCTGGACAGAGGATTTGAATTGAAGGAGACTGTAGATATATGAATGGTGTTGCGAGTTAATGTATTGGTATAGAAAATCTTTAACTCATCATAGTATATCCGGGATCGCATCGAAGTACCAAGGATGAACCTTAGAGCGCAGTTCATTATTCGCTTTGAACTGCCCTCAAGCATTTTCAAAAGGCCCCCATGTACCACACTACAGTATTCAAAGCGGGGGAATATGAGAGATGATACGAGAAGCTTTATGAGTAGATTATGAGGAGATGCAATGTTGGATTTTCAAGAAAGGTTTTGGTCAATAGTAATGCCTAGGTTTTTGACAGAGGAGTTGATACTGATGGGGTGGTCATTTAGGATTAATGTTGGGAGAGGGGGATAGCTGTAAGGAGGAAGTTGGTACCTAGAACAATGGCCTGAGTTTTCATTGCGTTCAATTCCAGTTTGTTCAGCTTTGCCCAGGCACTGATCCTATCTAGATCTCAATCTATTTAGCTTGCTGAAACATAAATATCAAAACTGACTAAATAAGAAGTGCTTAGTTTAGAATTTATAAGCCAGATATACAATTGTATCAGGTTTTTCTCATATTTACCGAAAAATTTGGAGTTGCTGAGCTAAAAATTTTGCTCTGAGCCCCTCCATGAATAAACGAATTTTATGATTTTCTTTTGTGACATAAAATCCTTAAATACGATACAACAATTGGTTTTGAGAGCTTAAAAAGAGTTTCATAAATAAAAGTTTGAGAAAGTATTATTTTCTTTAACTATGAAATTTTTATGTATACTGTGTGTGTGTGTCTTTTGAATATAACCGAAGAAATCTAAACATTTCGATTATGTCAAATAATATTTTTCCAAAGGAAGATGTATTACAAGGTTTGACTTTTTTCTGGCCTCATTATAAACCAAAGAAATATATATGTATCTTTAATTTGTGCTTTTTTGTTATTATATTTACTGTGAAAATACTTCGAATTATCTGATAAGTAAATCTATTTATTATTATTTGATAATGACATAGTTTTAATTGTTTATGACAACAAATTTTATTTTATTTACTTAATTTTTATAATATTTCATTTTTTTTTTAACTTATTTGTATTGGACTGTATTTTTTGTTTTTAGAATAGAATAATTTATTGATATTTTCAACTGTAATTATATTACATCAAGTAAATCTGCTGTATGAACAAAAGACATGTTAAAAAAAACCCATGTGGAGAAACTATCCATTGATAGCACTCCAATTAAGTTCTATAGGAGAAGGTATCGGAGGCCATCTTCTTTTCAGACGCTTCGGAGGGTTATCAGGAATATTATGGGAAGCGAGTTGAGAGATTAGCGGATTCAAGTGTGTGTGGAGCTTTTCATGGAAGGATAGGTATCTAGTTTGGGCCAAATCAGCAACATATGGGATATTAAGATCATGATGGATGAGTTTGATTGTGACATAATAAGGTGCATTGAGGATTTTGGATTGTAAGGATTGGATACGAGATGAATTGGATGGTTTAGTAGAGCCCCAAAGCTCAACCCAAATAGGACTGATAACAGTCATGTAAATGAGTCTTTTGTAATTAATTGAGAGCTTTGAACGTTTGTCCAGTAAATGTTGAAGTAGGCGAAAACGTCGAGCAGTTTCTTGTCTTTTCAGTCTTGTATGAGGGACTGTATTTTATTTAGTTAATTAAGTTAAAAAGTTATCTACGCAATAGAACAGGTTTACGCAACAAATCTAACGAAATGTAAACAATGTAATAATTATTATTGTTTTAGCTCATTTAATTCCATTTATAAATAATGAATTTTAAATAAAACCATGATCATATAAAACGAAAGTTCTTAATCCCCACGATTGAAGAGTATAATAAGGACTGACCAAGTCTGTTTGAGGGCGGCCTCGATAAACCTGGATACTGCTAAATTTGGCTTATTAGTATCGCAAAATTTATTTAGTCAATTTATTTTCGGAGCCGATAACATTGCATCCTAGCCTGTTGTTATGCCTAGCTTATAGAGAATGAAACAACGATCTCGCGATATAATACGTATATATTTAATTTAGGTTCTTATATTTGACATTTAACAACACTATAAATAATTAAGTAAACAAATATCTCTCTCCCTCTCTCTCTTTCTTTTTTTCTTTCCCATTCAGGAAAGGGCTGTCCTTTTCCCCACAGTATATTATTTACAAAAGCTAACATGGGTAGTTATTAATTTATGTACGTATAGAATAATGAGGTGTAAAACATAATTGTAACTCTCAAACATAATAAACTATCTGGCCTTAACAATGGGGCTAATTAGAGTATAGGTTAACTTTAATATTTTTGTCAACGAAGTAAATAATTATGCTTTTATGCCCTCTATGATGAAATCTGGTACAAATACTGCCTTGTTTTTTATTGAATAAAAATATATTGAATGCTATTTATTTATATGTACTTTAATAATTATTTTTATTAATTGGTATTTTCAATTTGTTTCAGGTACGTTAATAGTTGTCATGCGCCCTCGGCTTCAAAGAGTATACTAATGAAGATCAGAAGTATAGTTGGTATCTTACTTTCGTACAATTTTTCATTTAACTCGATCCGTCAGAGGTGGTTTAAGTACAACCTTTTGGTATTTTAAGCGAGGGTATTTGTATCCTTTTTCGATACTATATGCATATTTGTGTAATCTCATATCTGATTTATTTTTAATTGCTCAATCCTTATCATCCAATTCGCGGATCATTATGGTATTGTATTAATCATAAAAGTTTATATCATTGGCTATTTAGACTCTCGTGGTATTGTTGGTGAGGTGTAGTATAGTGTCAGTAGGACTTTTGATTGTTTATTGTCCCCGTGGTTGGGGGGGGGGGGGCGACTCCGAACTGTAACAAGTCCTCCCCCCTCTATACAATTCCAACGAAAAACCCTGCTCTCAGATGTTGATCACGTCCGAGCCGAGGCCCATCTCCCTGTAAACATCGCCCAACATCCTTCAGCCCTTCGATAAATTGCCATATGCTTAAATTCTTCTGATTGTTTGTCCATAGCGATTATTGTATAGATGGCACGATCTAGCGTTGTTGTAGGGGACCACTATAACAATAATTGTAGTCGGAGGATTATTCTTGTTTAAACTCTATAATTTAAAATTTACACTATATTCTACCCTTCTGAATCGTTAGCCCCTGATTTCTCTTCTACTGAATGGCCATTAGGTGTGTCTCTAAAATTTGAATTTTCTCAAGTTTACCAATTTTTGTAACGATAGGAAATAAATTTCTAAACCTATTTACTAGGCACATTTTTAATGGATGCGCCACGAGGCACAAATACATATTTTTATTATATTTCTTCTTCCCTTATTTAGGTGAATAACTACAAATTTAGATGTTTAACTTTTGTGTGATTAGAAACGTTGCACTTAATTGGTACTTTTCTCATTTCTCAATATCAAGATTAGTATAATTTTCCATTATCGAATAGATTCACAATTCCGAAAACCAAAACGATGGATGAGAAAGTCAACTTTGTTGACTATATAAGGAAGAAAACGGTCCGGGTGGAAGTCGAAACAATATGCCTGTATTTTGTATATTTAGCCCTGAAGAAGACCTGCAATGCGGGGCGAAACGTTGGCTTACCAATGAACTTTTCCTAGGGATCATTATTTTAATCAAAATAATTTCCACCCGAACCATTTTCTTCCTCATATATATAAGATCAACTAATGTTAAAAAATAATTTTTGATTATATATTGGAGGTACTGTTTTACAAGTCCAACTCAATTGGGTTCTAAAAAGAAAAATTAAGATGTGCGTATATCTGTTAAGAGATATTCTTCTGAAAAAGATAGTCTTTCTTTTAATTTCACTTCACTTAGTTTATTTAGTATTCTCCTCTTCTACCGCCGACGGTGTGAGGATCCTTTCTGAGAGCCTGATCCATGAATCCCTCTCCTTTACCTTCTCCATCTCCATTCCAAACCTCTTCTGTCGAAGACCTCCTGGATTGCGTCTTCCCAAGTCTTCCTTTCGGTCTCATACCTTCCACCTTTGTCTCATATATAGCCTTCGCCACGCTGTTTTTCGCAATTCTGGAAACATGGCCGAACCATCTTAGATGATGATGCTCTTCAATAACATCCCCAACTGGCCGAAGTCCCACAATTAACCGTATCGTTACGTTTCGCAGTCTGTCTCTTCTGTTCTTCCCCTCCATTCTTCTTAGATATCGAATCTCCATGGCTTGAAGTCGGCTCTTGTGCTTTATGGTTAGAGTCCAAGATTCACTTGAATATATGAGAATTGGTAAGAAAGTGTTTTTATGAACTACTTTCTTTGTGTTTTTTGACACTTCTTTTTTCCCGATGAATCCTTTCTTGAGGTAATTAAAACACCTGCTGGCAGCTTTTATTCGTTCATTTATTTTGCCATCTATCCAGCCGTGTTCGTTAAGGTGTGCACCGAGATATTTAGAATCCCTTACTTACTTAATCTTACTCGTCGGTCCCCATGTTCACTTTTTCTTCCTATTCTCATGATTTTTGTTTTCCATGTATGTATTGTCATGTTAACCACGTCCCACTCTTCTTGTTGGGTGCGTAAATTGAACTGGAGGTTCCTGCTATTGCTTGCAAAAACAATTATGTCATCGGCAAATACGAGGATACTGAGGTGGGTTGGCCTAAGGTTTCTATACTAGATGGTACGGTTTCTTTTTTGACTTTGCTCTTTTTTGATCCTTTGTGAGATCGACAAAACAGGTGAAGACTTCCTTCCTTGTTCTTTTCTATGATCTTTTCAGATGTTTGTCTCAGTGTGAAGATAAGGTCTTGGGTGCTTCTGTTTCCTCTGAATCCATACTGGTCTTCCCCCAGCACTGATTCTACTGCATTCCTAAGACGTCTTTCTTGTGTTTTGGAACATATTTTACTGGGTAAACTAAGAAGGGAGATTCCTCTATGGTTGTGGCAATCTCGTTTGTCTTCTTTCTTAAATATTTGTATTATGACAGAGATATACCTGACAGAGAACTTCACTTATTTATAGTTATAAATTAGTTTAAATTGTGGCTTGAAATCCATTGGTTTTAAATTTCAGAATAAGGATTTATGGGGAACGCAACTTATTGATTCTTATACCGAGGGTGAATTCGTCATTCATGTTACACGAATGAAAATACTTTTAGCATATTATCAATGCTTTCTATATGGATCATATCAAGTGAACGAAGACTAGAATGAGTGGCTGAATTTGTCTTACATCATTAAACGAAGTTATGGATGATATAGAAACAGTAGGCTGAAGAAAAATGTATTAATTGTATTAAAATGAAAAATTCAATTTACCATAAATTATAGATTTGATTTTCAAGGCTACTTGAAGATAATAAGGCGTTTTAGCTTAAGTGGCCAGACTTCCTTAATCTAAGGCTAACATTCTTGAAAATTTTTACTTTTCCTATTCTTATAACAGGACGTACAGCCCACTAATTAACTGAAGAATGATAAGAATTACTAACCTAGAAGAACTCCTTATGTCCTGTTTCGATCAGGTTTTTGGCGCCCAAACCAAAATACAACTTCTCATTATTTGACGCCCCCTCATCCTTTTGTTAAATAAACTAAGGCCACCCCTGACTTTGAAAGAAGTATTATACATAATGATTTCAATTAGTAAAACATTTTTTTTTTCATCCCCATTTAATCCTTCCTTTTGATAGCACGCTACCCTTAGTCCCGTCTAAGTCGGATTAGCTAGGTCAAGTTCTTTTGGTAATAATTCAGGATTGAATTAATAAATTCATCAAGAGTTAAAGAGTTGAAACTTCCTCTTCTTCTTCACTTAATAAAGACTTAGATCACGCCGTAGAAATGTCTTTTGACGCCATTTGGAAGCGGTGATATTTTGAAACGGTGATGAGTAGTCTTGCAATTGTTTAAAAACACAAAAAATGAAGACAAAAAAACAGTATTTCTTCAATGTCCCTGTTTAGTTCTGTATTTGATATTTAGTAAGTCTATTTTTTTTATATATAAACCCGGGTGAGTCTATTTGTTCAATGCCTACAAAATTAGTTTTTTTGTTAACCGCTTCAAAAACAATTGTCATATGTTGTGAATTTCAAAGAATTGAATTTTTTTCCAGTTGGTTAGTTAGTTATCCCGCTTGTCCTATACCCCTTTATCTTCTTCTTATATCTTTCCGAATTGAGAGGACCGGCATTGACGTACGCTACGGTGAGCTCACCTACGAGACGTCAGTGAAGAGAGGAAGACAAGTTTTTCGGTAAGTTTAATTTCCTTTGATTTTATTTCCTTTCTTCATTGATAAATTGTCCGAGGACGACTTATCGAGTAGTACCGTATCACTTTAATATTGTTGTTCATTAGAAAATTTAATTTCATTTTTTTTTAATTTTCAATTTTGTTTTATCATAATTTTTCCTATTTTTTTTTTTACATTTTATTTTTCAATCGCGTTTCATACAAAATTTATTGTATGTTATATATATAGAAGTAGCCAGACTAGTTAAGATTATTTCTGTTATTGTAGACATCTAACACTTAACATTCTCTATATCTTTCCCATGTGTTATATCTAAGTAACCAGAAGCGTCATCGTTTTACTGCCTTCTTCATATTTTATTTAAACCGTATTTATTTCGTGGAGTAATCCTTTACTCCTTTTGATCTGTTATATTCAATAGTTTCCGTTTATATCCACCGTCAATTAACTGTCATTAACAAACACGGGTATTTCATCACCCCTCTTAAACCTTATTAGATATTCCATTACCATTATAATCACATGATCTTTTTGTATAAAATTAAATAAATCTGAGGGCAGGGAATACTTTTGTCGCTAACCTTTAAATATATCTTCGGTATTATAATTACCGTTTTTAACTTGATTAAAGATTATTAAATAGTTTACATAAATATATGTTGTTGTTTATTCATTTTATTAACGTCACTTAATGCTGCTTTTCGTCACTATGGCTAATCGGACTGGGAGCTCTAAATTTTTCATATCCAGGTTTAATTAGGATAGGGATTTTAACTTCTGACTATGCCTTTAGCTATATTACCTATAGGAAATTATTTGAACAGTCTCTAAAGTCTCTCAGGCACCAGTATTTGAAGAATACAGGTGTCAGAAAAGAAAAGGAATCATTAAAATACAGTTATAAATTAATGTCCCACTGAAAAGAGATAGATAATATATAGAACTGTAATTTTGTATAATACTTTCAAGTGGTTTCAAATTTGTTTACATGGTGAATAATTTTTAAACTACTCTGCCTCTTCAATATATCAGTTATATGATGATTCAAGCAAGAACCTATGTATGTTATTTGAGTTGCAAAACTTGAATATATTAGTGAACTATCAAGTAACGAAATATCGACATTTTATTGTAGTTTTACACGAAAGAGAAACTGTTCTGTTACCCCGGAAGTCAAACAGAGGAAAAGAATGCTAGAACTTCGGCTGTAACGAATTTCCTATCAGGAATAAAAAGTGGAGCTATTGGATTATTTCTCATCAGTTACAAAGGCTTGAGGTGCCCTGCTATCTAATAGAAGTAAGTGTCAAAGAGGCCTTGACATATAAGATTTTCCCTTAGGCAAGGAACGAATGGCAAACTGTTTTATAGCGTTGACACTTTAGGTAATAGAATACATTTTTCCCCCCTACCTGGTTTGGAAAGGGGAAAAATGCCCAGTTGCCGGCATCTGAGCTCTGGCCTATAACTCACCTGTTCCCCTTTATTTCTCACTTAGGTACTTGGCAAATTGTTTTTTCCTCTTTTTTTTATATATAATCTAACAACGATACAAATTCGACCCCTTTGCCAGGAGAAGGCTGCATTACATCTTCCTTCCGCAGGCCAGGTATCGATTAGAGGTGCTATCCGATTACAGGTACCTCTACTTAGTATAAACGATTTCACATACCAGGTGTTAGTGATGTGGATATGAAAATAATAATGGTAACCGCCTCACTGGTCATTTATCACCTTGCAATCGATTTATGATTATAATAATTATAAAACAAGACTTTAGACATCGCTGTTCCATCAGTTAAAACTAATCTAAAATAGAAAAAAAAAGCCAATGGCGAGCATGCTGTCAAAAGTTGATAACTCAAGTTTTCATGAAAATCGAACTTCTGACGAATTTAAATTCTACAGGTAAAAGTTACTTTTAAATAACCTTTATTTATTCATTAAGTTGCCGAAGGTACCGAGTTATAATTCGGCTGTGGCAGATAATTTAATGGATGCTGCGGGATATGGAGACTCCCCAGGGGCTCACCCAGCCACTATGATGCGGGTACATTAATAGAGGGAAACACTGCAGGTTGAACATGATCTCGAACAAATCACCTATCTGTACAACCGTTGTCCTAGAAGCAGTACAGTCTCAACAACGTATTTAACTAAGGACCCTTCAGGAATTCTAGGGAGTTGTGCTTCAATAATGGGAAGCGATTCGAAAAACGGATGATAACAAACCGGTGGATAACAATATTCAATTAGACCACTGGATAGCTGATGACCACTGGATAAGGATCAAAGAATTAATTACGATAAGCGAAGACTGTTAAGATTGTGCTTCTTGCTGATACAAAAGAAAAACTGCAACGAGCGATCACTGAATGACAGGAAGTGCTTTTGCAGAAAGGCATGAAGATAAATACTCCTAAGAGCAAAGTACTCATTGTTTCCAGGTAAGAGGCAAGAAATGAGAGATTTTATTGTGTAGGTTCAATCGTTTATCGTTTATCGTTCATCGTTTAAGGTTCAATCGTCCCCTATCTTCAAAATCTATCGATTGTATATAAAAAATTGGTGTAAAATAGTGACAGTGAATATAATAAGGCGTTAGAATGAAACAAATATATAATGTCGGCCTATATTAACGCTTCGAAAAGCCAAATCCAAATACAGAAATTGTATACAGTTGGAAAGGGCTTCTCAAGAGCAATCGAATGGTAACAATAAAACACCATATGACTGAATCAAGCAGTGCCAAAACCAGCTTGTAAATGTGGCTTTGAGTCGCGTCACATCGATAGATGGCCTTTGTATTATCAATACCCGAATTGATTTTTAATTTCATCACGGATTTGGTCAGTTTTGGTCAGTCTACAGTTAGAGAGATACGAGATGAGTACCAGAGATTGACCCAACATCCGACACTAGTCGCCAAAGTAAAAACGTTGTGTGATAGTGTTTCTGATCAGCGATGTTTTATATCTATCACTAATGAATAATAATATTTTATATAAAAATATCATACATCACGCAAACGAATTCACGCACAACACAGAGCCTTGTCTATGGCACAGCCACATCCCTTTTTTAAATCTAAATTTGCCGTTTTCTTTAAAAAAACAACAACAAATACTTATACAAAACATATTTTTTTGTTTTTTTTATTAAGTCCTCATAAAATCCTTGGATGATAATTTATTGTGATGAAAATAATATCGAGCTCATCCAGTGAGTTATCATTTTAAAGAGATATGGATTGTTTTTATTGTCATATTTTACAGCTCGTTTCTATTTAGGGCTAGATATAATAGTTATAAGGGTATTATTAATATTAATAATAACTTAGTAGGGAATTGAACGGAAGACATTCGTTATTGATTGGGAATGGAGGGGCCGACGTAATCTATGTAGCCTCCTTCCGAAATTCATAGAACTAGCTGCATTTAGCCGCTTGCTCGCTCTGGCTTGGGCTTTTAACTCGCCCATGAAATATTTTCAATCCTAAGGCCGGACACGAGTGGGCCAGAATGGCGCGCAGTTAAGTACGGTGCTTAAAATGAAAAATCGTCTCCCCCCCTTCCACTCACCCCCCCCCACTTCTCCCTCCTTGAAAATGGCCAAAGACTAAATTGTTGTCTCGTGTGAGGCAGACCCACCAGCACTGACCAACTCATAAACTATGTCTTTCAATAATAGCCCGTCCGTATTACCATCCATTTATTTTATCTATATTGTTTATTTATAACCTTAATTTTAGATTGTAATGATTTAATTTGAACCGACTACTATATATTATTGACAATACCCGTCGATAGGTTATTTTTTGGTTTGGCCGGTTTTCTTGTATGTCTATGTTAGAATCAATTGCTAATACGTTCCTCGCCATTTTTACTGATTAGTCGAATACGGTAATTTAATTTTTTGCTTCAAATGAGTAAAAGGAATTCCAGTAAGAAGAGAAAACCTCCCATAAAGGTGTAACTGATAACATAGTAAGAGGTAGAAAAAGTATTGGGCGTCTTAACTCTGGAGTAAACAGGAAGGTCAAACTCCTAACAAAAAAAAAATATATAAAAAAAAACCATTCTCCAGTCACAATTATTTATTTTAACGATATAAAAGAGTCTGGTGAGGTCAGTAAATTGTATTCGTCTATATTATTGAAATTAAAAAAGAAATAAACAAAGAAGAGCCTACACTAACATAAGAGATAACCATAACATAACCTATCACACATAACTTCACATACATTAATTCTAATACTCCCATAAAACAAAATTTCAAACATAAAATATTAAAACTAATTAATATATATCATAATTTAAATAAACAAAAAAATCAAAACATTTTAATGAAACTCCTATAGATTTACAATTTTAATTTTTCAATACAATATCAAGGTGTTTAAGAATGGGTGAAGTCCAAAATATAAGGCAGAGTAAAAAATGACCATGGAGAAGAATATATCTCCAATAAATTTTATATTATATACGTCCATATGAGGTATCTATACTTAGATTTTTCAGTTTTTTTTAGGACATTTTTAATATAATTGTTAATAATTTTTGTTGTTGTTGATGTTAACAAATTTATATGGTGAATTGCAGAGAAATTTTATGAATCAGGAAAGACAATTAAAGAATTGAGAATGACCCAAGGGGTCGAAACGTCTTTGTAGGAAATAAGAAAATAAATAATTGTGACTGGAGTATGGTTTTTTTTTTTACTTCTTAACTAAATATCATCAATTGTTAGTCCAGTAAAACCTATATTATAATAAATAATAAAATTAGGAAGAAAATGGAAGGTTAAAATGGTGCTTGATCGGTTCAGACAGATTATAATCCCAAGTTACATAAGGATGCCAATTTTATTTTTTTAATGTTATTAAAAATAATAATTTTTAGTCTGAAGACAAGGGTTAGATGATAAGTTACTATCTATTATATTATGCCAAATACTGAAAGTAAAATTGTCAGTATTCCCAACTGGAATGAAGTATAACAATATCTGTAAAATAAAAATAACTAGCTAAAAAATCAAACATTATCCACTTTTTTCTTTTCTTTGAAAGTGCCTTTACTTGAGGGGGAAGGGCGAAGGACGGGGGGGGGCGATACACCCTTAGAGAAGATGATCAGGGCAAAGTAGACAGTAGGAGTGGAACATTCTAACTTTCCGCTGACTACGTTAAAGTGTAGATGTGTGGAAGAGGATCTAGAATTAGAAGTAACTAGAAGAGTAACACTCGCTCTACTGTGGCCTTTATCTGGAAGAGAAGGCTTCAACCTGGATCCATTACTAAGTTTCACACCTTTTAAATTAGCCGTGGAATATTCAAGAGACCACTTAAACTTAGCTACATCTAGCTTTTGTTTTTCTATCTTTATAATATCAACTTCAAACTTACTTTATATCGCTCTGGGCAACAAAGTTCAAAACTAATTAACTTATTTAATATAACATTTACTTACGCATTGATCAAATGGTTGAAATATTTTATTGGCCTTTTGAGAAGAGCGTTATCAATTTATACATAGCATTGATACTGATAGTGCTACTTATTTAAAACTAACAAAGTATTCACATTACTGAAAAAAAAAAGACAAACAAAAAAGACGTATTTTAAGTGTTTACTTTAAACTGTCATTTGTTTCCAGTTATAACAATTACATGAAAGTTCAGAAGAAGATCGAAAAAAAAGTACGTTGAATACTAAAAGATAAAATGTTCCAACCCAACATAGTTCTTAGGCGCTTCTCCAATTTAATGATTTTATAGCAATGTGATCATTTACAAAAAAAAAGTCTACTTCTCCTTGGTTTTGAATATAATTTTATTTTATTTTATTTAAGTCAATTTTATTCAAAGAACAAAATAATATTCATACTGATTCTTTATATGAAAAAATTGCAACTTTGGCCATAACAGATGGTAGTCGAGAGTTGCTAACTCTTGGTTGCAGGGAGGGAGAGAATTTTAACCCAGCCGATTTCTATTGTCTTATATTGTTGAAAAAACTAGATTCATGTTTAATAATAACCCATGACACGTTTTATCTTTATCACCATTTACATCCGTGGTTTATTCTTCAACAAATTCCCATAGAGCTTTTTCATCAATTGATTATTTTCGTTTACAACCTTCGTTCCACTGTTTAGTATATCTTTCAAACACGTTTTCTGGCTGTAAATATTAGTGCCTCCTTATAAAAATAGAATTTTCATAACTTGATCTAAGCGCCAAATATTTTATTCTGGCTTGACGAGAATTGGCTAAGTCTGTTATTGTCCATATTTTAGCATTTTATCTCCGTCTCGTCCCAATTTAAGATATTTCCCCACCAATTATTTTTGAGGTACAAAAACGTGGGTCTTTTATGTTAGTGATTCGTTTGATATTCTATAAACGTTGCTTGCTGAAGAAGTGACAAAGAATAACTGATGGTATTGACTAATATGATGTAATCATAATTTAACAAATGAAAGTGTGTTTTCAGTTTTAAGGTATTGGTTTGAGTGGACAGTTGAAAACGTAAAGGTGGCATTTGTTGAATATACTTGATAATACGATGTGTTTGGAATATATGTTTGGAAGTAACCTGCAATAGTTTACTGTGCGATTCGTCCCGAATTCTTAGTCAGGCGGGTCAAAGGTTGCCGATGTGTGCCAGAAAGAAGTTAATACGTTCGTATGACATAAAAAAATGAGAAGGGTTGTTGGGTGGAAGGGGAAGAGAGTTGGGTTTGAGGTAGAGGGAATACGTGTCCTGGTTGGCCAAGTCGGCTTGTAATCAACCGCGGTCTACCCTCTTTAGCGATTGCCCCTCCTTTCCAATGTGACTCACATTTTGAGTAGCCTCACTTATTTCATTACCCCCTCCTCGCCTCTGCCTAGTAAGTAGCCGTCCACCATACCTCCACTACACACACAACATTTAAATTATTTCCATGTACGACCTGCATTTCCATCTTTACCTTCTACTGCCATGAACCTCCCAAGAAATCAATCATGGTCTTCTGGTTAAAAATAAATGAGTCGTATTGAGCACGTTTTTATCAACAGTCAATAAAAAATATCAGTGAGTTCGTTCATATTATATTATAAATTGAAACGATTTTGACAAGGTTGGGAAGAACCATTAATTGATAAGCTGATATCTGGTGAAAGGAGACCGAATAAAATGGTGTTGCTGCTGGAGACTAGCCACCCACACCATAAAATTTAATATAACAAGACGATAAAGGAGCAAACTGAATATAAATAAAAACTGAAAATCGTCAAGAAAACTACAGGAACAAACGAACGCAGTGGCCTTCGGTTGACGCAGAGAGGTTCATATAAACTTATCAAAAGGGGTACAGTGACTTACAGAACCGAAAAAAAGATACAGACAAAAGTAGAGGACAAAGATGGGGAAATCCTGACCTCATAGTTTTAATATATATATTTTTTTGTTTAGTTGACTTTTAAGTTAATAAATAAATACTGCAAGGTGCATAAGAGCTCAATAAAACTTACACACTAGTGCGTGGACGCAGAGACTTGCATATTTTTTGCTGGTATTTTAGATGAAGAAATTCGATGTGGTCTTCCTACAGAAGCTATATCGCTTGTGGGACTTGATACCGATCTACAAAGGTCACCTAATCCCACATTGCATGGTACCATAGCTTCATAACCAGCCTATTTTGGACCAATTCGGCGATGTCCTTTCCATTGCCAACACCCCCGGATTCAGGACAGCAACAAACAGGTCTAAACACGATAGGTGTTAGGGGTCAGCAGGTCCACCACGGCCTAAGGTTTCTTTTCCCGAACCAGACAGTCCTTATACAAAACCTCTTTGAGGCTATTTGATATCCTAAAATAGTTCAAGATCGAGGTATGTTCGCAAGCAGGTGCACAGTTTCCAGTTCGTTATCGCTCAAAGAGTGAAAATGTCACTAAAGAATACGAACTAAAAGCAGATTTCAGTCAGAGGCCTCGAGGAACAGACGAAGTTCTCTGTTGGAAGGCATGACATCTGGAAGGCTTGGAGGCAAAGGAGGTGAGACTGAGAGGTAGATTGCTCAAAAGGCTTATGAGCGGCGACATCGCTTGAGACCATCATCAATGATTCATCTCAGGTATTGAAAGCATATATAGTATATGATATTATCACCGTGTTCCTTTGATGAAAATTTTGTTGGCAAAACACGGAATAAATTCTGCTTCTTAAATATTTTAATTAGTAACTCGTAGGTTTTATTGTATACATTGGAATCACGATTATACCTAAAGTTATATTGATTAAACATTAAGCCCCATATAGTTTTTATTCATTATGATATGCAATAATTAATATAGACTGTTCATCGATAAGGGGATAAAGTTGTGATGCATGCTCTTCTTGGTAGTCCAATACAGACTGAATTTATGTTCCAAAAATATATATGCTGTTTATTAAATTTGACCTATGAATGCTTTCTAATCCGCATAACAATCTTAGCATGAAATATTTTAAATAACCCATACGTTGTGAGTAAGATAGAATATTATTCCTTGTGTAAAACTATATTCTCACTAAACACTTATTATTATTCAATAAAGAATCTCTTGAACTTTGCGGTATAGAGATATATTTTTCTTTATACCGTTTAGATGCGGTGATGCGAGGGATTGGTCCATAGCCTCCTAGTGCAGTGGATGGGCTGCTTCAAACCTTCCTAATGTGGCTTCAGAGTTCTGACAGATACAATAATAACAATGAACTACATCCTGAGATGGTGATCTGATATGAACCATTCAGGTTACAACATTAACAGTATATAACGCAGAGTCAATTTATATATTGTTAGTAGAGGGAACCACATGGAAGCAATCTGCCTTAACCCTTCTCTTTCTAAATGCAAAATCCATACTTTATAACCAAAATTGACTAGGCATGTAGTATGGATTGTTCTTGAGCTGTTTTGGAAGTTGGTGCGACTTCCTCACAATCATAAGCTTGGTTTTCTGTTGAGTTTTGATGTTGCTACATCTCGTTTCATGTATTCAGTTTATGGTTCACAAGGTTGAATAGATCTCTCTTAACAAGGCTTTTGATCCATTGAATAATATTTAAGAGATCTTTCTTGGAGATAACTTCTGTAGAAAAATATCATCTTAAAAGATAAAGGTAGTGAGGTCAGAAAACTCGCTAAAGGTCGTAATTGCAAAGAAGATTACCCCTTTATATAAACAAGCCGTTGTATATTCAAAAGGAGAGGGTGGATCCTGCGTGAAGACCCTGATAGCTAAGGGAGGTTTCAATGATTTAAAATATCTCCAACTCCCTTAGCCCTATTTTTGGCGATGCCTTTAAAAACTCAGATAAATATAAATTTCGTGAGCAACAGACCAACCTTCGTCTGCAGAATCATCTCTTATAGAGTGTTCGTTCTGTCTATATTTTAAAGGCAATATATTAGGGAAACAACGAATCGTACACATTTTGAGTGTTCTAAACAGCCTGATGATTTTCCAAATCACATTCATTTCAACATACTCGTGATTAGTATGTTGCTGTATATGTATAAAACATATTTATATTCATACACAATATGTATTACTTCTAATTTTGTATAAACCAAGGTGTGGGACCGCAATACTCTACGGTGTATGTTCTGATATTATTGTTCTCCTTGCAATATTGCTTTTAAAGTGGTTTTCGGTCTTCAAATTTCTTTTGCTTAGTTTTTATAAATTCACAACTCATACTGAGGATAAATTTTTCCTATTTTCTTCAACATATATTTTCCCCATTAATATAGGTGTTACTATAATTTCTAATGTTCATAAAAAAAGAAATGTTTAAGTAAGGTTTTAGAACGGTAAAAAAAAATTATAAGATCTAAAAAAATATAATAATTGATAAAAAAAATCAGCCTAAGTGTTAGCGAAACGAAATTCACATATTTTTAAATAATATCTTTGAAGTATATAAATGCTAGCGAATAAAATTGCTAACAATAAAAAATCACCAATCACGTTTAGCGATTAAGACAAAGGTATGAATTTAGTTCAGTATCTTACTGTAAGCCATTTTGCCTAAAATCAAATTATACAAGACCGAGGCCAAGTTCAAAAATGGTCATTATTTGAAGATAACGTTGATAAAATTTTTCGAGGATTAACAAAAAAAAAACACCATAAGTCAGATTGACAGAACGGCTATCTGAAAAAAAAGTTTTCACCTAAAACTTCGGAATTTTCGGGACCACTTTGTACGTACACTTGGCCAACATTTTGAAAATTGATATTCGATTTTTCTTGGAAGGTTGAGAGTCTAAAAATAAAATTAAAAGGCAAATCAATTTAATTTATGCATTAGCAACTTAACTGGTGTAATGATATTTTTGCATAATTAGCCGTGTTTCTACAGATTGATACCGCACACGTTTTCGCCAGCACATTATAACATTAACACTTTCTGAACATGCTACAAAGCAATCAAGTAAAAAAAATGTGCAATTAGCTGTAGCTTACAACGCACTATTAGATAAGAGAAACCGAATACGTCTTGCCCCTTACAAGTGAGCCCACGTTACAGTTAGTTACTTACCCAATTAACCTGCACACCTTGAGTGTACAATGATCCCAAAGTACAGCCGCATTCATTGGAAAGTTCACTTTATTAATTACATATTATTTGCACAACGTAATCGATTGAGAAGAGTTGAATTCTCAATTTTTATTTTTATTTATTTATATTTTTTTTTCTTAGATTGATGAATTTATCAGGGCCGTATAAACTGACCTATCCTAATTTCCTCGCCTCAATCTGTAGGCCTTTCTTTAGGTGTCGTGTTTCTGCCGTATCGACCTCAAAGCCTCCCACCTGTTGGCACCTTCTCATGTTATGGAGGTTACTTGAGCGTATCCCGATTTAATTTCACCTACCGATGCTCATCATCCTGTTATTTCCAGTATTAACTAACCCAAAAAGTTACACTCGGGCTATATTGATTAAACATGAAGGATAAGATTATTGTTTAGTTAAAAATCAAAATATAGAAAGCAACAGGACAGAACAAAAAAAAAAAACAGATGACACAGAGTCAAGACTGCTCATTCCAACCCAAACGTACCAAAAAGGATCTAAAACCAGTGACAGCGCAGCTATTTAATATGCCAGTGGTTAATTTGGTCTTCGTTAATATGTTCTCGTCATTTTCAATCTTAATATACTAGCATTCGTGAAAGGTTTATCGGTTGGTTATTTATAGGGACTTGGAAGGAATAGTTCTTGAATCCATGATTTCTTTTAGCTTAATTTACTTAGCACTTACATTGCGGGATGCTAACTCATTAAAGTTTTTCTAATAGAAGTGTGAGATGGTCAGGGGATGCAGTCAATGATAAGATAAGAATGAATTATTCCACGTTTGGCCTACGTTTCGGCCAAAGATTTTGGCCATTTCAGGACAGTCATTTCAGGAGGTGAAGAGTCATACTTCAACAAGCTCCAGTTTTTATCAAGTCAGAGTTTGGAATATACCTTTCTCACTGGGATTCCAAGATGCATGCAAGAGCATCCTAACTTGTGAATCACATGCCGGCGAACACTGCCATGACGATCGATATTAATGTGATAATTGTTCGTATTCGATTGTTAAATATATCTTTTAAATTGACTTGTCTTTTGTAAAGGCCATCAAGGCGGTAAAATGGAAGAGCTGCCGTATCGAGGCCATTTGACGTTATGATGCCAGTTTCCGTTCCCTCTTGCTCAATCTATCTCCGGAGATGACTTTGACCGTGATGGAAGAATCGAGTGGCCAATTCCACAAGAAGACTTCCTTTCCCCTTCCCCGTCTCCGCCCTCTCCAGTATATACTTCCCTTGTTTCTATCCCTCCAGTTTCTTTAGGATTTCCATAATCGAAAAGTTGTTTCATTCGATGGCAACACAAGTCCGGTATTAATTACGCGGAAGATACTATATGATAACATAGGTAGGTCGTGTTCCAATTTGAATTGAAATGTCAGCGAAATCGAAAAGGGACGAGTGTAAAAACTGTAGTACTGCTAAATAATTATTAAATTTATTTTTTTTGGTAAGACCAAAAGAAAGATAATTATTACATTTTAGCTAGAAAAATTCCTAGCATAGTTGTATTTTAGTAATTAACAGTTTTTTTACAGTAGAAGCTACAGTTTCTTTGTTTGCTACCATTATTCCTATCTGAATGTAGTAATAATAAAAAGGGAATTATCCTAACCAATAATCAGTATTAAAAATTATTAATACCTTACATTTCAAAGTATCAGTATATTTATAGATCAATTTATAAATCTGTATCTATAAATTATTTATTTTGTCTGGCTCCCATTGCGGCAGGTCCTCGGTTCTAATCCGGCAGATTTTATTTAAACTGTTAACAGCCCATGATGGATCGTTTGGGATCTGAAATACTCCTGGGACTCACCCAGGCTCTATTAAGTAGGTACCCAAAATACGAGGGAAAATATGGCGGTTGATCATGATCTAGAACAAATCTCCTCTCTGCACAACCGTACAGTACAGGCTCTATTGTATTGGAACAGGTTTTTTTTTTTTAATTTGTCATATCTAGCCTTTCATCCATTCTGTTTCTGAAACAAATATTGCTAAACTAAAAAAAACACATTTAAATTGTTAATTATTCATTATAGGTTTATTAACCTTTTAATTGAACCTTAATGTAATGTTTTTTCTGTATTATTACTTTGTCGAAATACATATGCATGTTTTTAATAATATTTTCTAAATCATTCATGCATTCAAAATCTATATGAACTAATTTATCAATTGCTACATAATATTTTACAAGTGTTATTTTTAAAAGTTATTCTTTGGCCTATGGCTTTTATTATGGCTTCATTATGTTCATTGCCTGATGTAATTATTAGGATGAGAGTATATAATTCTATCACTGCTATATTCTATTGGTCCAATAAGGTACTTTATTATTTTCAGTTATATAAGTATCCAATTTACATAATTTATTATTATGTATCTAGTTCAAAAAATAGATCTTTGCCACATATATTTTACTTTTTTTTTCTACAGCCATCAATTTTCATCGGTATATTTAGTTATTAGGAAGTAGATTATCTTTAATTTTATTATAGATTTCTCTAAGGTAAAATGCTAGTTCAATTTGTAATCCTAAGGATATAAATTTATTTCCCTTCCTGAATGAATAGTGAGAAGCAATAAATGGAAAATAAGAATATGCGCCACAGATCCAACTGAAGATGGATAGAATTGCGAAGGGAGCCGGGACGAAACCTCTCTAACAAGTTATAAAAGTATTTCGCCCTATTTTTAATCTACAACTTTTATTCCTTTTTCGTATTTCATTACTGCATTATTTTAAAAATTTCAGGTATTCGTTCTGATTTAACTCGTCAGACTACTTTTTATTAGATTGATGGAGAGTTTTCTTCGAAATATCCCAAGTAGATTGTTCAAAAAATAAAATGCTAATCTTTATATTTCACATTTTTATAATTGTAGTTACATAAATTAGTGTACTTTCCATACTTTGTTGTTTTGTTTTTTAGTTTTAGATTGTTCTTCTTTGCCTGATTATAAAAATAAAGTTTTAGTTAATAATAAGTCTTATTTGCAATTGCTTAAATTGCCTTAATCATTTTCAAAACACTCTCCCAAGTAATGATTCCAAATCAAGTATGCCAACTATTCAAACAATGCTCTCAATATATTTTTTTTACCGTGTACGATATAATAAACTTCCTAAAGCGCTATTAGGAATGGCAGGGTTTTGTGATAGGCTTGTCATGTTTGTTGCTTTTTGGAAGTTGCGTCAAGTGTAGAAGGCGGGTGTGTGCTGTCGACACCAGGGCTACCTAACTTGGCCATTGAAGAGGCATAAAGGGCCGGCCCTTCCAGTTCACAAATAGTTCCCTCAACAGCAATCGCCCTTTTTCACACCTTATAGCCCAACAGTGTGGGCCCCAACACCCGCCAACCTTCAGTTCACGCAGTTATGAGCCCTTGTCTATCGTGCTCCGGACATGCCTATTTTAAAAGGTTAAAGCACTAATGGAATGGGACAATTCCTCCTCGGAGTTTTCATTAATAACCCTCAGCTATACTAAAGTTCATTTAAAATACCTCAAAACCAAAGGGGTGGTACCGCCATCAAATTACCTATTGAAAGAATGGTGAAAGTATTTGAAAACATGGAAATTAATAAAATAAAATGGAAATTATTATAAAGCGTAGTATTCATTAATGTATAAAATATGTAATGTAATAAAAGCTATACTTTTTTTTCAAAGTATTTTGAAATTGTAACAACCTGGTTAAAGACATCGCGAAACTAAATGAAGCAAGTTGTAAAACAATAGGCAAAGGTGAATAAAACTGGATCATGGTGAAAAATATTTAAATGCTCATTATATCATATAATGTTTTTCATCTTCCGATACAGCTCTTTTCCCCTTGAACATGGAACTGTTTGTAAGAATTAACGTTTACTGTCATGAAGTCGCCATCTGTCCTGGCCATTTTTAACTTGTTTCTTACACTGCCATTAGGAAAAAGCCCTTAAATATAGTTGGCAAGGATAGAACTGCTTGCAGAATCCGATGATTCATCATCTTACTAATGATTCCTTCAACTAAATATTTAACTAGAACACACACGTAATGCCCAATTCAAAATAATCAGTTTTGTCGGTGAACCTTCATAGGGATCTCGCTCTACATCTCTAAAAGTCTCAAAATCCTTTTCTCAAGCTGGAGCCCATTTGTTCCCGAAGATCAGCCATAAGACATACCAAACCCAAACTATTTTCGAATACTTGGAACTTTTAGCAGGACATTAAGGTCTGCTCAAACTGCACACATAGAAATACATATTGTAATTTTGATGTCTAAACCGTATTTCTACTAAAGTGAAAAAATATATTTTACGAAAACATCTTGTATTTTTTTTAATAGTCTTGCCAAAATCAGTTCTCCAATTCAGTATCATCTTTCTCCAATTCACTATTTTTAAACTCGGACTAAAAATTTTTTTACAGAGATTTGTCGATTCGGTGACATTCATCCTGAAATTAGCTTTATGATATATATTTATATATTTCATCACTCGGTATCGTAAGAAACTTCTCTCCCATTGAGTCTCTTCTTGCGAATATTCCGGGACTGGGAGGAAGTGATGAAGGGGTCAGTGAGGTGGACAGTGCCTAGGCCGCATGTTGAGCGGATTTATGACAAACAGTGGGACTCCTCTGTGATATTGATTAACCTGTTAAAGCTAGCCTAGATAAGGGCTCAGGGCCGCCTATCTCAACCCTCACTCCTTGCTCTCCGATAGACAATAAATTATCTTTATCTTACGACATTTATAAAAATTCGTTTCCAGCAACTTTGCCCAATGCTCGTGCGAGATACCGACCGCCAAAGTTTTTAAAGGGAATAAAATAGGGAGTAAAGCGAAAAATAGAGATATTTCTACATTACCCTTATCAATTTAGATCATAATGATAAAGTGGCAATAAAGATATCAAATTTATTGAACTAAAATAAATTTTATAAAATAAAAATAATATTCCCTTCGCTATTTTCTTATATAGTCATGTTTGGACATAAATGTATTTAGTAATACAACCGTCCATTTAAAATAATTTACGATAGTGTTTGGACGGGTTTCCAACTTCACCCCCCTTGCCCTTTCCCGTTCTTGAAATATTTAACTTTCTTCTCAGAGAAAAGGAAGATCGCCTATGGTTCCTTTTTTTTTATATATTCGGCACATCCATTCTGTTGTATCTGGATGTATTCCCAAAACTACAAGTCGCTATTCCCAATGCATGCTGTGATATTGTGTTTTAAAGATACAATCACGCTGTTCGGTATTGTTTATTATTTTTTAACCATTCTATTGTATTTTTAATGTTATGAATGTTTTCGTGGGTGCTATTCCTCGCTTGGCTAATACATTAGCTATGTTCTGTGTATTATTAATTGAAGCTACAGAACTTTTATCGAGCCTAGACCTCCTTTATTCGCCTTTGCCAGTTGTCGCTGTCCACTACAGCAATTCTACAAACGGTTTTTTTGCCGTCAGTTAAGTTAATAGAAACACCTGTACTTTAAAAGATCCTGTTTTTTTTTTCTCAGCTTCAATATCGCTTTAACAAGTGAGCCTAATTATGTGAATGACTCAGCAGTCTTACCACACACTCAGATCCCTTCATCGCCATCCAGATTTACTGAACCATTTTACAAAAGACATTAAATTAAGGCCGAGTATAGATTATCAAGCCAGACGCTTGTCAAAAGCTGCTTTTAAACTCACTAAGAGGTGGAACGTCTGGAAATCGAATTTCCTATTTTTCTTTTGAACCATCCGGAGGGAGAATATTTGGTCATATATTGATTTATGTCCCCGAAAAGCACATTAATATTTTCCTAGCTCCAGTTATGATAAATGGAGGATTGATCCCTATGTTATGCTGTTAACTCAAGTTCCATCCAGCTTCTGCTTTGTTAAAAAACAAAAACAAAAATCTGTACGACTACAACCCGTGAACGGGTCTGAGGTTGAGTACATGGTAGAGACTATTGTTTCATGGACAACGGCTCAACGGATCAAGGAGTTGACTTGTCCTAGGTCACGCTCAACCGCAAGATTTACCCCCCCTTATCTTGGGTACACTATTTTTATAATATTTTACAGAGGCTGGGTGAGCTCCAGGAGGGTCCTAGATCCTATACGACTCATCTCCGGCACGCAGCGGGATTTGAACCAGGATTTCCGGCATGGCAACTCAGTGCTCTACCACTGAATCTTCACAATAGGTGTTATATAAGTGGTGTGGGTTATTAGCCCACAGTCCCCGATAGGGAAAGTTCCCTTATGTTGTGTACTGTTACGACAGCAAATGATGCGTGGGGTGTTTGTTCTGGTGTATGTGAAAGGTGTACTGAGCTGTAGTAACCGGTGCTACTCTTTATGTTCCTATTTGCAACAGACATCCTTTTCGGGAAGGTTTTACTTTCTTTTAATAATAGATTATATTTGTATTTTAATTATTTTTGTATTAAAGTGTGAAGGAATTTGATAACTTAGAGTTTAGACTACTTTTACTATTTTTGGGTAAAGAAAGAAACTTTATTCAGAAAATTATAAAATGAAATAGAATGTTAAATAAAATAGAATAGAATGTTAATAAAATTTTATGTTATGATGGTCGGTGATTCATGTAACATTGGCCGTTCTAGATTCCAACATTTGTGATATTAATTACGCTTTAGTTATCACTTCTCCTAATGTTTTAATCTTTGAGAATTTCTCAATTTTCTTTCAACCCAAGACATTCTATTGAAGAGCTCAACGGGATCTATTAAATCCCATGGCCAACTTTATTTCAGATTTAATTACGTATGAGATACGCAGGGTCGGAGGTGGTCATGGGGGATGGGGGCAGATATCGTCGTGAATAATGTCAGCGTTAACAGTTCTAGCGACCCCCTGTTATCAACTGCAATAAATAGATAAGGCAACCGAGACGTATATGAAAATCTAAATGACGAAACTTGTCCATGGCGGGAGTGAGAAAGTTGAGGCTGATGGTAAACCGCCCGTACAGATAACCTCCTATAGAATGGAGGGACAATACGCCTCGTCGAATACGCCAACCCACACTCTATATACTTGCTATATACTTGTTATATACTTAAAATCTAGATGACTCCTCAGCTCTCCATCTGTTTTATCTATAAAACTAGTTCCTATGCTAATTTATTATGTAATTGACAGTAATATATAGTCAGCAGAAGAATCATTGCAACCCACATAATACTCCCTTCGAATTTTTTATAATACACTTTATTGAAATAGTATTACAATCTACCACTTGTAGGCAATAAGTAATAGCGCAAAGTAGCTATACAGTCATACAATAAAAAGAGAAAATACTACAATCATCCAAAAAAAAATAAATAATAATAATAATAATAAATAAATAAAATAAAAATATATACATGCGGATAATAAAAACAAAGTAAATACTTGCGAAAATGATAATAAAAAGAAAGTCTAAAAATAAAATAGTTGCTCACATTCATACCATAGTTACAATATTTACAGTTTGCCTGGGGTCCCCGAACTGAGCTTCTTCCAGGACTGAGGGCAAAGCAGGAGTCCGGGAGGCCCCAGCCCCCTTTCCCAGCCGCGTCACTGGAATTAAACTCCAGTAATAAGAATAAGAAACTCCAGAATAATGGGTCTATGCTAGTTGGTCTATCAAAGAAAATATAATTACTTTAATATTTTCTATAATATAATTTCAACAATATTTAACGCTTCCCTTTACAAACAAGTATAAGTTTGTTTTATTTATAGCAAATTTTATTTATAGCAGAATGAAAGAAAAATGTAATTTATCAGACCCACCAATAATTAAATCCAAATTACGTGTATACACCGAATTAATTGACTTTAGGAGAAAGAAATACCTTTTGAAAGACTTTATTGGATACAATTTAACACTTTGCATGGCTTGTAAACAATTAATAAAAGGTAATAACTAGAGATCGGATTTTTACGTATTTAAAAATGCCAAATATTTAATTAAAATGTGCATTTATTTTCGTCAAATATGTGGTACATATGTGATTTTCAAAAATATTTTCAGGAATATTTAAGTAAAATGAACATTTTTTGATGAAAATGGATTTTTTTTTACAAGTTATAATGATTTATACGTGAAAAGAACATTTTTACAACTTATAATAATTATTAGGAGCGAAATAATTTTTTTTTACAATTTATAATAATAAAATATGTGTTAAATTTTCCATTTTGAAAACTTCACTCTTCGAAATTGTTGCAACCACATGGAATTTCAAATGTTGGAATGTAAAGCGACGATGATCGGGGCTTAGGATGGAATTGTAACGACTAAATGATCGTTCAACATCTACAGACGTTATAGGTGCCTTGCTTGGGTCTCAAGTTTAGTAATGGCTTGTGCGAGAAATACCCAATTGATAGAAATGAAGGCAAGGTCGTTCTTTGGATTAGGTTTCTCGAATAAAGACTTGGCTGTATTTATTACTACTGCTTCGTCTTCGAGATGTGAAAGAACATTCTTGATTTTATTGTAGTTCTCGCAGTAATACTGAGCTGCTTCCAGCCAAGTAGAAGTATGAACACTTCTGGTTGAAAAACGTCTGTAAGTTGCCTATAAAAAAATATGTAAATACATACGAATCCGATCCATAGTAATAACCATAAGCTGAAGAGGTTATACAAAGAACATATGAGAGAATGAGATACAATTATAATATAATTAATTATATTATTATAATTATAATAACATTATTTACTAAATTTTATGTGATAAGAATGATATGGGTGAGTTAGAATTTTTCCATCTTGACTAGTGTTTTGAAAGATGCTTTCTTTTCTACCATTTTCCTTGATCTGGCCTAATTATTATTAAAAAATGACTCATATATAGATCAGGAAATATCTTATATTCGTGTAATCAGTTATAACAGTGTAGGATACCGCCTATATTCGCAAGAATATTTTTAAATATATACAGACTTTTTGTCTGGTTAATTAAAGGAGTACATTAGGCCTCGGTATAACTGAGGTATAAATAATAAAAGATATGTAGGTTGCCCCAGGATATGTTTAATTGTTTACACTAGAACTACTTCCATGGACATTTGTTTGTACGAGTAAACGAGTAAACAAAGTCGAATGTTTATGCCCCTTACTATTAGGCCTCAATTATAAGAAAAAGGTAACATATGAAGTCAACAGAACATATTTTAAGCAAATAATAAACACTTTAAAAGTTTAATTTTGTCAATATGTGCCAATACAAGTTTCTTTTAAACGGCCATCAGGCCGTATGTATATTTATAACGTGTATATATTTTATATACATATAAAATGTAATCATATATTTGTATTTTGTTAGTTGGCACTTCTTTGCCTTATGTATTCATGTTTTCTTTAAAATTGTAATTCTACTATCATAGCTGGAGGTTTTCCGCAAAGCCTGGAAAATGTATGGCTTATTTTTTTAAATGCATTATCAATTGATAATTAAACGTTTTGAAAAATTGTGTCCAACGTTAGTAAGAGCGAATACGTTCTTGGGATGATTAAAGTATTCAACTGTATAACTCGTTTCAGTCATTCAGAGCAGTGATTTTGATCAGATCCTTGTTTATATTGGACATAACCGAAATAGTTACAGCTATAAAATAATAATTTGTAATAATAAATAATAATAAAATCTATCAGTTATTAACGAATAAGGATATGGTCATATATACTCATATCATATACTCGCAGTGCTGTGTAATCGCTGTTTTTTCCTAGTTCACGGAACTAGGAAAAGGAACGACCTGGAGTTAGATTGAAAGGAACTAAGCTAATTTTTCATTGCCATACAAGCGAAACCTCTCTCACTATGCGTCACGAAAATCTTTACAAGCTTAAAGCAAATTTATCGTCGAAGGTACGAGTATATTGCTCACAGTACAACTTGTCTTCCTAGTGCTTTTTTGGAACTAATCGATCTTCAAATAAAAAAAAAAAAAGCTCTTCTCTTCAAAGTTCAAATTCTAAATGAAACAATATTGCTTAAATAATATGTTTTTATTCAACTAGAAACATATATATTTTAATAATGTTTTTTTTCAACAATGAATTAAATTTAAAATATTACTTTTTCTTTTAAAATATTGAATGTACTTGCAAAATCCAATATGAGTATTTAGATTTTTAGTATATTGGACGATCATTAAATCTGTTTTAGGTAACCTACATATGGTTCCATAGAACACCTTATATATGCTATTTATAAACACCTCATATATCTTATTTTCACGATAATAAAAGTGTTCGTAATTATTTTGTCCTTATTAACCCTAAAGAAGATATAACAATAGGTTCCCGAGTCAATAATACTTTGTTTGTTTTTATTACTTTTGGGGGCCACCCTCGAATCGGTCATCTTGAATAACCTTTATTGTTTCCTACTACGTTTAAAATGTAGGATGTTTTAGTTTATAGAAGCAGGGTTTAGGTAAATGACATAACGGGAAGACGCTATTGTTTGATAATTGAATAGGCATTTTTTACAACTATCGATGACAAAGAGGAGCCTGAATAAATTTGAAAGCTAAAAGGAAGGATAAAATATCTTGGAATTGAAACTGCAGCTATAAAAGAGAGGTAATTAGGTTTTGAGTCAGAGGCCCAAGATAAATCTTCCACTTTTCTAAGTGCCCTAAATGAACTTTACTCCACATCCGCACTTAGCCAAGTCCTATCAAACAACTTTTGATATAAAAGCCTTCAATTTCTAAAGCGCTGATATTTTATCTCTCTATTAACCTAGCCGCTTCCAGGTGTATTTTGAGTACACTTCTTTTTTTTTTTTTTTTTTTTACCTCAAGAAGTTGCAAAGAAACTGTGCTTCATACTTTACCCCCAGAAAAATCGTATTTCCTTTTGTTAAAAAGTTTCATAAGACCCGACTGCTATCAGGGATGGTCGAATTTCACTTCTTTTTTTCATCTTATTAATTCGCCAAGTTTTTATTATTAATCCTCTTAGTTCTTGGAGTCTAATTATATTGCTTAAAAAGTTTTATAAATCGTTTATAGGTAATGATAGCAATAGGCGCTACTTTCTTGAAAAGTAAAGTAATGATCACTGTAAGGAACAAAAAACATAATTTATCAATAGCAGTAATATATATGTATATGCATATAATTATATATTTAAAAAAAACCTATACCACTACAACCCTTTAAGGGTCTGGGGTTCAGTATATGGTAGAGACTGTACTGTTTTTTGGACAACGGCTGTGCAGGGAGGTGATTTGTCCTAGATCCCTCACACTCAACCGCCAGATTCGCCCTCAATATTTTGGGTACCCAGTTTATAGAGGCTTAGTGAGCCTCCGGAGGATCCTAGATCCCATGGGAATCTCCGACTGGTAACAGATTAAATAAAAGTCTAGCAAGCAGTGGGATTCGAATCCAGGACCTCCGGCATTACAACTCAGCTCTACTAGTGAGCCACTTCACTCCCAAAACTATATATATATATATATATATCAGATTGAAAATTACAAAGTGTGTAAAATCTGGCGGTTGAAACTGATCTCAGAGAAAAAGCAGTACGGTCCCTACTATGTACTGAACCAAATAACCTTCATGGTTTGCAGTGATTGAGGCTTAAACTACTTAATAATCAAAATTGAAATTAGGCACGATTTGGTTTAGTGTACGAAAAAAATAGTTACCTTCAGCTTCTCTGTTTCTTCAGATCAGATAGAGATATATTTTCTTAAGTTAATATTGGCTAGCGTTAACATATCCATACTGGTCTCTGTCCGCTGCTGCTCTCTATTGGAACCATTCAACTAACTTGTTTCGATCGACTGAATGTCTTTCTCAAAATACAAAATTAGGTTTGTTCCTTTGCACATGTCTGAACGCCTACAAAAATCGAGCTTGGTAACCTATTGGGTTGCAACGCCTCGATCATTGACTAGATTTTTTTCCCGATGTTACAATACATTTTAATATTAATTTAATCATCTTAATGATAATATTATTTTTTTTTCATCGCTTTAACTCACTTTTTTTTATTATTCACGTGTTTTTTAAAATTTCGTCAACGCAGTGAGACTGCTTATTCTAAATGCAGTCCGCTTAATTTTTTACGTTTTTTTTTCTTTTTTGGTTCGAATGTCATATCCTACGGCTTTTGTTAACACAAGTTAAACAATTAATTACACGAATTGTTGAAATTGCTAGGAGTTACAAAGAACAGGTACCCTCTTGGGCTCTAAGGCTTAGAACAAACATCTAGCAACTGAGAGCAAAAAAAAAAAAAAAGAAGAAGAAAAGAAAGAAAAGAAGTTGGCCAACCTCATTACAGTACCTTAATTGAAATCTCTGCCGTTTCTCTTCCGCGAGAAATTGTTATGTATTTAAGCAATTAAAACTTTGATAATGATGTTTTGTGAAGTTAATTTAGCTGATTAATTATAAATTCAGCTACATTATGCAATAAGACGTTACCATTGAGGTCGTGATCTTAGCCCCTTGTAAATCCGACTTCGTTTGAAGAACAAGTGCAGTTGCTCATTTCATTCTTCATTTTCAACATACGTTTATGAAAGAAATGCCAGTGAAAAAATATGTTTCTTTCTGAACGTTTATTTTGAAATATACTTTTGTAACGGAACTCAATAACTTAATATATATATATATATATTTAATACCTGACCTTTACCACCACAACTCATAAGGGGCCTTTGGTTCAGTACATGGTAGAGATCGTACTGTTTCTTGGATTCTTGGACAAGTTCTGAGATGATTTGCCCGCTATCACGCTTAACCGCAAGGTTTTTCCTTTTGTATAAAGTAATTACTTACTTTATAGAGGCTGGGTGAGCCCCTCGAGGTTCGTCAGGTATCACATAGTTGACAGGTATGCAATATTTGATTAGGAAAAATTTTTCATATTCATTATTATTACAGATGTTAGAGGAAAAATGGTATTCACTCTACGTAATTTTCCTATCCATTAATAAAAATGTTAAATATATTTTTCAATATATATTTAATATATATTTTTTAATATATTAATATATTAGTTAAATATGCTGCAAGTGGCAAATATGATGACCAAGAGTTAAGTTAGAAGCATAGAGACCCAGGTAAGAAGAGAAGGCGAGACGCTACTGAACTTGTCCGTTAAAAGTTGGTATACTAGATTTCCTCTACGGTCGTTTCGCATGCTTCTATAAAGCACATCTTGGTTTATTCTCAATCCCTACCATCCCATGATATCAAAACCTTCTACTACAAGTTGTTAGGGTTCCCCAATTCCAAAGGTTTAAACTTCTCCTTAATCAATATTTAGAAATTATCATTAGTGCTTCAGATTTAGGCAAAGCATGATCACATATAAATACACACACACACACGTATATATATATATATATATATATATATATATATATATATATATATAAGTTCTAAAGGTTGGCACAACCAACAGTAATAAAACCTGAAGTTATAGCCGGACCTAACCCTGAGGAATTCATAAAAGCGTAGGATTCCTCTGGGAGTCAGAGGGGTACCTAACAAAAGATGTGTCGAGGTGAGAAAGAGCTGCTCATCTCTCAGAACTAGAGGCTGGATTTTCTTGCAGTAAAAAACTGGAAAACGCGTTACAAAAAATAATATAGTAAAAAAACAACAAAAATGTTCAGTAAAAAAAACGAATTAACAACTTCTTAATTGAAACAACGTGTAACTTTTAGACAAATGAGAAAAACTAATTATGGCAAAACATTGCGATTATCTGTCCATTAGTTTTCGTTTGAAGTAAGGATTTTTAAAATATGAATATTTTACATATAAACCCAATTTTGTTTTATACTCTCGTATAAATTCCAAGTCAGTACCATATTGTATACATGTTTTTTAAAACCTGAATTACTATATTTACTAGTATAAGTATTCTTGTTTGTGGTTTAGCTGCAAGTCAAGATATTCCCATGTGGATCTTTTGCTTAGGAACCTGAGACGGTCCTTGGGACACACAGCCTTTGTAAGAGGAAAAGCCTGGCGTTAGAGCGTGATCACGGCCGACTCTATTTGGGGTAGAAATCAGAGCATTTACTCAACTCAATATCCTTGAAGGGTTGTAGTGCCAGAGGTTTTCAAGATTTTATATCAGTTATATTTAATGTTATTTGTTTTTAATTCATAAAGGGAGTTTTGGTTTTAAGATTTTTAAATAATGTATGTTTCGGTTAATTGGATCGTCTATTTAGTTGTGATATCGATAGAGTAGTAACCTATACCACTACTAACTATGAAGGTTTTTGGGTTCTGTACGTGATAGAGACTGTTCTGTTCTATGAAAACAGTTTCACAGCGAGGTTATATGGCTGAGAACACACTCAACCGTAAGTTTTTTCTCTCGATTCGGAGTACACATTTTATAGTAGCATAGATGCTGGGTGGGCTCCATATGGATCTGCAGAGTCCATATATTGCTGGAGACTATTAAGCGATAAATATATAAATAAAAAGGCTTAGCGAACCCTCGATACCATAAATCTCTGCTTGCAAAGCTCTGTCCACTACCCAAACTCAAATACTTCACATCACTCTTAACGCAATCTTCCAATCTACGTCTCGGTCTACCCCTCAGTCGCTTACCAGTCGGCAGAGCGCTTATTATCTTTTTAGGTATTCGTTCGTTACTCATACCAACAACTTTACAAGCCCATCTTACTATTAGGCAATAAAACAAAATGAAGTATGGCTCAGCAGCTAGACTAATATTGATTATTTATTAAAACTCTAATTCATCGTCTAGAGTTTTTTATTTATAATATTTAATATTAGTTATTTCTTTTTATCCCAAGTGGTATTGGATAGTGTTTCTTGGATAGCGGTGAGGCAGAGAAGTGATTTGTTCTAGATCACGATCAAACACCAGATTTTCCCCCTTATTTTGAGTACTTTATAGAGGCTGGATAAGCCCCAGAAGGGTCCTAGATTCTATAGGATACATCTCAATATACAACTAATCTAACAGATTATTTGTCTGCAAGCTAGTGGGATTCGAACTCAAAAACTTCTCCACCAATGAGCCACACCGCTCACGATGTGATAGTGTAGTTTAAGGTAGGGTTTGGCGATAGTCGATACGTACTATTGATATATCGATAGGTCTTGCCTATGATTGTCACTATCGATAGTGTCGACTATGGATGTATCTTTTTTACACTCGAGTTTTGAAACTCTCAGAATTATGCTGATCTGTTTATGTACAGTGTTAAGCTCTTTTGAAATTGAACTCGAAATTCCTAGAGCTCAAGGGTTCTCTTCTATATAACTTTGATGTCGCACCGGTCGTGTCATTGTTTAATTCTCCGAAATCACTAATTACATTATGTTGGGTAGTACACGAAGTCTCACGCTTGTGCAAACAAACCAAATTCGCGGCAATTAACATTGGCTCTTTTAGGTTTTTATAACCTTAACTTCCTCTTTAACTAGGGATATTTTTCTACAATTCTTAAATGTTCAACTAGAAAGGCTAGTTTTTATTTCGGGAAATATGTGGCTCAAGGAGCACACTTGACTCTTGAAATTAACTATTTCGTTATTTTTCTTTTCTGAAGATTTGATTTGTTCATTGTTCTTGTAAACATGTAAATTGTAAATACTTTTTTAAAATTCAAATAAATTAATTTTTTTTCTCATATTGATGATACAATGTTATAATTCATAATCCCGCAAATTTCGAGTAGTAGGTACGTAATTTAATTAAATTAGTTGTAATTTATTAAATAGGTTTGGAAAAATGGGAAGCAGTTATCGAAAAACTATCGATAGCATTCGATAGTTTTCAACCGACAGTATCGGCTTTCCTCATACTCTGCTGGCAGCCTCCTGTGTTTTCTACTCCGCAGTGATGTAACAATTCTGGTTGTATGTTGGGTAAATGGCCTTATCTGTAGTTGTTATCTCTTTATCTTCTATTAAATGTAGAAGTTGGCCATTTCGTCCTAAGCTGTAGGCCTAGGTATTATAGATGGCTCCACCTCTATAGTAAAGAGGAGCCAGGATTAATTTGGACGGATTGATTTTGATAAATTACATTTAAAATTATTTTTAATAATTATTATTTCTAATTTATCTTATTTTAGCCACTTTAGGGCAATAAATAAATAAACCCTCGTATTTTTTTTACGCAAAGCAAATTTAGTATTATGTATGAGCACTAAATACCGAAAACACTTATTTGTGTTTTTTTTATCAAGATGATTTAAAAGGTGGAAAAAAGGGAATTGTGTAGATAATTTTGCTAGGAGCGGTAAACAGATGCCGTAGGGTTTGCCTGAATTTCCCCTCAGCGGTCGGACCGAAATTGAACCGGAACTGAAGGCCAGTTCCTCTTTAATATCCGGATCAAAGAGGCCCCGCCAGGGTTGCCAACCAATATACAGCATCTCTTCCCTAGCAGCTAGCCCCCGGCAAAATTATCCCCTCCCCTCCCCTTCTAGTTTCTTAACGTTCCGCTTTTAATCGGATCGGAACATGTGCTTCCTATTATTTCCCCTTCTTCCATTTTCCAAATAACCGAGCGACATGTCATCTGGCCTGGCAGAGATTCTGTAGAAATTGGAAATTGCTTTCCTCGGCCTCTACCGCAACGACTTATTAGCTAAAATAACTTTCTGCGTCCATTGTTCTAAACGGAAGGTTTGTTAAGAAAGCAGAACTGATTAAGGGATGTAATACACGTTATCGGTTGAGGAAAGAAATCATGTACAACGATTAAGGTGTGCTTAAATAACAATTAAAAACAAGCTATCATGTTAAAAATGTAACAATTTAAATAAGATTCTATATATAGTCACTTGAAGATCAAAAAGATAAGAGGTCATTGATAGTTGCCTTCAGCTAGTGTTTCTTCTGTAAGATTAAATGAGTAATAAGGGTGGAATTAGGGTAATATTTTTTATTCTTTAAGCAAACGTTTCACCCCAAACATATAAGCCCCTATAAGAGTTATGCTGTTGAGGGAACACACGTTGTATTCTTGAGTGAGTTTTTTTCTTCAAACAATTTTACCCTGTAGAAGGGTTTGAACTTCGGAATTAAAAAAGTATACACAAACTGCATCCTGACATTTTTTTTGTAAATTATAAGGCAATTGGGCAATTCTATACTTTTGTAATAATTGGCTTCCTTAGGGCTTTTTTTTTTTTTTTTTGGACGGATTGCTCTCATTAGTAACAATAAATTATTAATAATTTTACACTACACATCAATTATAGATTCACACATACCTATACATAAAAACAATCAAGCCAAGTTTATTAGAACTTTATGTCTAAAGAATCATCGTATGTTCGATTCAAATGTATACTATATCTTTAACAATTTTGGTCTATTTCGTAATCCTGTACTATGTATCATATGACTTTAAATTTATTTCTTTTTGAGCTATTCTTTTCTTTGTGAATAAATCTAGCCTAATCAAAATCAAAGAGATGTTTAATAATCTTCGAACACATTAATAATCATTGGGAGAGTTTTACAGAGTTGTTGAATTAAATATGAACTTATAACAATAAAATATGACCTCTTAAATATAAGACTATTGGTCTCAAATGTTTGGACATATAATAACTTTAATGAAGTTAAAAATAAGCGTTATAGTTGATAATTGCATTAAGGAACTTCATGAAATTATAGACAATTTGTAATAAATAGTTAGATTTTTTCAATAGAACTGTGACATGGAGACCGAGTTCCTTTTATTCGACCCCAGGCTTCTGATTGTACGAGGGAGATAGGATCTAGGCGGTTACGATAAGCGTAAATGGAGATCCCAACTGATGAGGTCTTTAATTTACAAAGTCGATACCCCTGCAGATACGGACTCTCGGACCCGGCTATTGATGATTCCATAAAGTTAAACAGCAGCCGGTAAATGGAGGTATATCCTACCTGGGTTACCACAGCCAAACCCCCTCCCTTCCACCCCACCAATATTATATTGGCGTTCCATCAAATAGAAATCCGTTTTCTTATTATGTACGCTGGATAAAAATTGTTCCAGCTTGATACTATTTTATTATGAAAGTAAAAGAAAATATTAAAGTTTTAATATAAAAAATTATTGTTATAAGATCTTATCTTACTGTATCCTTCATTATAGAGCACAATAGCAAAGGATAGCATTTCTAACGACGACCAGGATCCCACAACATTCTTTCTACTTCTTTCTTGACAACGATGGACCATGTGCTCTTCCCTAAGCCTATAAGATGTAAATGCTTCTCACTGCGTGTTTATTCTTTTCTCACATTTCCAATATTAAAATTAGCTATCAATTTTCCTTGTTATAAATCCTCGTTTTACTCCGGCGTCTCTCTGGACATTTCTCATATCTTCTTTCTTGACCAATTCGTAGTTAATGTTTTAACTCTCGTTTCCTCCAGGTTCTTATGATATTTCGGGACAAAAGGGGCTTTCCATCCATCACTTGGTCATCGACACTTAAATTCAGAATCACTTGCTCGTTACTATTCAAACTATTGTATTTTCATCGATGTATTCCAATACTTATAGCAATTTACAATCATCTCATACAAATTTTCCTTCATTTCAGGATCATAATTCAGCATCTCAATATGAATCATTTTCTTTTAACTGACTTATTCACTATGGACGCTGGTCGATGAAGAGTATATTCCACGTATATTCTTTGGTGTGTATTTCCTTTTACTCTCAGTTTCCTTTACTTCCTTATAACGTACTACATTATTCAATGATTTGTAAGATCTATTATGTAAGAGAAAAAAAAGAATTTAAGAACGAAATCATTTAAATTTTCTCTGTCGAGTTTACGTTTCCAATTGAATTTAATATACTTAATTGGAGTTTCGTCGCATAGAATGGAGGACCATAGAAATGTTGTAATAAAAGAAATAAATATAGGCTGAAAATTAATTACAAAGTAATAAACTGAAAAGAAAAAGGGTAAGAAAAAGATCAGCTCACCTGAATATCTGTATCTTCTATAATCTAAATTGTAGATGGTAAAAAACTGAATGTGTACATTTTGTGATAGCCGACTAAAGGTAGAAATAATGCAAAAAATTAGTAAAAGCAGAATATCAATTAGTAACATCTGAAGTATGAAACATTTATATAGTATACCATAGCTGGTTATAAAAATCTTCACATTAAATAAACAAAAAAGAAATATATTTATATATATATATATATATATATATATGATAAAAAAATTTAAATTAACTTTATACAACATTGTGTTAAAGTTAGATATTTAAAACTTTGGTACTATTCATTTTTTTTTATTTATCCAGAACTATAATTATCTACTTTGGCTTCTGTTCAATGTATTGCTTTATTTCTTTATTTTTTATAATTATCTTTTTACAATTATTTTTAGTATGTTCTTTATATCACAAGAAAATCCTGATAATACCGAATAATACTTTATTAAGTAACATATAATCTCGTTAACTAACTAGTGAAAATTATCACGATTTTGTAAAGAATCAAATATACTAAGTAATTTCGATTTAATTGTTTGTTGAAATTTTCGGTTGTTTTATTAATTTTTCTAAAAATCCATAACTCGTAATTAAATAATTATCCACAAAAAATGAATTTTTATTTACTGTTTAACATTTATTTTTAAAAAAAAATCATAAGGCAAATCAACTGATGTGTGTGTGTGTGTGTGTGTGTGTGTGTGTGTGTGTATAAATACACTTCCTTAATTAAAATCCCAAAATAAGATTAAGTTCAATATCCGTAATATTATTTTTAAGGCTTAGAATGGTAATTTACGTGTTAATTACTATTTCTAGAAACGAATAAACAATAGTTGTCAGGGAATATTTTGAATAATAGTTTATGTCTGTATTACGAAGAGTTATGCAATTAAGACCTTGGATGTAAGATGTCCTTCAGAATGGAACGCTCTTCGTACATTATACTCATGTATTATGTATATAATGTTATGCATACATTCATGCATTATGCCAATAACTCCTTTCGTTATGGAGATAAAGCCATGACGTTATGGGCCCGTACATATCCCAGCAAGCTACCTACTCTAGGTACGTCTCACCTATAAATATTCCGTCGGATCATCCAAAATATTCAACAATCTCATAAGAGACTTTCATATATTTTTATATTATTATGGTTATTAGTTTAATAAGCACTAGATGTCTTAGTTAAAATAGCAGTTTTATTTAATTCTTTAAAAAACAACAATTCTATAAACATTGCATGAGTAAAACAAAACATATATTATCAAATCTGTAAATATTTAGGATGCATTTTTTTTTTTAAATACAAAGCTGAGTTGGTCATGTAAGAAATTATTTTTCGCAGTCATAACATATTCCTGAATTAGGGTAAATCTCCTACGGAAACATTATCGTACAAAAACCATACCCCAAGAAGATTTATTTCAGTGGAACAATAGTTTAGAATACTGGTACTCTAAATCATATTACTATCGCTAGCCCCGTGCATTAAAGGCCAATACAACAGTTACAAGAGACACTACAATTATAAACAATCAGAAAGAAGATAACAAGAATCTAAGGCGCCTGTAGAATTTCACCATCCAATTTAGTTAATACTTTTGTCTCTATTTTATAAATGATTGGTGGAAGATAACTATTACCCAACTCTATTTCATTCCGAAACAACATCCATAGCCTCAGATACGCCGTCTTCCATAAAAAATATTAGCCACATAACCTAAAAACAGATCCAACATGTCCCTCCTCCAAATTCTATCGGTTTCGTTGAGTTTTTTACCATTATTCGTTTCTGGATTCAGATCACATTTCATCCTCAATACCATTCATGTTTGCATTTCCATCCCTACCCAATACGATTCACGAATAGCATCCATTAAATCCTTACCTACTTTTCTTTGAAATATTGTAGTAAAACATGTTATTACATTCATATCGCATATGTTCTTTATATAACCTTCTCAGTTTATGGTTACCTTTTATTAGTTGTTTACAAGCCACGCAATGTTGTTTGTATATGTGTGTTATTTTGTTCAATAAAACCTTTCAAGAAGTATTTCTTTCCTAACAATTTATTGTACACAATTGGGATAACTTTTACAATTAGTAGATACTAAACTAGTGAAGAAAAAAATGTGTAAGTGGTTTTTGAGTGCGATATTTCTTGTGATCGATTCTAATTTATCATTAGGTATTAACAATTTATGAATAATAGTGAATTATAAATCATTCTGATGGATCGTCTACATCGCCACCTAGAAGTACTGAAATTACTGGGAAAGGACTGCAACTTAAAAGCAGTAACTGCAGAAACCAATCGTGATGATTGCATCCGTGACTCCTTCATTTCCGGGCTGATCGATCCTCACATCAGGCAGTGGCTCCTTGAGAATCACAACCTCACGCTGAACGACGCCTTTGCGCAGGCTAGCTCACATGAGTTAGCCCAGATCCAATCCCACTACTATAAGAGCTCGCATGTACCTACCCATCAGCCGAACCAAGAATAAACAGAGCGAATCCGCAAGAATTCTGCTGGATGGAATGGCAGCAGCTACCATCTATCAATGCTATTTCTGTGGTTACTCGAAACATCCCAGAACCCAGTGTCCAGCGAAGGATGCCGTCTGCTGTGGCTGTGGTAAGACTAGCCACTTTAGCAGAGTCTGCCAGCGAAATAAGTCTCCAAATAGAGGTTTAACTTCGTTTATTTAGTCATGTCTTTCTAAGGCGTTAGTTACTATTTTGGTTAATGGGTCAAAAGCGCAAGCATTAGTTGATACGGGAAGAACTTCTAGTTTTATAAGTCCTGTAGAACCTGCTTGCTTGTTTACTAGTCTTAAACCTAATATTTGTCCAATCTGTGTCAGACACCGATGCCATACAGAATCAGATGCTCAATTCATAGATTGTGAGATACAGAAGCTACTCAGGGAGAGCATCATTAAAGAAGTTATTCGCCATAGCGAACCCAGGTTTTATTTTTTTCCGGTGAAAAACATAAAAGGCATATGTGTATCGACTCCCAAACAATAAACCTTTTCACTGAACTCGATGCCTTTCCTCTCCCCCTAAATTGATGACTTAGTGAACAGAGTATCCAAACATGAATTATTCTGCACAATTGATCTCCGCAGCGCATACCATCAAATACAAATCAGAGATGAGGATCAGTTCGGTAGTTGATTGTGTGGCTGCTTTCCAACGCCAGATAAAGAAGATGATCGATACTGAGCAGCTACGGGGACTTTTGCTTATCTCGATGACGTAACAGTCTGTAGAAGAACTCAGGAAGAACACGACACCAATTTAAATAAATTCATGGTAGCGGCAAAGAAGAACAATTTAACAATTAATGAGGAAAATCAACGTTTTCCAAACGTGAAACCCATAAACCTTGGATATGTTATTGGGAATGGAACTTTGCGCCCGGATCCTGAGCGTCTTAGACCTCCGCGAGAACTAGTGATCCCCAAGGATATGCCGTCCCTTCGTCGGGCCTTAGGATTGTTCTCAACTACTCACATTTTATCCCCACGTTCTCAGATAAAATTTGAGTATATAAGGATCCAAAATTTCCACTTCGATCTGATGTTGTCAAAGTCTTCGAATCAATAAAGGTGGATATTGAAAACGCTACGGCATCCACAATTGATCACTCAGCTATATTCACAGTGGAAACTGATGCATTGTACCACGCATTCGCTGCATCCTTATCTTAGAACGGCCGTTCTGTCACCTTTTTGTCCAGAACACTCTCACCTTCGGAGGAACGTCATTCTGCTGTGGAGAAAGAAGCTCACGCTATTATCGAAGCGGTAAGGAAGTGGAAGAATTACCTCCAGAGCCGTCGCTTCAGATTGATAACAGACCAGAGATCTGTCTTCTTTGTGTTCGACAACCACTTATCAAGCAAGGGGAAGAATGAAAAGATCCAAAGGTTGAGGCTAGAACTGTCCTGCTTTTCCTTTGAAATTATCTACAGGCCTGGAAAGCTGAACGAAGCCGCCGATGCTTTTTCTCTTACTTATTCTGCGATAGGGGCCGTACTGGATGCATCATTGAGGAAACTCGCAGAACTACACGAGACGCTGTGTCATCCCGGAGAGACTCGATTTTACCACTGGGTGAGAAGTAAAAACTTAGCTTACTCCTTAGATGAAATCAGGAAGGTTATTTCGTTATGTAGAATCTACTCAGATGTGAAGCCGCGCTTTTTCAGACACCATGGCCAGCTAATCAAGGCTACTGAGACCTTTGAACGCTAGAATTTAGATTTCAAGGGACCACTTCCTTCAAATTCGAGGAAAGATATCTTCTAATTGTCGTGTATGAATTTTCTCAGTTTCCTTGTTAAGACACCCTCAACTACAGTCATTGCTAAACTGAAAGGATATTCTCTATATTTGGAATCCCGACATACATTCGGATAAGAGGACATCGTTTGCATCTCAAGAATTTTAAGGCTTTCTTGAATCTCCCGGTATTGCTAGAAGCCGGACAACCACGTACAATCCTATGGTAATGGTCTAGGAGAAAGGTATGTAGGGATCATTTGGAAGACAATCCAGCATGCTTTAAGAACTCACCGGGTGGACATAAGAAGCTGGGAGAATGGTTCTGAACGATGCGCTGAACTCGATACGTTCCTTACCATGTACAGCAACAAATACCACACAACACGAGCATATATTCAATCATGTTTGCCATGTAACTCCGACGTGGCTTATGACTCCAGGACCCGTCCAAATGAAGCCTCTTGTAAGGCACTCAAAGTACGAGCCTTTACTAGATGAAGTAACCTTACTGGAGGGGAAATTGGAATATAAATTTGAATAATAAGCCCATCTTCGGCTCCCTGATCGACGAGATACCATTATCTCAACCCGACACCTGGCATCGTTGGGTAGTGAAGTTGACAAACACCCTATTCCTGAGGACTCAACACAACCGACTCCAGACTACATCCATTCCCCTTCCATCAGACACTGTACATCGTGCTCAGGACTTGGAACAGAATCATTCCAGTCAAGATAATTCTCCTCCAGCTGTGGTCCTTCCAGTTTCAGATTCCCCAGTGAGATCTCCTGTCTAGCAAACTACAGCTCTACGCCGGAGTCAAAGGACCCGTCGGCCACCCTCTTATTGAATGATTATATTACTTAATAGAGGAGGGGTGAATGTAGTAAATAATAACCTTCTCAGTTTACCTTTTATTATTTGTTTACAAGCCATGCTATGTAGTTTGTATATGAGTGTTATTGTGTTCAATAAAACCTATCAAGATGTATTTTTTCCTTCACAAATGCCAATGGTATTCAGAACCTAACAGAGGAACAAGCAAAAATTTTACTAGACAGAACCATTAAGGTTATTTGCTAATGAACTCGCCCGACCACTATAGTATAATAGTCAAAACAGTTATATACCCGATGAACCAACTAGAAATCCATAACTTGATACTCTCTTGATATTTTTTGATATTCTGCATTAACGTTGGTTCAGTACACATAACCCTTTCCGTCAAATACTAATTAATATCATGGAACTCAGAGTATCCATGGAAATACTCAAAGTCCTGGACCTGGACGTTCCTCCTTGACCACTCCTTTACTACGATTATCCAGCGATAAGGATGAACTGCATCACCACTCCTTCTTACTCAAAAATGCAGCAAGAGCAATGTGACTAAAAATAAAGCTTAAAATAACAATCTTCATCCCATTCCACCAATATAAAATATGATTTCGATAAAAATTAATTGGAAATATTGAACAATGTTCAATATTTTACTTTACCTTGTTTTGCAAATAATCTAACTTTTTGATGTAAGTCAGTTTCGTTTCAATTACATAGATATAATACATTAATAAATTATTATATTTTTTAGTTGGTTATTAACATAATAACCAATCGGTATAAATATGAATACATTTAAAAAACTTAATCATGATAATAATAATAAAACACCTTTGAATCTGTGATTAATATCTTAATAGCTCGTTAAGACTCGAAACTCAATAACATTTAATGGTTAAACTTATAGCTATTAAGTCACTCGGAACAACTTCGAATCCAGGAAATTCTGTAGCAACTATTTAAGGAAATGTAACAACTTATTAATACATTTTTAATGAGTTACTGAATTTGGTTTCTTGATAGATTTAAATGGTATAAAGCCATGTAATAATTAGCGTGGATACCTGAAAATCAGGCTTTCTTGAGTCTGGAGTGGGACGATATTTAGTTATATTTGTAGCAACTTGATTGATGCACACAATTTCTTTATTCACCGCAATCCTCACCCGCGAATATGGAATCATCCCAAATTAGTAAATATTCATCGAGGTAGTGGGAGGGAATAAAAACTATTCCCTTATATAAGAGCAGTATGTTTCTAGCACACTCAGCGATATCCAGTTCATAAATTATTGTCGGAGAGGTAGTTTTTAAAAACCTGACCGGTTTGTATGACAGAGTGTTCAAGAATTGATTTATTCTATTTTATCCGATTAATTCGTTAGGTCCATTATTATGCGATGACTATTTTTAAAATTAATAGCTGCCTTAAATTTATCATATTTTCGCACCAAAAAAACAACTATAAATGGCATTTAATTATAATGGACCACAACTTCGAAGAAATCTTAAATGACGATAATTGATCGGCTTTATCGTGTTTTTTCTTATAAACAATCCTCCATTAATCCTATAACACAAAGTCTTGAGTGTGTGACTTAAACTCGACAATATTTTGAAAAACATTATTAATACTCGCAACTCTATAATGGTCCCACTGCTAAAGTAGCCCGAAATGTTATGTACTAATTCCTAAAGTCAATAGTATTTTCAAAAAGAACGCCATGACGTAATAATGGACATGAAAATGTAACAAATCAGAAAACTATATATAAAGTGATTCTGGGATCTTATAATAGTATTTACTGCCTAATGTAATAATAATGTATGTTTCAGTTTATTATTTTGTATTATTATTTGTTTTTTATCTTTGTCGATAGCAAATTGAAAAAAAGGTTTCTGTTTTTGAAGAACGCCAACTATCGAAGATATTTTCTATTGTAGGAATTAGACTTTTTTTTTTTGTCTAAAAAGTGGTTTTCCTTATTCCAGCATTACTATTGCGACTTTCCGAAGAGGTTAGAGAATCTCCTGAACTGTAACACTCAGTTGACAAAGCTTTTAGATCAAATTAAGGCAGCTCACTTGAAGAAGTCAATAAGCTGGGCTGCCTCTGAGAGGTTTCTCTTATTCAGGTCTGCGATTATAAGAGTCTAGCGTCTGAGCACTTTACCACCGACTTGCGATTCGGGGATCTCCGCCTGCTTTTAAGATTGAGTGGAGAAGTTCTGAGGGCGAACTCTAGACCCGAGGGCTGAGATGGAACCTCATTACTAAAGGTGCTCCTTATGCAACGCAGAAACCAAAGAAAATCTATAACCCAATGTCTAGAAGTGAATACCATATTTGTAGAACTATTTAGGAAAACGGAGTCTGTTTTGAGTAATAAATTATTTCTCCATTAATCAGGCAATAGAACGGCCAAGCTTAGAAATTAAATATGAATGGATATCAGAATCTTCCCCTAAATGTTTTTTCTAGGATCTGATTACATTATTGGATCACTTCTTTATTTAGTTGATGTATTTTTTTATTTTTGAATATCATTTTCTGAAACATATTCCTATATATTTATTTATGTGTGTATTTCATTATGTGTTTTTATTGTTATTGTTTGCTAAGCAGACGGGGAAAAGCAATTGCCTTTTATTCATCTGTTTCTTTTTTATGTATCAATTTAAAAACTGTAATATAAATATCGTATAAAACGGGAAAGTTATAACGAACCGATTCTATTGTATCCGATCTTAGAATCGGAACATTCAATTTCAGAACTACACCACCTATAAACCAATAATACACTTTAATATTGGTTAAATAGGAAACATTAAAATAAATCGATTCATGAACAATCGGTCATAAAATCCATAACAATTTTACTTCTTCGGCAATCATATAATTGATCTCGAAGTATTATATTTTATTTCTATACAAGATTTATAGTTTTCATCTAACGTTTTTTAGCCGTTGAATGCATTTCATTATAATAATTTTATTTATTATTATACCAATTTAAAATATGAATGATAAATTTCAATTGTCCATTATTTCCGAATTACAGATGATTCGTTCATCGTTATTTGAATACCGGGAATAATACATGATTTTTATCTGTTATTTATAATATATTATCAACAGATAAATTTTGCCCAAATCCGATCTTGAATACACGAGCTTTTGACGCAAGTTGTCGATGAATATGAGCAGTGATATCATTCACATAAGGAGTGAGAAACGTAAAGAGGTAATCGACCCCAGGACAGATTGTATGCTTAACTGGTCTGCAATCCTCTAATATAGCTATGTGCCTGAGGTGGAATCCACAATCAGAATTTGTTGGAAAGGTATTTAGCGGATTTCTGTCTTTCAATCCGTTTATATCTCTGAATAAATAAATCAACGCGGTTTTATTCAAAAGGGGGGTGATTTTATGTGGGCAAGGTTGTATGTGTATATTATTTAATTAGTTAGTAACTACAAGAATACTTGACAATGCTGATGAACATCTCTAGAAACAGCTGAGTGATTTTTATGTTGTAAATACTGGTATACGTGGGTAGGAAACTCACGTATTTGTACGTTATGGAAAGGTGTCCTTAAATTCGCTGATAGGTTTTGAATAATTTTTACTTTTTAATGTTCAATTAACCAAAGATATATGACACAGTTACTATCTGTGTTATCCCTGTTTTTGAAGTTCAGTTCAAGTAAACAAAAAAATTTCCCAGTGTGCAAGCGAAATACCGCGACTTTAATTCAAACCGAAAAATAGGTGTCTTTATCAAAAGAATTTTAGCTAGATGAAAATATTGACTTTTTCAAATGGTAGTTATTTAAATATGATTTTATAAGATGTTTTAGATATTCATTTGTTATCATTTTTGGTAGATATTTACATTTTATTATAAACGTACAGATATAATCATGACAGAAAATAAAATATGACTGTAGGTAAATAATAATAGAATTACCAATAACTCAATTTGAAGGGAGGTGCTAGGAACTCCTAGAATTGATCATGTTTTTAAATTATATAATACCTTGTATATTTAAATAAAGTTGTGGTATATTATATTTTAAATACAAAAATTACAAGACTGAAAAGACAAGAAACTGCTCGTCGTTTTCGCCTACTTCAACATTTACTGGACAAACGCTCTAAGCTCCCAATTAATTACAAAAGACTCATTTACATGACAGTTATCAGGCCTATTTGGACATACGGAGTTGAGCTTTGGGGCTCTACTAAACCATCCAATTCATCTCTTATCCAATCCTTGCAATCCAAAATCTCTCGTAAAATCCGCATATGCTCCTTCTTATGTCACAAACAAACTCATCCATCATGATCTTAATATCCCATATGTTACTGATTTGGCCCAAACTAGATACCTATCCTTCCATGACAAGCTCCATACACACTTGAATCCGCTATTCTCTCAACTTGCTTCCCATACTATTCCTGATAACCCTCCGAGGCGTCTGAAAAGAAGATGGCCTCGAGACCATCTACTATAGAACTTTTTGGAGTGCTACCGATGGGTAGTTTCTTCAAAAGTGTTTTTCAAGTCGTATTGTACATATAGCAGATTTACTTATTGTAATATTATTATAGTTGTAAATATCAATAAATTAAATTTAAAAAAAAAATACAAAAATAATTTAATGCACTCTTTATTGCCGCTAATTCACACTTACCGATCTCTTTTTTCTCAACAAAAACTCGCATACATTCCCGCTTTTAAAGTGTTTTTTTAAACAGCTTTTATCGTTTTTAAACATTTACTTTATCTCATGTTTAATGGATGATAAACATTGAATCGTTTCTCTTATAATTAATTATTCAATTACTATTAAATGTTTTTTATTATTATATTTAGTTTAACAGTGAACAAGTAATGGCAATAGTATATCATTGTAAATGATTAAAGACGATATACGAGCATCCAACTTAGTTTTTAAATATAACTTTTGCCACAAAATGACAGTTGGACTGGAGACAGTCGTAGAAACTACTTCTTTCATTACCCTAAGAGGAAACTTTTCACATTCTCTTTTAGAATCACTTCCTTTAAATTGTATTTGCTATAAAAGTAAGCTGACCTGTATTGTTACTTCAAAAGTTACGCCTTCATCTCTAATATTGTCCCGTTTGTATCCTTTTATTTTTTCGTTCCACTGAAAAGTTGCCGAATTAAGTTAGCCACGAAACTAGTTGCGAATAATTTTAAAAAAAGTATTCATATCCCTTTCTTTATCAGAACAAAAAAAAATTATAATATCCAGTGTTAAAACATCGTACACGTAGAGTATATATGATTAAGTAATAATGTCTCGTTTGCGAGGATGGATATTGTGAATAAATGCGTGTAGTGTGACCCTAACGAAATTTTATGTCTTCGAGTATGAGGCCGTCGTTATATGAAGTTGTGAGCTTTTATCTAAATCGGAAACTTATCTCCGAAAATAAAATAAATCATTTAATATACGATTATTCTTATACCCAAGTAACGGTTGCTATGTTGGTTGGTTTTTACATTATATAAAGCTCCTAATTTAATAGTTCAATTTAGGGCTTTCAGTTATATCATATTCTTCTTCTTCTTATTTATTCCTTCTTCTACCGCAGAGGGATCTGCGGTATTGAGCCTGATTCTTAAGTCTCTTTCCCGTACTAGCTTGTTGCGTCAATCCATTCCTTCCTGAATGCCTCGTTAACTGCACCTTCCCTTGTTTTCAGGGCCCAACTCTTGGCATTCCTCCATTGGCTCTCATTTCGCATTCGATTTTAACCATATTTTTCATTTGGATCATTTTGAAATGGCCAAACCACCATAGCATATATTATATTGTTTATTGAAATGTTTTTGTGGTATTTCTGAACTTGTCCTTTTTTATTTTATTTTTTGCCCCAACCCTTTCTCATTTTAATCTCTTGAATCTGGCTCCTAAGTCATCAGATAAAAGTCTAGGACTGTATAACACAATAGGGAAATAAATATATCATATACAACTTTTTTTGAAATTTTTATTACTTTTTCCAAAAATAACTGCATTTTACGGCAAATTTTATAATTTCTTTAATTTCTCCTTTTGGTCTATTCGTTGAGGTGGGTGTTCAGGTCCTTAAAGTTCATAATCTAGCCCAGTTCCTATCCTTTGAGTTTGTATATTCGGTCTCCAAGTCCGTCCTTCTTTCCTATTCTTACTACTTCTGTTTTACTGCCTTTATAGGTTTAACAGCTGCAGTTTATGTATTATTCTGAGATTGAGTAGGATATATCTTCTATTATTCCCGTCTACAACAATGTAGTAGGCTAGAAAGACCTGCTGCTCTTTCACTTTTTAGGCTATCTATTAGATCCGATTTTCCTCTTTTCGAAAGAACTCATTGACATCCTAGATAGGGTCATCATTGCTGTAAGTATGTTGTTCAGTAGGAAATATTTGTCTTGTATACCCATTAATAACTTTCTCAAAGTATCATGTCCATCTGTTCATTGTTAAAATATTTCTTTGATGAGCTTTGTAATATGTTCATGTTCTTTAAGTATGTTTCTTAGGTTTCTTTTGGCATCATTTTCTAAGTCTTCCTATGCTTTCCTTTTTTATTTCAGTGCTTTCTCTTTTGCCGTTTCCTCTGTTATTGTTTGACGGTAGTTGAAGTAGTTTAGTTTAGAAACACTCCTTCCCTTTTATGGGATATGGTGTATTGCCTAGTTGTAGCACAGCAAATGTGAAAGTGGACTGTATTTTAGAGCTGTAAAATTGAGTACAGGAAGAGAGATGACAGGGAAATGTAGAGTTGCAAATTAATTCAGAAAGCATGTACAAATAAAATATCTATTTAAATAGATTCCTAATAACGAATTTTAGTATAATACAAAAATAGCTTTTATGATCATCATGTAATTGTTTATTCAGCATGCGAGTAGAAGATAGAATAATAAAAATGGGTTGTAAAAATTGAGTTTAACTGATGAACATATATTATATATTATATAAAAAACATATAACTAAAAAGGTACACTAAATTAAAGTACAAATTAAAATGCTTGGATGAAACCTAAAATTTATTTATTTTCCTGCTTATATTATATTAAAAAAACATTTACGTATAAGTTACAGTTATACAATTCTATAAACGAGAAGCATAATAAAATGAACAGTTGTGTAATTCGTAAAATGGAGGTTAGTCCTCCGTTAGGACAAGGGGTGCCTCTCTAGTAAAGAAATAAAAAACTGCCCCATGTGAATGGAGTTCACTGATGGATAGCATAATGTTGCTGGGGCAATGGAGAACTTGAAGAGGCGATTAACCATATGGAGTTTAAATACGAGTACGTACATGCTATGAGAAGGCATGGCTACAGTTATTGGTTTGCCGATTCCCCAGACGGCCACTCCCAGCTATCTCCTGGCTTATCTACTTAATATAACTACTTAGAGCTCTACTTTAATAAAAAAAAAGAAAGAAGTTTGATCAGCATTTGTGCCCGGTAACTTTGTTAGAGGCCATGGCAATGAGATAACGCAGAACCCGAAGTATGTTGAGTACGAAGACGATGATTAAACAGTTGAGTTATCAGAGCTTTATTTTCTGTTTCATTTAATTTTTAACACCACTCCATGATAAATCTTTATTCTTTAGTCTCTGGCCTACATTTTTGTTCCAGCAAACCTCTTTTATATTGCTTTTCAGCTTTCCTCTGTTTCATCTGAGTTTCAGTGGTATTTACTGTTATTTTCTTTCTGCGAATTCATACTCTTCATCAGATTCTTCCAATTTCAGATAGTAAATATTTAGTTAGAAAATTTTAGTATGGCTTAATGAATGGGTTCTCTAGAACCAAAACATAACTATAAACAGAACAAAATATCAGAAATCATTGATGGAAAAAACTTGTCTTTTCTACCACTTCTTAAGCTACCGCACTTTTCCTTATTTTTATTGCACAACCCCCCAACTGGTTTCTACATCAAGAGTTACTATTTTATGGGCGAATTCCCTCGTAAGCAGCTCAACTTTATTTTATTCTCTTTAGGTAAATACAAAATATATCTCGCGATTAAATATTATTCTCCCTCCTTCCATCAAGACTCCAAATAAGCTACTCCGGCCTCTCCAAATAAGCTAATGGTTATCTTGTTTGCTATTAGGCCTTATGTTCTTAATGCAAAGTAAATTATTAGTAAGGTATAAGTAAAATCGAAGAAGGTTGGTAGAATTGACTTGCTATTACGCTAAGTGGTAACAAATATTTTATGAGTTCTTTTCCTCCTTTTCATAAATTTTTCAACGAGAGTTTAAACCTTCGAGCCTGTTTGATCAATATGTGGAACGTCATCATGTGCATCACATGGCGCTATGGTCCATAGAGGACCTTGGCCTCGACAATTTTCCTCCACTATGAACGATCTCCCTCTGCTCTTCTTGTTCTTACCCCCAGGAGCTTAACGTCTCCTTCCACATCGTCCAGACATCGCATTCTAGGCCTTCCTCTTCCTCTTTCTCCTTCTGGACGCCCCTCCAGAATCATCTTTGGGAGCCTTTTTTGGCCATTCTGTGAACGTGCCCCAACCATCTCAATCTTGCTTTTTTAATAAAAGAATTTATGTAGGTTCTCCACATAGGTCTTTAAGTTCTTGGTTTCTTTTCATGCGGAAACAATTTCCTTCCTTGGTTAAGCCATTACTTTTCTATGTATTCAATAATTTCTCATTCTGTTTGGATAGAGTCCACGCCTCTCCACCATAGATGACGACAGGACGAATTATCGTCTTATATACCCTTATTTGAGGCTACGGGGTACAGCTCTATTTCAGAACACGTTTCTGACGGACCAATAGAATCTGTTACCGTTTTCTATCCTCGCCTTTATTTCATGTTCCAGTCTGTTATCTTCTGTAATAATGGTTCCAAGATACTTAAATGTCTTAACATTTTCAAAACTGCACCCTCTTCCTTGGAGATATCAACTAGTTTCCTGGATGAGAGCATATATTTTGTTTTACCTTTATTTATAATGAGCCCTGCCTTCCTTGCTGCCTCTTCACATTCCAATAACGCTTCCAAGAGCACGTTTGCATTTCTTGCTGTGATGACCACATCATCAGCATATGCGAGATGTTGGGTCATGTTGTGATAAATACACCCCTCTCTCCTTGCTTTCGATGTCATTATTATTTTCTGCAGCACCAAATTAAACAACACTGGAGATATAGGTTCTCCTTGTTTAAATCCTTTTTTAATAGCGAAGTCTCTGGAAATTTCTTCTTGACCTTAACCACACCCCTACTATTCTGCAGTGTCATCCTTATCAATTTGATAAGTTTTTTACATTTGCTTTTCTGGTAGTATTGATCAACTATTACTTAATGGAGAGCAATATTTTTCACGAAGATGTGAATTTTTTTCATGTGTTGTGAAATGTATGGTGAATGGTAAGCCGTGGTGATTGTTAAATACCAAAAAATATGTAAAAAAATAAACTATAGATGAAATGATTACCGATGACCATATTTCGGTTTAAGTTGATGAAGGACTGATATGGAAAATGGATTTATATTATCTAAAATTCAATGTTAAAAACAAGTGTATTTGCTAGCATACAAGAAATCATTAATTTTGACCCGAATAAAACCTTTTTTAAAATATACATAAAGCTCTTCCAAACTACGACAAAAACCTAAGGTCAAGAGATGCTGTTACAGACATGTTGATATGCAATATTCTGGTGCTGAGAGGGTGTTAAGGTCCAGAGCACTCCAGTCTCCAAGGACAAGAAGAAAATGAAAGACATGACGTGGGAAGCCCGAATCTCCCTCCAGAGAACTTCCTAAACGGAAGATGGGCAACCTTGCAATAAGGCAAAAGGTTAAACAAACTCATCATAATTCACATAACACTGTCAATGATAAGATAAATTTGACATTCACTTACTCCCACGAGAGTGTATAGGCCATACTCAAACTTTTAATTAATTATTCGTTATTTACACCCATTTTACACGGTGGTATTCAAATATATTTACGTTTGTGTTTTCTATGTAATCCTTTTTTGCCATAGCTTTCTCCAGATCAATAATATGTGGTAATCTTGTTGAAAATTATTCCTCTCGTAAATGAAAGGGGTTGCATTTGGCATTAGAGAAGTTTCGCAAATTCTTATTTTTTTTTAATAATTAAAAAAAAGTAAGAATTTTCGAAACTTTAAGATTCAAACATATTCCCCTTCATTAGAATAACTTTTATTTTATTTTTTTAAGGAATTTTTAGGCATGATGTTAAGATTCTTTACATTTTCAAGGTATTCAAACATAGTCCTGCTATGCATATCTATATCACCGACATTAGCAGCATTGTTACGACCCATTATATTTCTTTTTTATTTGCATTTATGTTATGCGCTCGGGAAAAATTGTTTCCGTATTTTATCACTTCTTTAATTTTTGTAAATTTCTATAAGAGTAGAAGTCATTTCGACTGTACTACATATTAGAGTTTTATATAGTACATAACCTTCTAAGGATGATTAAATTACATTTTGTAATAGGAATAAAATTTTAAAAATGAAAACTCCATTTTAAAGCCGAGGAAGATATTGTAGAATGAAGCTGACGAGGTGTGACTTTAAAGTAATAAGGACATGAGAAAAGGTTTTACGACCTGTCAGGAGACTTTTACGAGGAGGCTAAGTTCGTTACACTGCCTCTGCAATTTCGCACTTATTGCTTTGAGGGAATTAGTACTGGATTTACCAACTTCAAGCTACGTTACAAGCTTTATTTTTTAAATTCTTATATACAATTATTATTGAAACAGAACTAAACACGAAGTGATTTTACAAAAGTATATATGTACATATATGAAGAACTATGTCTAAATATTTACTAAAAACTAGCCTATTAATTATAATTTTTAGACATAGGGGAAAATCATGCGGGCATTACACAAGATTAATTTTACTTTTACTTTAATAACAGTAATAAGTAGATAGCTTTGAAGTCGCACATCCTTAATAATACTTATTTAATGAAGCCATACTATGGTGTGTAGGTAACATAGTGAACATCTCCATAGAACATAGTGAACATTTTAATGGACCAACTTTTCATTTGCGAATAATGATTAAAACGATTATGGTCGAAGACCAAAAAAAGCTTCACAAACAGTTGCAAAGCCTTTATTGACGCCAAGGAAGATAATGTTGAGTGTTGAGTGAGGTTGGAAAGGAATAGTTCAACGTGAGAGTCTCAACAACTAATGCGATTGATGCAGACGTTTCAAAACAAACGACCGAAATTGATCAATAGACCAAATTGACCAATAGGAAAGGCGTTGTCTTCCATCACGACAAATCGCTCATAGCTGTAGTGACTACGGAAAAATCGAGAGAGCTTGGCTGGGAAGTCTTGATGCATTCACCGTATAGCCCGGCCCTTTCACCGCCCGACAATCAATTACTTCGTCCCCTGCACTACTGATGGTGTAGATATTAGAGTCTTGTGAATACCACTTGCTTCAGTTTTTCCACCAGAAACCTCAGAATTTCTAAGCGATGGAAGTATGGGTTTATCAAAATGCAACATATTATTATTATTTGTGTTGACTCTTGATTACCATGCACGTCGGCCTGAAGAGGCCCATTGTGCTTGAGTCCTAAAGATCCCTAACATAGGTCTAGACCTCTGAGAAATTTTAGATAGTCTTTAAATCTCAGTCCTTGGAGTTCCTTGTGTCCTCCAGGACCAAGGTCAAATGTCCTCTTTCGACTTAGTGCTATACATTCAAAGAGAACGTGTCAGGGGGTTTCGTCCTCCTCTGTGCACCATCTGCACCGAGATTCCTGTCCAATACCCATGCGATGCATGTGTTTCCTGAGTTTACAGTGCCCAGTGATGGTTTCAACCATACCTTTAAGGTCGGTTCTCGACATGTTAGCTGCTTCTTTCTTGATTTTGTCAGAAAGATTATCATTGGGATCCTTTATAAAAAGTTTAGTATGCCTTATCTTGGCTCTATCCCAACGTGTTTTTATCTTCCTCTTGGATAGATTGTTAATTGTATCCTTAGCCAGGGGAAGGGGAACCCCACAACATGGTTCTGGCCCAATTGGAGCGATAAGTGCTCTTTTCTTTGCCAATTTGTTGGCCCTTTCGTTTCCTGGAATATTACTGTGCCCAGGGATCCAAAATATGTTAACTCTGTTACGTACAGGTAATTCATCAAGTCTTAGACAGCATTCCTCCACTAGTCTAGAGTGCCAAAATGCCACATAACCCTAAATTAGTGTTTGAATTTCGAATGAGAAATTAAAAAAAAAAAATAAACGACTTTTTTTCTACAAATACATAGTAACAAAGTTTTCCGTACCAATTAATGCCCCATACCCTTTTTTACTAGTTGATTACTTTCATATTTGTAAACTTGCATAATTTGTAAATGTAAAATATAAAATGTATCTTATACCCCAATTAATGCTGTTTTCATTCATTCTACTAAAATTCGCTACAACCCGATGACGGCTCATGACCTCCACTAACTGTCTCAGCCAATCTTGATCCCGAGGACTTCTCATCCCATTCCTGACTAAAGGATGTCCCTCTGGTCAGTCAATACTCCTTGAATCCACCTCAGCTTAGGCCTGTCTCTTTTCATGGTTCCGTGAAGTGGCTATAAGCACTCTCTCTGCCAATCTATTTTCTTCCATCGGAGCCAGATGTCCTGCCATCGTATAATTTTAAAATCTGGACAATGCCTGTTAAATACCTAGTATACTTCTTGATTAGTCAGCCTTCTCCAAATCCCAACAACGAACATTCCACCAATTATTCTTCGAAGGAGTTTTCCTTTTAAGGTTAAGAGGTCTTGCCAATTTGATTTTGTATGCGTATAAGTTTCCGACCCATATAGTAGAACAGGACTCAGGGTTATATATTGAGGGAGTTCAGTCTGTCTAGATAGAACGTGACCGATGAACTGTTTTATTAGCCCAAAGTAACAATGGTTTGCAGATATGAAAAATAAAGGATTGTTAATAAATGTGTAATTATGTTCTTAAAAACCTAAGTTAACATAAAATGTAATTTGTAGTAATATAGTAATAAAATAATATAAACAATTTCAATTCGACATTGTCAATTTTATAAATACAAAGTACAAACTGTATTGATTACTTTAATCTTCGAAGTGTTTGCACGCAATCGATATACTTCTTTCCTGGGAGGCGATAAAGGATCGGGTGGTAATTATTTTATGGGATAGTAGATTAATATTTAGAACGAGCGGCTTATCTGTGAACTTGCAGATCCCCAGGTCTGAGTTACTGATTCGACTCGACACCAATTTTCACCCTCAGCCATAGATTTTTGTCAATTAAAATAATAATGAGGTATATTAAAAGTTAACAAAATCCCATTAAAACATCTAGAAGTAAAAAATAACCCCGCATTCTTATGTATTTAAAAAAAAAAAGAAAAAATATTATAATATTTGCATAAAATAAAGATCCTAGAATATTATTAAAAGTTCATTTAAAGTCAAATGATTTAGCCACGTTATTAGCAGGTATGTTTGAATGGGATTGATAAACAATATATTTCAGCATTCTTCCTAGCGTTATAGAAAATAAATTTATCGCCCAATGTCGATTTTCGTTCGGGGTGTCACATTAGCTTCGATGCTTGACAAATCTGTTCTCAATATCGAATATGACGCTGTCATAAAGGCACTAAATTTATAATATAATATCGGCCTTGGGCCATTTTACCTCGTCATATTCAGAGCTCAACAAAAGCTCAATTAAACTGCTTAGGGTTATTTACGAGAGCCAGCCTCGATCGGTTACTTACAGAGAATATATATAATTATAATATACTATACATCTTATAATAATAACTTTAAGATCCGATTTTTCGTATTAGAAAAAGATTTATGATTTAAGTAAACACTGAATGTATGATTGATATCTTCACCGATCTCAATCTTGGTTCTATGCGTGTACAAATAATATATTTAAATCATGATTTATATTTTTATTTTTACAGAAAATCTAAACATTAAGGAATCCACGTTACAAAAATGGATTTTCCCGATTAATGCTCCTATCATTTTTATTTAATTTAAATAGGGTTTATGTAAGAGTCTGAGCGGAGTGTCTCAGTGGTAGAGCGCTGAGTTGCCATGCCAAAGGCACTGGGTTCGATTAAATTACTGGGACCTATGGGATCTACGACCCTCTTGTGGCTTACCCAGCCTCTATAAAGTGAGTACCTTATTTTTGAAAAAACGTTGTCTATGAAACAGTACAGTCTCTACCATGTACTGAGCCCCAGACCATTCACGGGATGTAGTGGCACAGGTTTTTTTATTTTTATGCAAGAGTACTAAAGTACTGTTGTTTTCTTGTCAAAAGTAGTACTCCACTGTTGGCGAAGCTCAGTGTGCCAGAAATGGCCAGGTAGGCAAAGCTCTCTAAAAAAATGCTTTAACCGAATTTGAATAGTATATTATATTTGAAAAATTTCCACTATCGTAATTAAAAAGGTCCTTGGTGTACAATTCACTACTCATCCTTCTCATATCATATCATGTTGTCTTTCTGAGAAGCAGCAGCAATTACAGAGGCCATTGCTACTACAAGGAATTTAACTCAATTACCTCTTACTATGACCACGGTTTACCAACAGCTTAAATATTTAGGTCTAGTAAAGAGATTTAAATAGTTAATCAGACAGAGAGCGCATCGGCTCTAATTTCCTTGTGATGCATTTTAATTGATAGATTATATTGTAAAATCAGTTTCTAAAGTGCATTTCATGCAATTAACAAAAAAATTAAGGATACAAAACTAGGTAAGCTATTTAAGAATGTTGAATAATATTAATAATTACATTTTGATCAACAGAATTGTCTAACTAAATGTTTTTTGCAGGTATTTGTGTGCTCTTTTCATGATCTTGACTGAATGTACGTAAGTAAGTACCTAACATGGTTAGTCTCGTTGTTTGGGAATGAAGTAAAAAATAATCTTAGTTACCGTTTTAATGTTAATTAGCATAGATTTCAGTGGAATTATTAGGTAACACCACGAACCCCGGGGAGACCCCATTCCTACTTCCTCATTAATTTTTTTTAAATCGTTAATTAACTCAGGCCGTAAAAACATTATTTTCCTTAAAGCAGCGCTCATAAAAATATAATTTTAACCCATGTATTTCGTTATGATATTATAGAATTAAATGATCAGTGCTTTCATAAAGTATTAAATATTTTTTTCACAGACCTAAGGTAACTCTCAGTTTTCGTTATTATTATGTATAAATATACAATTAAAAAATCAAAGAGCCATTTGTAGATGATTCTGCACTCTTGATTAGCTGTTCAGGCGCCATTTGTGTTGAATTGTGCGTTTGTAGTGTCTAAAAAAAATTACTAACAATTTATAGATTAGTTAATCTCTCTTTTTTATCTAACCATTTTTAAAAAGCTTTGTGTTTCGAAGATCGTTACTTCTAAAAAATTAAATATTTTTTTATAAATGTTTCATATCTAGAAATGTAAAAAATTTAAATAGAAAATAGATGACTGGAGTATTCTAAAAGTGTTGTAAAATGGTCAGGGAGAGCAGTCAATGATTGCACAAAATAAAAATGACTTACTTATGTACTTTATTAATGACTTAGGGGCCATAAACCCTACTCTAAGCTTTAGGCAATCTTCAGGGCAGTGACTTGAAGAGCTTGACTCTTCAGTTGGAGTATTCATATCACTGCCTTGAATGTGGATTAAATCTTAGGCCGAAACTTAGGCACTGTGAAATAAATCATTCTTATTTTATGTAATAACAAGACATACAAACAGGAACCTGTGCTGCTAACCAAACAAACCATTATTTCCCTTTCAGCCTAAAGTATACCAACTTAAAAAAATAATAGTTGCCACAATTTACGCATAGTTATGTAGGAAATAAATTATACATAAAAAAATGAAGTTTCGTTTCTATTCACCCCACTGTTTATATTCACCCCGGTTTACGGTAGTTTTTGCGTGAAAGAGAGATAAACATAGAAACTTTCACATTTATAATATTAGTAAGATTGACAGGATATCAAAACAAATAGTTTCACTCATGTTCTTTCAGTTATTTAAACAATTATGACCATGTGATTTGCCTTTATTTATCTACTATAATGAATTCTCCACAGTACCTAAAAAACTGTAGGGGGTTTTTACTTTTTTACTCCACGTACCCCCGTGCGCCACCCCCCTAAATCCGCGCTTGCTGTAGCCTATGTGTTATTCTGATGTATAAACTATATTACTGTAAAGTTTCATCCAAATCCATTCTGTAGTTTTTACATGAGAGAGAGGCAAACATACAAACTTTCACTTTTATAATATTAGTAAGATTTACTACACCCCCTGACCATTGTACACCACTCGTAAAACCTCAAACGTTTATGATTTTTTTTTCTTGACCTATAACAGTTTCAGTAGTATGTAATAGTAGAAAAAATAATATGTAACAATAGTGGGGATTTACAACTAAAAATAGTAAACCTAAATCATGTTGGCAATAATAAATGACAAGTTTTAAAAGTGTTGTTTCGAAAAATATTTGTAAATTATCGGTTTGATATTATTTTTTTATATTATTATAAGGATGGTAATTGTGAGCATTATGATTCTTTTTATCACCCAACTTTAGAGGTTCAATCAATTTCAAGGCTATCCGATTCTAAAATAATTTTCATCTCGAGTGGTCTTATATTATACTTTATATGGCAAATAGGGTGACGGGAGGGGGTGGGGCGGGGTGTTAATAAAAGTGTCCTCAAAAGCGGAAAGAAATCTGAATTTCAGTTAGTCGAGTGGGTGAGGGGGTTAATTGAATAAGGTTGCCAGAAAAGCGGCAACTTTAAGAGTTTGATATTCCAATCCAAATCCGTTAAAGCTCCTTTATCCGTCAATGAGTATCATTGAGATTCCTACTGAGGCGCTAAGCCATTTTCATCCCCGCTCCCTCCTCCCCCATTCACGGCACTTATCATTAACCATCATAATAAAAAGAAGAAGCGAAATATTTTTAATAAATCGGATTCGACATTTCACATTCCATCAATTCACACAAGGCCTCGATTGATATCAAATAAATAGTAACAGTAATACTAATAGATCCAATACATTTATTAATAAGCAAAATAATGATAAAATATTTAAAATTAAAATAATATGCGATGCCATCGGAATTCTACGGTTAATGCCGAGCGTATCACATGCAAAGGTAGGGAATTTTACATTTTAAAATTGTAAACAAACTGCGAAATATGCCCTAGGCATGCTCTAATTAATTAAATAAATAAAAACAATAATAATAAAAAATTAACTAGTGCAAAAAGATATAACCATGCTAATGATAGAATATTTAAAATTAAAATGAAGCTTATGCTATCTGGATTCTACGGTTAACGCAGTGCGAACAACTTACTAAAGCTACGGAATTTTACTTTGTATAATAGTAAACAAACTGCGAAGTATGACCTATGCTTACTGTAATTAATAAACTAAATTATAACGATAATAATACTAATAAATTGACCAGTACAAAAATTTATAACCAAGCTAATGACAAAATATTAAAAATCAAAATAAACTCCTATGATATATAGATTCTACGGTTAATGCCTTGTGTATAACTTATAAAAGCTATGGAAATTTAATTATTAAATTGTAAAAAAAAAACACTGCGAAATATGAACTAGATATGGTCTAATTAAAACAATAACACAAAAAAATTATCCAGTACAAAAAGATATAACCAAGGTAATGATAAAATATTTAAAATTAAAATAAAGCTTACGCTATGTGGATTCTAGGGTTAATGCCTTGCGTACTACTTACAAAAGCTACGGAATTTTAATTTTTAAAATTATAAACAAACTAATCTACTTATTGTATGACCTAGGCGCGCTATAATTACTAAAATGAATTAAAGTAAGCATGCTCTAATCAATCAACTAAATAATAGTACTAATAATTTAACCAGTGCAAAAAGAAAATAATAGAGCATTTAAAATTAAAGTCGATTTCATCTAAATTATACGCTTAACGCCGTGCGTTATTCTACTTATTTGTAATTACTTATAAAGCCTATGGAATTTTACTTATTAAAATTGTAAACAAACTGCGAAATATGACATACGCTTTTCTAATTAATCAAATAAATGATAACAATAATGCTAATAAATACATCAGTATCTAAAATTAATGATGAAATATTTAGAATTAATGTTAAAGTCGATGTCATCTGATGCATACATTACACTAATTTGTAATTACATACAAAAGCTACGGAATTTTACTTTTTAAAATTGTAAACAAATTGCAAAATATGACTTACGCATACTATAGTTAATTAACTAAACCAATAAACCAAACTAAGATGCTCTAATTTATCATAAAATAATAACAATAATAATACTAATATATAAAAACCTATATACATAACCTAACCAATATATAAAAAAATAAACAAAATAATGATAAAATATTTAAAATAAAAATAGAAGATTATGAGTGCTATCTGGATTATATATTTTACACTGTGTATTATTAAACTAATTTGTAATTACATACAAAATATATAGAAATTCACTTTATAAAATTGTAAGCAAACTGTGAAACATGACCCAGGCATGTTTACTATTAGATAATTATTGTACTTATTTAAAATATAAAATGATTCTGTTTCATATTATTTATGCATAAGATAACAGCTCGTTAATGACAAATGATCAATATTTTAACACAATTAAATTGTATAAATAATTGTTAAATAAAACTCAGAAACGTTTAGTATCAAATGAAAAATATTAGATCAATAAAATTAAGGTTTATCTATTAATGCTATTTAAAAAAAATGGAGATGATAATTGAAACATTGTAAATATATTATTATTGTTTTTAAAAAAAGTTTGTATCGTGAATTATAACACTTTATCTCAATCGAAGAAAATAATAGTGATGAAAAATACTTCATATTTGAATAAAATATAAAAAAAAATTAAAAAAATTGTGTCTTTAAGGTGATCTAATGATACACGCACATGTTTTTAATATCACTTTTATTGAATACTATAAATACAAGTTGCTATAAGATATAAATATAACCAAAAACTAGCCTCGTGGCAACAACGTGGTAAGAATTACATTTAACTGGGAGGTTACCCACGGCTATCTTTATACTAGAAATCACAACAAAAAGTAATTGAAATTAATTAAGAAGAAGGGCGCAATCACTGTTTTCTTTTTTGTTTGTTTCCTGAAAATCGATGTTTCGGCCAAAACTTGTGAGCCACTATTAACAATGAAACAATTAAAGTCCTTTCTATGGAAATATTTATTTATTTTTTCTTGATTTTTTCACTATTTTAATTTTAATTTCACTACTTTGTAATCTCCAGAGGCTGATAGATCCCCTTTTCAGGCGCCATATAAAGAACTTAATGTAAGTACATGTAACTATGTAAATGTACAAAGGACTTTAAATTTAAAGATCAATTGCAGATGGGGAAATTCCTCTTTTTTTTACTACATTTATTCTATACTTATTACACAAACATGCATTTATTTGTATTTTTTTATTTTAGTTCTAGTCTCTCTGAAATATTCTCAATTTTTAAAAAAAAAATTATTGCTGTGATTTTGGAAACTGGAACTACTAAACATATTGGCTTCTGTGCCGTTCAGTGTTTTTCAAAAACACTGTTTTTCTTGATCGCTTCATGCTAACTAAAAAAAAAAGTAACTATTTTTCAAATATTTTGTAATATAATTCTGACTATAATATTATATTATTATATTAATTTCTCGGCGATTTTTAAATTTTAGTTCTGTTTTATATATTTAAGCCGAGAATGTCTCGTTGTTTTAAACTTAACAGTTCTAAAGATAAATAGTATGAATTCGGGTAAGATTTGCGGTACATCTGGGATTTCTTCCCAAAGTTAAACGTGGAATGGAATCCACCCTTTCCCAAGAGGATGTCTAAGTTTTTACATTAATAAAGTAGTTGTGGTTCCCACTGATATTTAAAATTTAAAAGAGAAATCTTTGAAAGAGAAATGTTTTAAATTAAAATTCAATACTTGCAATTTACAATAACAACAAAACTTATTCCAAAAGCTGAATATATACTATTCCAAATTTCAATTATTTATTAAAATATATACTATGTTTGACATAATAATGGTGTATACTGTAGATAAATAAAACACTCACGCACATACACGCTTTTTGTGGTTTTAATTGATAGTTTAGCGAGGATAAAGTAATCGATTATACAGAGCAATATTTTATAGAGTTTGATTATTGTTTTCATGTTATATCGGAATAAATAATGTTCTTGAATAAATTAGGATGAAGACAGTTTTACCCTTCAATCTCAAATAACCACCCAAACAATAGACAGTTCCAAAAAAGAATTCACACTCATTCTTACTAAGAAACTTGATCTTTAATTAATATATTAGATATATTAGAAGCAAAATAAATTCCAAAAGTAGCATCTTCTATTCATTATTCGATTCAGATATCCGATTAAAATTAGAACTAATAAAAGAACAAAAAAAGTTTAGTGCGGAGGGTTCAAATGACTGATTAACTGCTGGTGGTCATCCCCTTTTCTTTGTAATGCAAATTTAGTTGCCCGGGAACGGTTTATTCTGAAGCTGCAGGCTTTGGGAGTGTATTGTTCCCACTTAGCTCCTAACGTTTCAGTAAATAGATTTTCTTTTTTAACTTATCCAACTCCCTTCAAGTTTTACTTTTAAATATACTGCAAACACTACAGAAACTATGAGAAAGAAATCCATATCAATCGCTTGATTTTTCATCGTAAATATTTTATTGAAAGAGAAAACAATTTCAGCAACTCCTATCCATAAATACATTGGTTAGAATCATTCAAGTAAATAATAGTTTTATCAAATGTTTACATCCTATACGCAAAGTCAAGTGTCAACCCCTCGATCCTACTAGCCCTGAAGAAGGCCTGCAATGTGGGACGAAACGTCGGCTTACCAATAAGCAGTTCTCTCGATATAAGAGAATTTTCTTGGCCTCCATCGTGACCATTTTCTTCCTCATTTATAAAAGGGCAACTAATACTATTCGACATTTTAATGTTTATAGTATTTTTTCCGCTTTACATTATTAGGCCAATAACTTTTAAAAGTTGTATTTTTTAAAACTTTTTTTTTATATATATATTTTTTTTTTTATATTAACACTTTATTGAAATATTACAATCTGCCACTTATGGGCAATAAGTAATAGTGCTGTGTAGCTTACAGTCATTCCATAACAAAACAATAATATAAACAAAATAAAATAAATAAATATATACATGCGGAAAAATATATACATGCGGTAACAGAAAGAAATTAATGCGGTAATAATAATATTAAAGTAAAATAAATAATAAAGTAAAATAAATAATAATAATAATACTAATAATAAAATAAAATGCACACATTCATACCCTATAAATAATAAAGTAAAATAAATAATAATAATAATAATACTAATAATAAAATAAAATAAAATGCACTTTTTAAAACTAAAGTTGATTCTTATAATTTTTTTTTTCTTTTTTTAAACTGCATTAAATTCTTCATTTATTTAGGGTAAGAGAAATAAAACCGTTTTCCAGTTGTTGTTTATTCTTAATTTTTACTCTATCACCTCAAGTAAATTACTTAATTATTACCCTAATCACCCGAGGCATCAAATCATAAACACAGCATTAAATCTAATTAATAGATCAATCAAATTAACAGACATAGAATATTTGAAAGAAACTAAAAACAAAATTTTCAAAATCCTTCTGAACAACGCTTTTCCAATCAAACTAATGAATGATTTATGGCATAAACAAATCAATTTAATTAATAATAAAAAAGACAATCACTTACCTATAAATATAAAAAATAAATTAAATACAAAAGTATCTACTAATATTTCAAAAATACATAGCCAAAATAATGCAATAAAAATTAAACTTCTCAATCTAAAATAACTAATTTTTTTATAAAAGAAACCAATAATATAGATCCACTTATAGACAATGATAAAATTCATATAGTAACTAATTAAAACATAATAAAATTAAATATAATAGTATAACCTATATCAGAGGCTTATCAGAAAAAATCGAACCAACGTTTAAAAATTATGACATACCAGAAATGAAGATATCACACAAAACAAGAAACCCAATCAAAAACATAATAACAAGTCAAAAGGATAAGATACCAATTCTGAAAAACAAAAAATTAATATACCAACTTACTTGTAATAATTGTGATGGAATATACATTGGACAAACAAGTACACATTTAAAAAACAGAATTTATCACCATCAAAATAACCTTAAACCTAAAGCTAAAACAAGTGCCGCATTATCTGCACACTGTAAAAAAAAATTACACACTTTTGATTTTGATAAACCTAAAGTTTTGCATAGAGAAAATAATACTATTAAAAGAAAACATTTAGAAGCTTTATTGATAAATGATAAATTAGAAAATACTATAAATGATAGAAAAGAAGCAGGAGAAATCAGTAAATTATATTCTTCCATAATTTTGAAATTAAAAAATAATAGATCATAACATGCCTTATACTTTGAAAACAAATAAGATAATAATTAAAATAACCTAACCATATAACCTACTAGTAGATCTTTTAAAAAAAATTTCCATATATTTCATTATTAATTAATTGATTTGATAAAATATTTTTTTAAATTTTATATATAAAAAATAAAAATAATAATAAATAAATGTTTATATTAAAAAAAAATAAAATAAATAAATTTTTTACTTTGAATTATTTTTTTGATGTGCTGTTAAAACATATTTTGTTATTTTATACTAAAGTCAAATGATTCATAGAACTGAAAAAGGATCTAATAGTTCAAAGATCAAAATTTGGTCTTTTAATGCAATATTATTTATTGACCATGGAGGACTAATGATCTCCCAAGAATTTTTAAAACTATGACTTTCCAGGAACCTATACTTACAGTGTGTTATTTTTGGACATTTATGTTAAATTATTTATAGTAATGTAATTATTGTTAATTTATTTATTAAAGTTAAAAGATGCAGGAGAAGAAAAGATTGAGAATGACACCATAGTGTCGAAACGTCTCTAATAGAGTAAAAATTAAGAATAAACAACAACTGGAAAACGGTTTTATTTCTCTTACCCTAAATAAACTAAAGTTGAATAAAACTTGAAAGTAATATTCTTCTCTTCACAGATCCATTGAACAATAAATCTTGTTTTTAAAATATCTATATATTATGAATATTATAAAACTTTAATATGATAATTCCGAAACAAAGTCTATAATCTTTCCATTAAGAGCAAGTGACCAGGCAACGATGCGTCTAATCAGCATCATTGTTTAAAAAAAACATAGTAACATATAATATTACACATTATTTTAACAAATTATTATTCTAACCTATGAATATAAAAAAAGGATAGAATTAATTATAATCTGTTTGAAATAATTTATATGTATTATCTATTTACACTATTAAAGTGGGATATGCCATTTATACTGTAGATTAAAAGGATCTTGTCGTTTCAGTTTTCTTAATGGTTCAATGCTGCTTGTGTATTATTATTTGAAAGACTCTTAGACTTGTGATAATAATTTTTGATAATGGAACAAATAATAGCTATCCCCCCTCCCATTTCAGTCCCTTATGTAACTTTAAATATTAATATTTGAATTAATAATATCTTCTTTGCAATATTAAAATATCACTTGAGCCACTTTTGGGAATTTGTATACTTTTTAATATTCGGTTCGATTCCTAGAATCAACTGAATTCGCCACTTAGTTTTGTCAAAGATGACTTGTAATGAAAATATCTTATGTGGCTACCAAACTTGACACATACAATGAAAAGACAAAAATAAAATATTGTTTACCCATTCAAAATAATTCATGCAAACAAAGCCTCAATATATTTATCTTAATTTAATTCTGTTCATTTTGATATTGATTATAATAATATGAAACAATCATGTTGATAATGAACAAAAACATATCTTCTAATCAGTAAGCTTAGATATTGGTATAAATTTTGTAAGGGGAGCGGGGTAGTTTTGTGTCTTACTAAAGTACAGGAACGAGGTTCAAAACTGGTTGTGGCAGATAACTTATTGAGTCTTTAACAGCCGAGGATCAGACCAGTGGGATCTATAGACCCTCCTAGGGCTCATGCAGGCAATGTAAAATGGGTTACCTCTACGGAAAAACCTGCCGGTTGAGCAGATACACAACCATGGGCTTAGATATAGCTCCTAGGATGTAATGAACGCAATACTTGTCATTGTTTGTAGTGATACATATTAATTTTTCCAATTAATTTTATAAAACATGAAATTTTTATCAATGTCATCGAGTGTCTACTTAGAACTTGGTTATGGCACGTAAGATATTTTTGCGTGATAAGTTCTCGAAGCCCAAAATGTAATTTTCGTTTTAAAATTTAGTGTAAGGAATATGTGGACCTTATTTAAATGACAATAGTAAATGGTTTATCGTGAGAGATTTTCATAGATATAAATAATCCCGCTGATGGTAAGACTTTTATTTAGATCTGTTAGAAGCCGGATCATATATTATCTAGAAACCTATTTGGGCTCACCCAGCCTCTTTAAAGTGGGAACCCAAAAAAAAAGGTGGGGAAATCTGGCGGTTGAGCGTGATTTAGGACAAATCACCTCCCTGCACAACTGTTGTCCTTGAAACAGTGACAGCCTCAACCATGCATTAAACCCCAGACCCGTTCACGGGTTCTAGTGGTACAGGTTTTATATACATTGCTTTCTTACTTAAAAGGCAACTCATAACAATAGGTTAGCCCTGTAGTATCCTTAGCCTTATAGGGCGGCGGACATTATTATCGACCGGCCGTTGGGAATACGAACAGGTACAAAGAGGCGGAGGATGCGGCTGTAGGTAATTATGTGGGGGGGGGCGGAAGGTGTTGAAAATAGTTAGTAAATATTTAGAGGACTGGGAGGGGGGACTATGCTAAACTCAAATCAGTGCCGCACTGCGCCAAGAGCTTCCCTTTTTTCCAGCGGCCTAAACATCATGTAACTGCGGATTATCGTCTATACAACTTTTATACCTCCTACAATCCCATCCTGTCCGATCTTCCGATCCTCCACTTCTGTGGACCAGCCACTTCATCCTGTCCTTCGTAGCTGAGTTTCCCAAGTGTTGCCAATGCCTAACATGGTTCACATAAATAAACAGTAACACCGTTGTTTTAAAAAATAATCCAGCTTAATTTACTGCATCAAAATTTTTTCTTGTGATGATAGACACTGAAACTAATTTCGTATATATGGGTTTTGAAAAAAAAAATTAGAAAAAAAATTATAATTTCAAAAGGTTTTCATAATGGGAAGATATATATATATATAATAGCTGACCCGGCCACGAGTTTCTGTGGCTGCTATAATAGTTTTAAAAATGTTACATTAAGATTTGAATTTTAAAGAAACAATGAATGAAAAAAATGAATTAAAGAGATTTTTGATTTTACATTCTATTCATCTTATATCTAAGAATATTATATAATAAATAAATAATATACAAAATTCTTAACTGATAAATATAAACATTAGTTTAATGAATGAGGTATATCATGGTTGATTTTTAAATATGGTTAGTAATATTGTTTTAAATTATAATAATATCATTGAAATCGGTCCAGTAGTTTCGGAGATTAGCCCGAACAAATATCGTGACATGAGATTTTTATATATTAAGATAAGATGTGTTATTTATTATATGATAGGGGCTGAACTCAGAATCTACTAGACCTACAGAGCTGCAGTTGGGCTCAAATTGTAGCAAATATAATCTACTTTAAAAATGGTTATCTATTTTTTTCCAAAAACGCACCGATTAGGAGATACAGAAATTTCGAGGTTTTTCGCCAGCAAAAGTTTTCCCACCCGTTTTTTCGGAAGCGAATTTGTATTTACACTACTCAGACATGCCCTTACAAAATATCAAAATTGCAGCAGGTTCGAAAAAAATATAATATTGCAAAAAAAAATATTGCTGTCATTAATCGCAATAAAATAGCCTATATTTTAAGTTGGACAATGTTACATATCTGTGCGAAATTTAATTAAAATCAGTTCAGTAATTTCGGAGATTAGCACGGATGAACATCATGACATGAGATTTTTATATATTAAGATATATATATATATATATATATATATATATATATATATATATATATATTTGTTTATTTATTAATTTACTACCACTCATAAACGGTCTTGGATTCAGTATCCACTATATATATATATATATATATATATATATATATATATATATATATATATATATATATATATATATATAATGCTAGTGAACGTACTGTTTCTAGGACAACGGTTGTGCAAGTAGGTGATTTTTCCATGAACTCAACCGCCATGCTTTCTCCAATAAGGAATATCCATTTTATAGAGTCTGAGAATCCCCAGGGAGATCTGTAGATCCCACAGAGTCCATCTATGTCAGTTAAGGGAATAAATAATAAATCTTTTGGAGCCTATAAAAACTCATTACTCAAATGGAAACAAATAAGCATGATAACAAAAGCAGTTAACCTAAAAGTTAGTCATTCTTCTTTCCACGACTCCTCTTGAGTATTTTCGAATTAAAAAGTTGTACGTGTTAGCTCCTGATGGAAATGGTCGCCTCCAAGTTTCGCTTTGACAGTGGCCGCCCTCAGCTGACCCAGAATAATTAACCGGTACAGGCAACTTCCCCGCAACTAATTCCCAACAAACGCCAATATTACTTTCCAAGTTCATCGTCTGTTTAGCTGAAATGAAACCACTTCTAAGCGAGAACGAAAAAAAAATGTAAGAACTCGGAACAGAAGTCTCCCTCTGAAAAAGCAATATTCCACAACAGTCTTTGGAATTAAAGACGGATTAGTTTATCAAGTGCCAGGTCATTTTCACGTTGAAGGGAGAAAAGGGCTTTTTATAAGGAGGACCAAGGAGAGACGAAATTGGGTCAAAGGAGATTGGATAATTATTGGTTTAGTTTATACCAAGGCTTAGAGATCTAACAAAATTACCCCCGCCCCCTACCCCACTCCCCCCACCTCTGCCATTGGTATCAACTTATAAGTGAACTCTTGCCAACTTAATGAGTTTAAACAAGGGTCGTTGAAAATTTTAAATACTTCATAATTCGTTTCTTAAAGCTATCTTTCTTAGTCGTTTACTCCAGCGAGCTTCTCCAGCATCTCATTAAATAAACTGAATAATGGAAATATATATTTATGTATCACAAATAAAATTATATAATATATAAAATTAACCCAATATATAATTAAAATAACATAATTATATATAAGATATATAAAATAACATTGTGTCAACTCCCGCATATCAGACAAGCCCTGAAGAAGACCGGTAATGTGGGTCGAAACTTTGGCTTACCGATAAAAAGTCTCCCTATATAAGAGAATTTTCTTGACCTCTACCCGGACCATTTTCTTCCTCATATATACAAGGTAAACTAATGTTATTCAACAAATAAAATAACATAATACAAAAAATAACACAAATTCTACAAATAGTAGCGATAATAACAAAGTTGTTTTTTGTTTTTTTTAATGAGGAGCACATCGGCAAAAACAAAAGAAGCATTTTAAGTAGATAAGTGCATTGACAATGTTTTTGGTAGCTTTTAAATTTGCATTTTACATCTTCAAAATTTAAAAAAAAAATGTTTTAATATATAATATAATTAATTTCTTATGTAATTTATGGTATTTTTTTATTATATCTAATCTTAAATTTACTTTAAAACATCAATAAAAATAAACAAGAATTTATGTATTTATTTAAATCCATTTTTATAAAGATTTTGTATAGTGTAATGTGTTAAATAGAAAAAAGTCGATCATAATGAAATATGGTTAGGGGGCAGAATACCCTACGCGCAAGACTGTTGAGTAATGAGTGCCGCTGAATTGCATATCTAGTGCTCACAAGGCATTAATAGTTCTACTTGGCTGTGAAATAAAACCTTTACAACTTTATAATAAAACAATAAAAATTAATTTATAAATGTATAATAAACACTATTAATAATCCTTTGTAACTAAAAATCCCTGTACCTTTTTTTTATGTTATCATTTAGTTCAGAAGTTTCAAAGCTTAAAATATAATTTTAAATTATTTAATTATATTCGATCCTATAAAATATTATAGAAATAGGGTACCCAAAATAAGGGGGGAAATCTGGCGGTTGAGCGTGACCTAGGACAAGTCACCTCCTTGCAGAACCGTTGTCCATGAAACAGTACAGTCTCTACCCTGTACTGAACCCCAGACCCTTCATGTGCTGTAGTGGTACAGGTTTTTTTTTTTAATTATATTCGATGTATATACAATAAAGATTTAGGCTTAATAATTATAAATATAAAAAATAATAATTATTTTTTAATGAATTTATTCAATATTAGTGACCAGACGGAGGTTGAGAAAAAATAAATTTAAACCGAAGTGTATGAACAGAAAGTTTTTAAATTTATTATTTTATAAATAATTTGTTTTTTTTGTAGTTAAAAAATTTAAATTACAATATATGTTGAGTATTATTTTATGTTTCTTTATAAAACCTTTTTATATTTAAATATTATTAAATATTAAATTAAGTATAATATAAATCTAAAATATTTCTGACAGCTTTGATTTTTTTCGTCCCTGACCTTGCACTAAAATGAAGTTTTATTTAGTTTTTCGCTCTATAGTGCAATGAGAATAATACACTCGTTACGTAGACATAAAACCCAAATTGCCTATAAAAAAATTCCTGCATAAACGTTCTCATAACGGAAACTATGGAAAGGCTTATGGAGGTATGGGGCTGTAAAACCCATGAAATTAGAGAGAAAATGCCGGAAAATTGAGAAGGATCGGAACTAATTGGGATGCCTGATGATGGCCATTAACTCAAAGCGGAAATAACCAGGAGTGGAAATAAACAGGGGGTTGCAAATATCCATCAACCCCAACGGGGGACAATAGCGTTTAACCGATATCTTTATTTATCGCTGTAGATTTGTACTGCTTGTCCAATTGGCCAAGGAAAATTGTGAATCGGGTTCCATTAGCCAGCCGCAGGCCAACTCTGCTCAATTATATCCCAGCTGTCAGCTATCCTCCCTCAGCCTCTGATCATATTCCAGGAATGTATTGAATAACATTTTAACATTCAATTAACATTAAAATTAATATAATTTATTCAAATTCCACATTATTTTTCCGATTCATGGATTTTTTTGTTGAACACTTTTATTATAGTATCAGATTTTTTATATAGATGTATAAAAGAATAATACACTCATAGTTATATAAAAATTATACAATGAAGTAAATTAGTTATCATATTTAGAATTATTTAATATATTTTCTGTACTCGTTTAACACTATTTTCGGTACATATACAATTGAAATGTTATTAAAAACATCTGTACTGAACAACTTGTAAAATGACCTGGAAACAAGACAATCGATGATTAACTGTTTAAATGGAATCTTTCTTTTCCCATTTAGTTCGGATTTAGAATTTCGCTTCTTCGTGTCCGTGTCCGCAAAAGTTGTAAACAATCAGCTAGTTTAAACAATTTCAAATGGAATGAAACGATTGTATTAGCTGCAGTACTTGGTAACGAAGTAGTGTTTCTAGAACCATTGTAATTATGCCAGGAAGTGATGTGGGGGGGGGGTAAGGATTGTACATAATCGTCTGGTTTTACAATTATGAAAGTACCCGCTTCAGAAGGCTCCTGATTAGTTAGTCCACTGCTTTTATAACATAATATATATTATATAAGGAAGAAATAGTTGGGGGTGCAGTCAATGAAAACATCAAAATAAGTATAACTTATTTATTATGTTTCGACGTTTCGGCCTACAATGTAGGCCATCTTCAGGGCGAATAAAACAAGCTGCAGGTTAGGGAGCTCAGAGACAAGTCCTGAAGTTCGCCCTGAAGATGGCCTACATTGTAGGCCGAAACGTCGGCACATGATAAATAAGTTATACTTATTTTGATGTTTTCATTGACTGCACCCCCAACTATTTCTTCCTTATATTAGAAGATACAGTCGACCAACTTCTCTAACATTAATATATATTATGTGTTTGCACAGAGTCTCACAATGACCCCATTATTTCTCTCACAGACAGTACAGTCGTTACTATGTACTGAAACTTCATGGGGTATCACTGTACTGGTTGTATATGTATACATACTATATAGTCAATTTTTATTTGTTTTTGTTTTTTTTTGCTATTTTTTAAATTTATTTTCAATCAATAATATTGTTGACTGTATTAAAACATTATGTAATATATTTAATTAGGTAATTTAGAGACACTTGACTAATGTAAGTAAAGAATAAGCGGTGCGGAGAGAAGAAAGTCTAATGGAAAGAATATCTCAATAACTCGCCAACTTAGCTGACGTGAAGATAATTTTATCATCTGGGCAAGTGATAATGTGTTCAACCCCCCTCGGTTTTGCCTAGAAAGTCGAATGAAAAATGTAGCTGAAAGAATTTATTAAGTTTGCCCCTGACTTAATTCCTCCTACTTTATTCTGGTTCCTCTCGTTAGTAGGTGACAACTTGAATGCTTTATTCGCCAACTTTAACGAGATCATAAAGCCCTCACACTAACCTCGGTACTAAAAATTTGAAGGCTGTTACACTGATCACACTGGTAACAAGCTTACGAGCCCGATCTTAAATTTTATTTTTAAAGTTTTTTTTATTTTAATAAATTAATTAAACAGCCTCAATGTGATTTTTTTTTATTATAATTGTTGTATAAGTTATCACTTTTTTTTCAGTCATACTTATTTTTTTATTCATATCATTACCATTTACCAATTATTCTTAGCGTGAGAAAATCACTTTATTGATGTCAATTAAAATCGTTTTTGATGTATATGATTGTCAGGGGGTGCAGTCAATGATAACACAAAAATTAAGCAAAACTTAATTTTTATTAATCGTGCCAACGTTTCGGCGTACATTGTAGGCCGTCTTCAGGGCAAATAGTGGGTGTGGTGACTTGTCAAAACACTTAAAAATGTCAACAGTCACACACAGACATATATATATATATGCATCCCTTTAATTAACAAAAATGCAATACAGAAGGCCTTTTATTTGCTAGCCAAGAGCTAAGCATTAAGGCCGGGTTCACTCTAAAGCGGTATAAGATCAGCATTATATCGTAAGTAATACACGATGCGCGATTCGCACAGACAGGACTATGAACAGGAATAGGGAGACTATATAAAAGGTTCATATCGCAAGTGACATATCTCTTCAAGTACCACTTTTCGATCTCCTCAACGATTTGTATCGTCCGATATTTCGAGTGATATGACGGGAAAAGAAGATAAATCGGAATTTTTTTTTTTATAATTCTAGCGATTGCTCATGAGTGCATCTGGATCTATTCCATTGCTGAATATTGAAAATAAAGTTGTTGTTTTTTCTGTGCACTCTGTACTTATATATGAATCAATAAACAACCACAAATTCTTCCATACTTGAGCTCATTTTTATGAAAATCGTTTACTCACCAATTTTTTCGCAGGCAATTTATCGGCTGTTATAGAAACTTCCAGCAATTAATCGCTTGTCTTATATCCCCTCAGGATGAACGCGGTCTAAGAAACAGCTGAGCAGATCTACAAGTGGAACTTTGATAGGTACGTCATTTGCGAAATCTCACAGGTTTAAGTTCATAAACATGGTTTGATTTACTGACTTAATGAAGCTCTGTTACATTTAGCCTTTTGTTTTTTTCATTTTTAGGTTTTATTCTTCTGTTACGATTTGAATTATTTGAAATATCGTTTTTCAACTGAAAACTAGAGCTTTAATTCCCCATTTCAAGGACTGCCGCGTATCTGGAAGCATGTCATCTGCACAAAACTCTTCCAACAAACCTTTCCCATTTACTTATTTTCTCTTCTTTTTAGAAAAGCTTTTTATTTTTATTTTAAAATTAGAAAAAATTGTTTTCTTTTGAATTGAATAATTTCTTCATTGAAATATTGCTTCCCATTCCAGTCAAATAAGCCGGTCAAACCTTTTATTGTGGTTTCAAGTAAACTTTGTTATAACTTTGTAGTGGTCAGCGCCACTTCTACACCGAGTTCGCGACACCAGTTTAAATAAAACTGTTCTTTTATTTAGTATCAATCTTATTTTCTATTACATATTTTATGTTAAACGTGTATATGTAATATGTTTATAATAAAGATATATGTGATACATGTACAGCCTCTTATTGTCCTGAGCTAAAAATAATATAATATATGTATTCCTTCTTGGTATTTTTATGTCCCACTAATTCTGGAGGCTCACATCCCGCCCTGCCATGTCATATGGTTCATAACTTTGACTACCGATCATTGGTATTTCCTTGGTTTCTCTTTTCGACACTATTTTAACTCACCGATCCTTCGTACTTCGTTGGTTCTTCCCTTTGACACTATCGATCTTCCTTCACCTTTCTCTCTTTACACTATTCCTTAAACGCGCTCTGACGGTCTTCTGGTTCGTTGGACTAGGGATAGTTAAAACATCGATATAAGGAGAGAAAGGGAGAGAGGGAACGGAGAGAAAGAGAATGAGATAGATAGATAGACAGAGAGAGAGAGAGAGAGGGAGAGAGAGAGAGAGAGAGATTAACCGAAACAAATATTAGTTCGGCGTTACCTTTTTATTTAAGTCAAATAGAAAGTTCCATAGCACTGAAAAAAAAACTAGCGCTACTCAGTATTAAATACTGTCAGTAATATCGTTTCCCTTCATTTTTTTTTATATACCCCCAAACTATTTTTGAGGTAGACAAAAAGGATTGTTAAGCTAATCACAATGAACTTGAACAAGGCAAACATTTGCGACGAGATCAGTTTTTTTTTCATTTTTTGCTCGATTCGAGGCAACTGCATACCACTTTAAAAATCTCTTGTTGGTAGCACATATTTTTATCGTCTTGTTATCGGCAATTTTCCGAAAAATCGGTGTTACTGATGCATTGATCTTAAAAAAAGAAAGCAATAATACAATTTGTTGATGAAGCTAAGATCTGAAAAAAAAAAGGAATTAGAATATTGCGTTTTATAATATTCTTAGTTCAGAGGTCAGGCGATGTACTTCAAATAAAATAACTTTATTGTATCAAAATGCCAATTAATAATTAGTAATATTAATTTTGTTTTTATAAAAATTATGTTAGGATTTTTTTATTCCTGTTGTAGTGTTGCATATTTGATCTGGAGTCTAGGGCTGCGAAATTGTTTATTAAGAAGCTCTTTAATTAGTCTTAACATGACATAAAGACAACAAATTGTACTTTTCATTTTATTTATCTTAATCTTGTATTATTATTATTATTCAATAAATAAATAATATGAGGCCTTGAAGAGTGAGGATTGGGTTAGCGAAGGTGGCAATAAATGACACCGCGAGACAATGAAGCGTAGTAGAGTAATCAATAAGTTGGCACAATATTTTTCTGTTAATCCAGGCTGAGCATTTATAGTCAGTGATCCCTGGAATTACTGCTCCATTCCTCCCTTCGACCATACATTCATCCATACACCCCTATTTTTTTCCCCTTTTCAATTTTTCCTAAATGTGCATTGTGGAGCGTAGGATTGGAGGGGCAGAACAGGAAATCATTGCCGGGATTGATGGGGATCGTGCTTATTGTTCTGGCGTGGAGGGGGTAGCTGGGGAGAGGGGAGGTGAAGGGTAACGACTTTTTGATTTTTGGTATTCCAGTTTGAAATTGATGAGACAAAGTAGATTTTGATCTTTTGACCCCCACTAACTTCTCTTAACTTAAGGCCTTTTGTGGCCTTTCCTTTATTTTCTTTAGCTGTCTTTTTCTTTATTTACTTGCTAAATTGATTTATAATTACTATTTGTCAAAGGAAAAATAATTAATTATTAAATCCTTATGTTTATAACTGGCCAAAAATCACATGTTATAACTCCTGGGATTTTCAGAAAATACTCTTTGTTCTTAAATCTCATCAGTTCCTAGAATTTTTCTATCGATTTTTTTTTTACACTTTTTGGACATCCATTCATTCAATCTTCATGAACAATTGAACGAATTGCTTTAGTCTGATTAATTCGAGGAAATTCTAGGATCGATAAACCTGTGTATTAGAATTAAAAACAGGCCATTCCGTCCCATCACTGTTTTATTTTTCTTAAGGTTTCGTTAACGCTACAACAAAAGTAAGTTAATTTGTCTTAGGCTGAAGAAATATATTTATAGGTTATTCTTGTTTTCTGAATTTTAATTCGTTTTTTTTTCTTATAAATCGTGAACTGATATATCTATGTTTATGTTAGTGGTTAAAACCAATTTTCCGACTGTAGTGAATTGGCCGAGGTTTCTCCGATTTTTCTCTTAAAATTCGTGAGGGTGTGAATGGATTTTAGTTGTTCGACCTATTTCCGACTCTAAGGATGCATCACAATAAAAAAACTATTTTAAAAGTGTTTGTTTTTTCATTTTCTTTTCCTGTTATACCACATGAATGTATGAATGGGTATTGGTGGTTATAATAAAAGAGAAAAAACACCGTTGTTTGTGTCGATGACAAATTTTCGATTTTATTAATTAATCCTTAACAAAAGGAAAACTGTGTAGTTAATGTTTAATCAATATTTTATTTTTTTATTGTGTTTGTACACATTAAACGAAATATTTTTTATACCTCGTCATATAAGAGCTCGTAACTATAAATAATAAAGCTTAGAATTTATTACACTACCGTTATAAGAATTCTGTCTCTTTCAGCACACAATTAATTAAAAGTAATAAATGGCCGATTAACATGAAACGTCCCTGTCGTAAAACCAGTTGCATAGTACCTTATTTACTAAGCTATTAAAAATATCTTAGGCAATACATAAAAAATAAAATATATTGCCTAGTTATTTTGAATATATATAAAACACAGTATCAGTTTCGCAGGTTGTCGTCAAGTCACAACAGGTTATAACTTTTCATACTGAATGATAATGGTTGACCTTGATACTATATGTGGAAGAGACTGGTCCGGGTAGAGGTCAAAGAATTTCTCATATAATAGGAGAAAAGTTTATTAAGTAGCCAACGTTTTGACCCATCTTGCAGGTCTTCTTCAGGGCTACGTAATAAAAAAACATTAAACATACATAATAAAACGTTTAATTACATAATAAAGTTTTCTCCTATTATATGAGAAATTCTTTGACCTCTACCCGGACCACTTTCTTCCAGTTATAACTTTTCATTCCTTTCCTTTTCACTATTCTCGAAAAAAAGAGTTTAGTCTTTGACCTAGTACAGTGCAGACGTGTCCGTGGTTGCTCAGATTCAATTATAAAATTAAAGGTTTTTACTTACAGTATGGTCCTATTTTTTATCACTTACATTTCAACACACAATTTATTGCTTTCTTGTCATATTTTTTCTATTCTCTCACAGAAATTAACCTTATTTATGTTAAAAACGTGAGTTTTAAGAGTGCTGTTTTTCTAGTTGCAGAGATAAGAGTTCAGTGGTTAGATAATAAGACTAGAAACAGGCTCATTAATACTTAAATTGCATATCCTTTTAACTTATAATCAACTGGTGGTTGAAAATCTTACTAATGTGTAATAATAGAATACCTAAAATGTGCTATAATAAAATGTTATTGCTTCAAAAGTCGTCTACTAATTTAATCAAATTTAACTGGGCCAGTCAACTTGAGGGTATCATATCTGACTTAGGACATGGCTGGCTGTGTGCTGAGCAAAACCCCCAATTAGTGCTGAAACATAAAAACGAAATGATAAATAAATACAAAGAAAGGTTATATAAAGAAAAGAAAAAAAAGAAAGGTTATACGATCACGATGTAAATAGAGCACTTTAGCAATTTGCTGTCAGTACAAGGTTCTGTACAAAAATTTATTCTGTATAAATACAGTTCATCCATGCCTGACATCAGATTTACCCGTAAAGAGAATAAGACTCCTAAGCCAAATTAGAGTTTCCCCCAGCAAACAAATAGTTGTTTACGCTAACAAAACAACTCACAGAATTAATACTGAAGACAATTGCAATCACGTGACGATTTAAACCACATACTTTTCGACTGTCCATTTTATATAGAACCTAGAAATAAATATATTAGTTCATACGACCACAATAGTTATAAGGTACCGAATCCTAAACACAACAATGATATTAATAATCTCTGTTACTTTCCATTTAAAGCTTTAAGTATTAGAATAGCTCTGACCCATTGAAATAAATTGTTCACCCACAAAATAATACCTTTGAATTATTTAAATTCTCCTGTTACTTACATACAAGGTTTATTACAAGAATTTTCCATATTTTGATGTAGTGTCGAATCATGGCTATATATTTTTTATTTTATCTTCATTGCAATGTTTAGTATTATAACAATCTACTTTATTTTTCTGTATGTTTACTAATCTGTTATTTTTATGTACTATTTGTGTAAAACCTCTAAACAAACTCTCTTTATTTTACTAATGTAAAAATCAGAAATTAATAAATAAAGAGAGTATTCTCGAAAATAAAAATAGTCGTGAGTTTTAGTATCGAAAAAAATGGTGTGATTATGTGAAATGTGTATTTTTTGGTAATCATGTCATCAAATGATCAACGTTTCAACTAACATTTTGAAGATATCGATATTCGAAATATGGCATTACAGTAGATGATGAAATATGTTTTTTGAAATGTTCATTTTGTTGATGAAATGATTACCGAAATATACACATCTCCGATGATTACACTCTTGGTTCCTCACTAAAACTAGTATATTAAAAATGAAACGAATGAAAAGTTAAAACTGATACATAAACCAGTAATCATGAATTGACAACCTGCGGAACTGATAAATATTTAAATTTTATAGCCCAGGCTATAAAGCTTATCCTAAAAATTTTGTTTGTCCAAGGTGCCTGAAAAGAAGATGGTCTCGTGACCTTCTAAGTTGAATTTGTTATTTGATTACTACCACTTGGTAGTTTCTCTACTTGTCTTTATCCATGTCACTATGTACCGTTCCTTCCATTTACTTGTTGTATCGTTATAATGTAGTTGTAAACTTCAATGAATAAATTAATAAAAAAAAAAATTATAGGAATCAGTGTAGTCAAGTCAACTATGGCTTGTAATTATTAAATAAAAGTCTATTTGTTTTCTTTTCTTTTATAGAACACTGCTTTATCAGTTAGTAATATGATATAACTCCCACATACACCCACGATTTCCCTCGTTGTCCTGCTTAACCGGAATCTCTGCGACAGCCCAGGTAGTTCAGCTAGGAGGGTAAATAATATGTCGCCTGAGGTGGTTATATATTTGGTGGAGATGAGAGAGAGAGTGGTTTGATTGCTCTGGGCCCGGGGGTTTGGCAAAAACAAGTAGGTGTTGAGGGGCTGGCTATGTGTCGCACCCGCCTGCCGCAGCCCAGCTACCCTCCTCGCCATACCAACCCTTACCCCTATATCAACCCTTCTCAATTATCTTCCCTCACACCCGGAAACTTCAAAGTTGAATTTTTGAGGTGCCAAAACTGGCTCCGTTTCGGTCTAATGAATTTTCTTCATTCGGGTATTTTTTATGTTTATCCTCTAAATTACTATGGGCACATATATTTGTCCGGCGAAAGCAATCGGCGGGAATTATAAGCGCATTTATGCATGTCTGTTCAAAGTCAACATGAAGAACTATATGCACATTTATTCCTATGATCATTTCTTCAATGTTTCATGTAATTATTACATGATATTATACTTAAATTATTACGTACAAGTTTATGTGTGTCAAAAATATACTTTTTACTATAACTAGATCATTAATGGTAGATTATGAAACAATCAGGTTTATAGAAAAAAAATTAATTAAAATATAATAGAGTTCAAATTACACTGGTCGACAAAAATGAACTTTTTTTCTTTCACAAGAACTAAAATAACATTTTCTAGAAGTATTTTTCATGCTGAATTCAAATATAACTTTAGTTTTTCTCCATCGGGCAGGAGTTTTGTATGATATTCATTTAAATTTTTTTAATATTCGAAAAAAATCGATGTAACTCAAAATTATAACAACTCATTCTGACTGACCAAGAAAGAATAGTGATTTTCAGGCATATTTTGCCTCTGGAACGTCTATCTTCTTGGTCCAACAGTAGTCAGCCAGTATATTATAACTTTACGTGCCTTGGTACCTCTTTTCCATAGTAGAAATTCGCGGATGAAAACGCTCACCGTGCTAATCGCTGACAGCTCCAAGATTTTCGGGGAATAAGTCTAAGTGAGAGTCCAAGAAGGGAATTTTTCAAGACATGTTGCATCCCATAGCTTTATAAGAATGCAGAAGATCAGTCACTAAGTCACGATAGTTTTCTACTTAATGGTTTCCAAGAAAATTTAAACAAACTTTTGAAAGACTGCTTTCTCCAGTGGATTTAACAGTCCTTCGAAATGCTCATCACCCATTAATGACTGGATTTGGGGTTCTATAAAAAATCCTTCTTTCAGTTTAGCATCATTGACTTTGGGGAATTTCGATTTTAAGTACAAGAATCCATCAGTCTGTTTATCCATAGCTTTGACGAAATTTTTCATTACTCATAACTTGATATGCAATGGAAGTAATATTTTTTCAGGTTTCATTAACGGGACATGTGACACATTTTTTTAGCCAGGGATAAGAGATTCACGTTTAGGCCATGTTTTTGTAACATAGTGAAACTTCCTATTTCTGCTGTCCCAGAGGCACAAAATTTGGTGAACCCAAGATGCAAACTAAGCAATAAAGCAATGGCCTTTAAATCAGCGCAGATATTCATTCATATTTTCCATATTGTATTTTCTCTAAAATTAGTTTCATATTTTGATATGTCTCTTTCATATCAGTGGTATGCGCTTCAGGTATTGATGGAAGTTCATTGCCAATATGTAGCAGCACAGCCTTCAAACTAACTTTAGACGAATCTATGAATAGTTGCCACTCATCTTGCCGGTGTTGAAGCCCAAGAGTTTCCATATCTGAACAAATATCACTACAAAACACAATATTATTTTCTTCAGAGAAGTAGTCCTTGAAATCACTATGGCGGCCACGATAACTACATATTCTTCCTTCTTTTTGGAGTAGATTCCACCCTTTGAGTCTGGAAGTCTTCAGCTTGCTGATTAGACAGATTTAAATACCGAATCAGGCCATTAAGGTCTTTCTGATTGGGAAAGTATAGTTCTGATGAACAGGTATTGGCTTCATATATAGGATCATTTTTATGGTCATCTGAAGTATTTTCAGTTTTAGTTAGGTCAGATTCAGAGTTATCACCCAAGATCGCATCTGCATATACTGGTACAGTGAACTGTTCATTGTATAAGACAGGTCTTATTACAGATTGCAAAGTCGGATACTTAAGTGTATGTTTTGTTTTAGATGTGATTCCTTTAATATTTGTCAAACAGAAATAACAACCACTTAAATGATCCTTCGATTCCCTCCAAACCATGGGAATTGCAAATGGTTATACTGACACATCACAATGCCAGATGAACATGTCCAAACATGAATGAACCTGCACAGCCTTATTTTATGGTGCTTCAGCATAATATTACAAATAAAATTTCCTTAAATACAGCTTGGATAAAATCACTACATATGAGGAAAAGGTTCCTATGACAGATAAAAAAAACAATAACGCTAAAATCAGATTTTAAAAAGTAGCTGTCACAAAAAAACTGTGCCTGATGGAAAAATTCTGACTACATATCTGTATTAAGTATGAAAAACTGCACTAGATATGCATCTAAATCAAGGGATATATATATATATATATATATTTTTCCTTTCAATCACGCAATAATTTTTGCTTTATTGAGTAAGTATTACTAGAGATGTGGGTCTTATAAGCCATCTCTGTGGAAAAATTGAATTATTTGTACTTTTTCTCCAACCCTTATACATACGTTATATACTCCTTGGTTTCATCAGCGTTAATTTTTATTTATCGCTAATAAGTTAAAATTATTAGTAAAATTATATACAAAATAAATTTAAAATAATAACATGAAATATTTTTTTCATTCTAATTTGTTACTGATATTTACAAGTGACCTAGTTATTGCATGAAGTTTTCATAAACGGAAATAGATTAGAAGCAATAAAGTCACATTTAAATAAATTTCGCGATCTCGCATTTTTGTTATTCCCTCCTCTTATAAAAAAAAATTACATTTTCACGCTCATTAAAAAGTTTGATTCAAGGAGAAGTTGGTCGGAGAAAGAGGCGGAGAGTCAATGACACACTTATAACTGTAACTTTTTTTTTATTCTTACTTAATTATCATGCCGCGGTTTCGGTCTAGGTCGTAGGCCTTCCTCAGGGTTAATTTAAAAAAAAAAAGAGGATAACAAGCATTCAATTATGTAAATTTAGTAGCATGAACCATAAAAACTATGCCACTACAACTCGTGAATGGGCCCGGGTTCAGTAAATGTTTCATGGACAACGGTTGTGCAAGGTGATATGTCCTAGATCACGCTCAAGACTGGGTGAGCCCCAGGAGGGTTCTAAATCCCTTATGTTCCATCTCCGGCTGCTAACAGATTAAATGAAATTCTTGCCAGCAGCGGGATTTGAATCATGATTTTCGGCATGGCAACTCAGTGCTCTGCCACTGTGTCACTCTTCCCCCTTTTTTGTACACCTAAAGCATAAAACATAACAATATGTAGGTAAGGAAAAGTATACCAATGTAATATAGTAACTTCTTCTTAAATACTTGTTCCACATGGTATGAAATGATCTTATCGACACATTAATTAACATTTGATTGTAAATTCCTGAAATCAATCTGTTCATACACAGATCATTTATATAGTAGTTTCATATAATAGTATATCGCTAGTATATTGATGAAATATCCAAGACAACGAAACGTACGCAACTGACACTTTTCTTTTAGCTATTTCATTTTGGTCACTTATGGTTTGTAGTGTGATGTTGCAAAACTTAAACTTATTTTGATGTTGAAAACTTCCCTAAAATTATGAATATTTAAAAATATAAGAAAATATAGAAATGTTTCTATAAGTTACTGAAAATAAGTAGATACAGTCGAACATCGGTATATCGAAACTCAGGGGGAACGAGAAAACTTCGAATTATCGAGGATTTCGATATAGCAAGGTTCGATTTATTGAGGTGATTTCTGACTTCGATAAATAGAGGTAGAGGTTCATAATAAAATATGTATATACTCAATGTAATATAGAAAAAATGTATCTATTTTATTAAAATATTGTACATATATGTACAACAATACAATTTACGCCAATTACATTGCTTAAGATAGCTATTTTTGAATATTGAAATGAAGAACTTTTATGACAAGTATTACTAAAAGAAGTTAGAAAAAAAAATACGCAACTAGAATAAAAACCATACTTCGTCATTATTTAACAATAAAACAATAGACCAAAAAAACAGATACATATTGAATTTGTGAAAAAAAAAATAAGCTGAGCATTGAAAAAAGTCGAAAATTGTAGTTTGTATACCTGAAAACGACACTTTATCCAATGCATCATCCAATACTTAACCTAGTACGACAGAAGACGATACCTATAGCACAAGTGTTAGCAGAAACTGAAACAAACTCGAAACAAATGTGAGTGGGGGAGTTACAGGATTACTTGAGAAAAAAGGCCGTTCTGAAAATGACAATGCTTCTCAGAACGAGCTGTTCAGGCTAAACGGTTCATATTTAACGAATTGACTTCGATATGTAGAGGTTTTCCTACAAAAACTTCGTTTTGTAGAGCTGCAGTGTAAGCTAAGGAATCTTGGAAAATTCGATATATCAAGGTCTTCTAAACCAATCCTTCGATATGTAGAGGTAAAAATAACGTAGAAAAGATAGGCAGATTCAAGGGGAATAGAAAAACTTCGATTTATCAAGGAATTCGCTATATCGAGGTTCGATATATCGAGGTTCGACTGTATGTCGAACCATACACCCATGTTAGTAAATTACAGCTTCTTGCCCATGTATACCTGAGTTTACCGATTTGTAAAATCTAAACGATAAATATTGATTTAAAAAAAACTAATGATATCAAATATATATTTTTAAAAAGTTATCAGTGTGATTCATGAATTGAATATATAATTTTAAGGAAGTTTAAGTTATTGATAAACATAAAAATATATGTAAACAGATTTATATTAATGAAACAGCACTGGTAACACACGCAGTTACTAATAGTCATTATTTAATTATGGAATAGATTTGAACAACAGAATTATTTATTTTGGTTACGAATGTGACTTCAAGGTTACTAGTCGCCGTAGTGTGGAGCTTTTATGTTTAGATTTCAAGAGTATTAATGGCCGCATTTGGTCGTAATCCCGTAAAAAGAGCTTTGTTTTCCTTATTTAAAACAAATACCTTATTTTATACTCTAAAATTTAACTTAAAAATAATATGTATTTCAAAAACAATTTTTTCGTAGTTAATAAAAATGCGCATGTTCGAAACACCTCGTGAAGTTCAAAACGGTAATTTGTACTCTAAAGTTTGGGGCATGTTTAAGGTAATTTAAGGTAATTCTCTGCCCTTGAGACATTAAGTTGAAACATAAAACATTTCCTACAAAAACAATACTAATTTAGGTATAATAAAGCACAACTGAATATTCTACAAAAAATAAAAAAAATAGTTGGCATAAATCCGCTGTAGAATGTAATGGGGACTAATGACTAAAACTCATAAACATATGTGACTTCGTCCACATTTAAGCTAGTTAATAGCAATAAATGATTTATTGAAGTTAAAATTATATTTTAATAGAAACTAAATAGAACATTTTTAAATTTATTTCAAGCAAATAGTTAAAAAGAAGTTGCGTGTTTTTATTTCCAGATATTGCATTTAGAAATATTATTCAATCACGCTTTTGAAACTTTTAACATAACAAATTAATTTAGTATTATTTAATCAAACGTATTGAAGTAAGGTGAATAAAACTAATTAGGAATTCATCTAAGCATCAAGATAGGCCGTCACGCCTTTCCCCCCCTCACCCGTTCGCTGTATACCCCATTGGAAAGTCGATTAATTGTTATACGCTAATTAATTAATGTTATTTATTTACAGTAAGCCGGAGCCCAATAAAGTGAAAGGAAGAAAAAGGGAAAACAATAAGGGCTAAGAGGAGGAAATAAAAGAAGAGGCGCGAGGAGTTGGAGTCGATTTGTATTGTCGTGGCCTTATCTCGCGTGCGGGGGAAGATAAAGCTTATCAGATAAGAACAAAGGCTTCTCTAATAACCTAATGGCTTCGGTCCTGTCCAAGATAGCGGTTACTTACACAATCACAATAGTCCACTCTTATGGAAAACACCATATTTCCTCTTTCCATTTGTTTTAGCTAATTTCCATTATACAGCATCTCCTCGGGAAAGAACATAAACAAAAGGCAGCGCTTGGTATCTATCCCCATTGTTCGTGTGGTGACAAATAATTGGAATGAGATTTCCAGTTTTCCACTGATCCCGTGTTTAGAAAATGAGCTCCTAAAAACTTCATATTTTATAGATAAACTTATATATGTGAGTGTGTATGATGTACGAAGAAGTAGTGAGAGAGAGAGAGAGAGAGAGAGAGAGAGAGAGAGAGAGAGAGAGAGAGAGAGAGAGAGAGAGAGAGAGAGCGAGAGAGAGTTTAGTTGGGTTTGGGCACCAATTTCTTTCACCAATTGGGTATAACATTTCTTTTGGTACTAGGTAATAGGTCAATATTGGGGGTAGTTTGTTAAGTTGCTGGCTGACATAGGTTAGTATTTAGTGAAGAGGGCTAAACAACTCTTGTTGTTTGATGATGCTCCATTTGTTTTCGAGCCCGCTTCTGTTTGATTGTCTCCATCGAATTCAGAGACCACGTTTAATCTTCCAGTGTAAACAATTGCCATCCAGATCAACACTCATACTCGAACACCCTGAGAAGGATACACCTGTAGCGCCGATCGAAATTACAACTAATTCAACCTTTTATGGTCTGTGTGGTAAAAGACATTTCGGCTCAACAGAACAATGCTATTCGAATAACTATTTAAAAATGTCTAATACTGTTTCATTTTTTTTCATTCCCCTCCTCCCCCCTCTAAACAGTAAACATGAATAACATTCTATATTTTCCGGAAAAAGACATATTAAAAGACCTTGTCAATAAAGTGAAATGAAACTACTTTCGACTTAAATGTATATACGCTTGAATTTATTTCCCAATACAGTGTTAAAATAATCTTCTATGATACATAATTTATTTTTATCAATATCAATGAATATTAAAGGACAACCCAATTTATCCGGAAGAATGTGGCCATATTTTATGCAAAACATTCAATTTCATAAAGTATGATTGCATGCGTCATACATAAATATAATACTAACGATATTTAGTTATATAATGTACGAAAAAATCCTATCTTCCCTTTAAAAATCACTAAATGTCATTTTTTTAAAATTAATTTAAAGTAAAAAAGTTGGGAAAAACTTTTGTGGTTACAATAAATGTAAAAGTAGCTGAAATTTCACATTCATGATGTAAAGCTCTTCACTCACTGGAGCCTAATTGTTGTTTATCCTCTTCAAGAATGACGCGCTAAACGATTTAATATTTGCTAAGTCATAACGTAACTTAGGCCGGGGTTAAGCATAAGTGGCCAAAGCATCAGTTAAGCCGCGGTTTTAGAAAGCCAAAGGTCTTTCCAACTTCAGAACACTCCGTTGTACCCCCTGCGATACTTCAGCCTCGAGTGAGATAAACCAACTGCAACAAATTTAAACTAACATCAGGAATAGCTAAAACGGTATATTATTCTGATAAAGATCTGTATTTATTTATACCATTTAGAAAATAAGAAATATAAATAATGAACTATAACCCAAGATTAAACTTATACCAAAGTAAATATTATATAATTAAAATATTAGAGTTTAGTTTTAAGCAAAATTAAAATCTCGGCAATTTGATAACCCACAAAATTAAAAAAATTTAATTACCATCTCTAGTAAAAAAATCATTCCAATATGAGTGATGAATGCCATAATAATTATAAAATTCTCAAGCATATTTAAATAAATAAGATACTTTATATAAAAAATCATGAAATTTATTAATATTGATTTAGGCTAAAAACTGATTGTGGCGTACATTAATGTGTAAGCATGATCATTGTGTAAATTCAGTTAGAAACATAAACATTCCTCACCTATTAAAGACGTTTATCTGAGAACAAACCCGATAAATTAGCAGAAAACAACACAAAGTACACAAAATCAGTATAAATCTTAAATTTTTAACAGTATATAATTAACACCTTAACCTTAAAAAATAAACCTTAAAAAAATTAGTATATTGATTAGTATATTTATTTACAATATTGATATATGGAAAACTGACTCATATTTGTATAAGCATTATAATGTTAGGATTAAATTAAATAAAATTTAGAAAAACCTAATTACTTCTGTGATAAAATAATTTATGGTTAACTTAAATATATACGAAAGTGAAACATAAACTATTATATTTAATAATATAAAGATTCATAAAAAAATTACTAATTTTGTGAAACAAAGAATCAAGAAACGTAGTTTATTATTTATTAAGAAAACATTCTAAAATTATGTTATTAACAAAAATATTCAAAATATACTTATACCAATATTGTATTAATATATAAAAATATGCTGATATATTTTCGTTATAAAAAATAGTTTTTCTGAAAATTTGTAATTGTGAGAAGTCGTAATTTTAATTATATTAGAAGAAGAATTAAATAAAATTAGATGATTTCTTAATTAAATTGGTAATATTTAATCTAATTCAAATTTTGCATTTGGACCTAATGTATATGAAACAGGAAGTTTGGTTCAAACGTATAATTTTTATACTATCGAGGTCGATGTTTTATTATTTAGGCGGAAACTAGTAAAAAAAATATTGCATTGAATGTAAAAAAAATAAATAATTTAATTCGTACAATTTTGTATAATATTAAATTTTAATATTCTAATTCAATTGGTCGTAAAACAGATTAAATTCTATAAAATTCTCGATTGGAAAAAAAAGTGTAACGGCATTAATCGTTACTGAATAATGGTGTTAAGGAGTGGAGATACTACACCCGCACGACAGTTAGGTGTTGAAGGTCGGTTATTAATTAGAGTAGGCAATTTCAGGCGCTTATCAACTTACTTTGTCTCTATAAATTTATAATTTTATTTTAAATATATTATAATTAAATATTAAATTAATTTTCAAAACTTTATTGCCTCACGCCGTTCCTGGGATATTAAAAATAATTATATAAAGCCTAATAATATATCATTCGTTAAATGGTTCAAGTTCCCTTTACATCATAAGTGAATAAAATATGCAGGAAATTTTTGTGGAGGAATTCTCGGCAGCATTTAATTCAAGAATTTTTATAGTAAATTATGAGCAAAAAAGTGGTTTCATTTCCTAATATTAAAAAAAAGAGGGAAATAAAATCTGATACCAAGTATCCCGGTAAGAATCTAAGATGTTTGGAGAAATATTTAATTTTTAAATGATTACAGAAAGTTTAAAGTTTTATAGTTCATTTGCTTTAAATGAACGAAGTGTCCTTTGCTTTAGGTCTAAATAATATATAGAAAGAAGAAAAAGTAATAATAGTTTTACATTCATACGATTTTTAACATACTGCTAACAATATGTCAGCATAAACATATATATTTCTTAATATTTTTTATTTGGGAAGAAATAAAATATTTGATTCCCATTAATATTCTAAATTTGTTTACGTATTTTCTTTTAATGTAAAAGATTTTTTGTTTCTTTTTAAATTTTTATATTGTTAAAAAGTATAATAATCTGTAGGATATTTTATCTGCGTAAATTATTATGCTATCATTCGTTACATGCTATATGTTTGTATGTGTATGCTATATGTTTGTATGTATGTGTGCTGTATGTTTTTAATATGTTCATGAATTTCAGTTAAAGTATAACAGATCGGTTATTTTTGAACCAAAAGACCAAGAGATATCTCTTCATTAATTTTTTTTTATACACTAACTATAGTTTTAATAATGTACTAAATTGTATTTATTTTGTTGGTATATTTAGATTAAAAAAAAAGAATAAAGATACCAACGCGGTTGGTCATTTGAAAATAAACAATTAGGTAAGTGTTATTGATTTAGCCATTTCGAGAGAGGAATTAGAATTTCCAATGATGGCAAACCACCCTTTGTAACGACCCCTGCTATTATATCTCTTCAATTAAGGTCGACTTTTTTTTATTCCGGGCTAGGATGTGTGGCTCAAGGCTTTATAAGTGCTCCGAGTAATTATCCTGTTACTGAGCACTATTGTCAACAAATTTAATGAAAAATAAAGCATCCGAAATAATTATTAATATAAATAGACAAGTTAATTTTCTACGTCGAAAAAAAGATTAACGATTAAAAATATAGATATTACTGAAAATTTGTATGCCGTTGAATTCTCTATTAAATATCCTAAGCATCTCATTTAATGACTTCAGGTACTGCTTCAAAGTCAAACAGGCCTCCTGAAGAGCTTTCTTTGCGTATTCTTGATGCAAAACGATGGAAGGTTGACTATCTGGTTCAAGACAGATCTCTAAGAGGTTGACTAGGTTACAAAAAAGAAACGAGGCAGTTCGGAAAGAGAGATGCTGCTTTGATGTTTAAAGATCTATTAGTTTCATCAAAAAGGGCTATTTCAATAAAAAAAAAAATAATGAAAAGAAAGCTTAATGCTTCAATCTTTGAGATGAAACCAGTAAATATTTTCTTGACGAGGTTTTGAAAATTTAATCATTGACTTTAAACATTAAAAAGTCAATAATTTACACTAAAACCGATATATCAGTCAATAAATTCGCAAGAACAAATGAGAATGGAGAAATGTGAAAGCATTAATATTTCTATAAAAACTAATAAAATCCTAGTACTCGTGCCATCTAAAATAATATCTTAAGTTACAATACATGTACTTGTTCGTTACTTTAGAGAAAGAATTTTTTATCATTTCGTTTTTATAGCCATGAAGAGTATTAGGGTTTCTCTATCTTAAAATATCTAGTTTTTTATTTTCAATATTTCTTACATTGATCTTATATGTTTTTTGTTTACTGAAATTTGAAAAAAATATCACATATTCGTTGATTGTGGGGAAATGCAAGAAGGTTCATATAAGTAATAACTAGCAATAAAATGTTTAAATATTTTATTTTGTATTTAATTATAAGGTCTTTATTTATTCTGGGACAAGTCCCTTTAGAATAACAATACAGGTATTAATTTATAAGCTATTATGTCTTAGAGTATAAGATAATTACATTTTATTAATTATTACAAATAATTTAATAAGTGAGGAAGAATTATAAAAATTAATGAGAAAAAATGCGAATTACCTCAAATAACAATATTTAAAAAAACAGATTAGAAGAAGAGAAAAAAAATGGACATAAGATAAAAATAATTATATGAGAAACCATTGATAGTTACATATGTATCAAATTTTATGCCAAGAAAACAACAAAAAATGATGATGAAAAATACAAACAATACCATCAATGATTTACATTTACTTTTAGAAAATATCTAACTTGTTGGGTGAACAGCCACATTAGAAGAAAATATATGTGTATATATATATATATTATATATATATATATATATATATATATATATATATATATATATAATAATTACTTATTAATGAATTTTTAAACCAGATAGTCAGTGGGACCAGGTGTCCGTACTTGCCTGTAAATAATATTTTTATATTATTTTAAATAATATAATGCATTGCAGTGCAATGATTAATAATTACTTGCATCATAATATTTATAATCGCTAATAAAATTGATTATATTTTTCTTTTAATTATAAAAAAGACTAAAAAGCTTTTTCTCCTATTTTAAAAACAATGAGTCGATTTCAGAGATTATTAAAATATAGATAAAAGTTATAAAGTGACATTTAGTTTGCCTGGAGAGGTTATTCATAAACGATAAGATTGTATTCCCGGTTTGAGTAATAAGAATGAAGGCGCTGGTAGCCTATTTGCCTAACTCAGATGAGGCTTCTTTTTAATTAAAAAACTTAATTTTATTGTCCTTAAAGGGCCCTTTTATCTTAACTGTGTATTAGCGCACCTTTTAAAAAACTATTTAAATTAATTAGCTCCCTTATCGGGCCCTTTGAGGGGGAGGGAACTGAAACTGTTTATTCAAGGAAAGTAAGCTCTTGTTGAGTATTTCCTGATACTTATTTTGCCATAGCCGTTACTTTTACTCCCTCCACTTCACTGTCCCTAATAAGCCGCAATAAAAATCTCGCCAGTTACAAGCGTTATCTCGGGGCTGTAACAACGTCGGGATCACCAGAGGCGGATAATTGCTCGGTTTAGTGCCGTGATTTCGTGTCCAACGGCCAAGGATTAATCCTATCAGTTTCAATGGATTGAGCATATAGCTTTTCCAAAAAAAAAAGTTTAAATAAATACAAATGTTATGTTGCTTCATTTCGCAAACAATGATCTCAAGGAATATTTTTACGCTTTCATCTTAATAAAATTTAAAAAGTAATATGATATGCAGGATCATTACAACTGAAGTACGGTAATGATATATCCTTAATGATTAAAAACCATATCCTATTATTTTTCAAAGATTGACGTGATAGATTGACTGGGTGTTAAGTAAATAAAGATTATTTTTCATCTTATTGCAAAGTTATATTTCTACTTACAAAACAGGAGCCCTTTTCCTATATTGGTGCTTACATCTTAAGCGTATCCTCTTCTGCCTACTACTGTCATTTGCTTCATTAGGTTTCCGGCATCTTGACTTGCACTAGTCTGGCTTCAACTGTAGCTGGCTTTCTTTATCTTCAGGTACAGATCCTACGGTATACTTAAACTACCTGTTCACTGACCCTTAACCGATTTATTTACATATTCCTAGCATTCTAAATAATGTCCCACATAATACAACCATATATATATATATATATATATATATATATATATATATATATATATAAAAGTATACTTAATAAAGATAAAATATACAATGTATTTTGGATTTACTAAAAATACTTTTAATTTTTTTAAATAGATATTAAAATAATAATAATTGGGAACTATCTAATAAGTAGTAAAAAATAATCGAATTAGTGAATTTGAATTTGAGATGAAGTAAAGATAGGAAAACATATAGAAATATTTTACAAAGAGTATAATATCTAAAATAAAATATAAAAATAATAATATTAGAGAAACCAGATACAAAAGTAGGGATAATTTAAAAATAAAATAAAGATATTATTTAAAATATATGGATTAGAACATAGAGAAACAATTTAAATAAAATTTAAAAAAAGAGAATAACGGTAAGCGGCATCTAATTAGTAATAAATAAAGTATTGAAATATAATCTGCCAAGTAATATTTGAAATGAAGGAAATATAATAAAACTAACATTGAAGTATAATGTATAACAAATATGATATGATAATAGCCAACCTCGTTATGATGTCACAAGAGAAAGTGAACCAAATGCAGAAAACAATGGTGAGATAATAAAATGTCATTTGAAGGGGGGGGGTTCAGACATATAAAGTAGGAGGGTAGGCAAACATTTTAAAAAAAAAAACATTGCGGGAAATTGTAAAGGTATGAACAGTGTCGCTATCTGTTGGGGAAAGAGGGAAGTAGGCTGACTGCGTCAGTGTCTTTTCCACTTCAAGATTGGAAAAATTATGAGGACAATAAATGTATGAAATTAATAAAAATTGGTAGCAATATAACCTTATTACATAAACAAGGATAAGAAATAAAAATATAAAACAATTCAAACTAATGGCAAACTCCACCTGGACCGTTTTCTTCCTCTTATGTGTGTAAAGTCATGTAATATTATTCAATATTCATTTATTTTCCTTAAATTGTGCATTTTTTATGCGAATCTCCATGATTTTTCGATTCCAGTGTAGTTTTAGTCATTTTATTTGATCACATTATTGTCAACGAATTAGAATATTTAACTTTAATGATTAAGGAATTTTTATACAGAATAATTTGTCTATTTAGGCCCAAGCTGTGGCTATACACATTCATGGGACCTTGCACGGCCCCATAGAAGTGAATTGCTCCACTACTCCTCAAGATACACTGTTTTTAAAACTATCATCTTCCTTGTCTTCGTTTCTGTAACAATATATTTTTTTTTAATAGTTTCATTGACTTTTTAGCGATACACATCGGTCGAATTACTTATTTCTTCTAGTTCATTTCAAAGTTGAATTGAGAATTAATTTGTTCACTGTGAGATCACAGGGTTTTTTTTTGCGTGTATTTGCAAGAACTCCTGCAAGTACGAATGTTCTGTAGGAGCTTGGAATCATCAATTTACTGTAATTATATTCATTAAATAGAAACCCAGTTACTAATATGTATGTACTGGGTTCGAGGCCGGATATTACAAATAGCTTTTTCGTTATAAGCTGTTGATTGAGCGTTTAGGAACATCAGTCACTTCTTGACTCATCCCGTCACTATAAACTAGGCACCGTTTATTGAGTGAATGGCCAGCGTTTAGCGTGATTGGTCGAATTATCTCGTTGTGCAACTGTTGGCTAAAAAATAGTCTAGTCTAAGACCCTTCATGATTATTTCACCTATTACAGTAAATAAAGATAATTTCTCTGAACAATTAAATTTATAGAACTTTAAAAATGTTTATCAAGTCGTGAGGCTTGAATTGTGATCTGAAAATTGTCATTTTTTTAAACTTTATTATAGGTATTCGAATATTTTCATTGGCGTACTTTTTATAATATTTTTTTAATTCTACCTTTTACATTTTAAATGCAAGAAATTAAACTTTATTGTTCGATATTTATCAAATGCTATTATATTTATTTAAATTATCGATGGTATAACATTGATCATGCATTAGAATTATGATGCTTTATCACTTAGCATACCAAAACCGTTAGCAATTATCTCTTCATAATGATGCCATATAAGTAATTTATTTTCTAGATTCTTTCTAAAGGATAAAATCTCAAATTTCATCTTCAGAGGTGATTCTATATTAAAGTTTTCCTTCATTCGCCAATGGAAAGTTGGAAGCTTAAAATATATTGTGCACAACATAAAAGTCACATGAGGTTCCTACATTCCTCCTTAGGCATCATTTAACACACTAATGAATTTTATATACGCAAGGTAAAATTGAAATTTTCAGATCTGTTTATATCGTATCTGCTATCTTAAATTGAAATTCCTTAAAATGGTTAATTAATAAATAGAAAATAATGTCTTTATAATTATATTATTCCTTTTAACTAATTTGATAAGGAACAAAATTACAAAAATGATGATGCACTCGTAACCTTAAAAATATTAAATTGTCTTTGTACGCTGTAGTCACCGACAATTTGATTGCTGGATTTATATGTTATCTATTTTTATTTATTTGCTTATATGATTAGACACTATTTCTTCAAATAGATGAATTATTTTTCTGTTTTTATTTAAAATTATACTTCAATTTAGCATTTGTACTCGTAGATGTTAAATTAGGGAAAATATCATTTGTGGAGTATTTATCTTGTGAATAAGTTGGCTTGGGCTATTTAAAAGGGAGATAGGAACTTATAGATAATGAGATGCAAGCAGAATACATATGTACAGAATTATTATGTGAGAATATTCCTGTTTCCGGTGTACTTTGATTTGTATTTGAGTTTTTTTATGATGATTTAAGTTGATTGACATCATCTTCATCATCATAGTCATTTCTCTCCACAATAGGATTTTCTTCATTATAGTTCATTATAGTTAAGACAACATCTCAACCATTTCTTTTCTTCTATTCCATTCCAGTCTTCTCTTCGCGAAGCTTTCCTTAACACCTTTTTCCCAGGTATCAGTCCCAAGTCGGGGTCTTCATCTGGACATCTACCTTAGCCTCGTATATGATTAAGGTGATTGACAGTTGTATAAAATAAGTAAATACAATTTATAGTTTCATTTCAGAAACAATAAGCCGTAACGGTAACCTCATGCTTTTTGTTTTTTAAATAACCAATGGAAAATTCAATAATAGATAAAACTAATATATTTTCCTAATGGAAAATGTTGGAGATTTATGAGGAGTTATCCGGTCCCCTACAACGGCAATAAACTGTATATTTGGAACTGAATAATAAATCTAGAAGCCACTCAACATCCATCATTGCTTCCTTTAGCCTCCCTCAAATTGTTGACAATGTTGGAGTCAAGCCAGTCCAACCACCGCCGCATTAGCTCTTATTATTTTTGTTTTTAATTTATTTTTCCAGTATTTGGTTCAACTTCTACGTATATTTCCTCGATGTATGATGTATGTACTGTATTAAGATGCACGATGAGTAGTTTACGATATGTGAGTACAAAGTTGGTATTATGTAGATTAAGATTTTCGTGCAGTTACATGAAGGTCCCTAGGCCTAAACATTTTCAAAAACAATATTAGATACTGAGTAATCGATTGGGATTTTTTTTTTTTTAAAATAATTTCTGTGAAATAGAATCACATTTTAACGAGTTTCTGTTCTCTAATTCCAGGAATATGAAGGTCATCGTTTACAATTTTATCATTTGTTTAATTAAGCGGGGTTTCCAATTTAATATAACGTAGGATATAGATACGGTATACCCTTTGAGTGATTACAAAAGGATTACAATTATTTACTGCTGATGGGGTTTTTTTTCTGGGGTTACGACTGTGGAATCAGAAAAAAAAAATACCAAGATATTATACTTTATCAGCGCATTATACATTTTCTATGGTTGTATAGGATAGGGGAGCGGAGTGGCTCAGTGGTAGAGCACTGAGTTGCCATGCCGGAAATCCTGGTTTAAATCCCGCTGCAGGCCATGAATTTTATTTAGTCTGTTTGCAGGGGGAGTGGATCATATGGGATCTAGGACCCTCCTGGGGCCCACCCAGCCTCTGTAAAATATTATAAAAATAGGGTACCCAAAAAAAGGGGGGGGAATCTGGCGGTTGAGTGACCCAGGACAAGTCTCCTCCTTGCAGAACCGTTGTCCATGAAACAGTACAGTCTCTACCATGTACTGAACCCCAGACCCTTCATGGGTTGTAGTGGTACAGGTTTATTCCTTTTAATTTATATATTTTTATTTTCAAGTATTTATGCAAATACAGTATGATCGTTATACTGTAGCCTCTTGTCCAAACCTATACTCTACTATTTTTTAACACATCTGTTATTCTTAAGGGACCTGGTCTTAGATAAAATTATTTTTCTATTTTATCTGTTATCATCATATTTGTAGATGGATTTATCTATTAATTTAAGTTTTGTTGTTTTACATAGAACCGTGTACTTTGATCTTTTATTCAGTCGCGTCTAATTTTCAAAAATATGTAGATATATCTATTTTTTTTCCTTTCACCTTATTTTTACCTTATGTTCTATATAGTAATAACAAGGAAACTATGCCTACTTAGTTGCCAGGCGTTGTTTAAAAATATTCTAATCAGAATTTTCATTTCTCCGTCATATAATCGAAGTTTCTGTTTGCTGAATCATATCAGTTTTTCTTACTTCATTTCCCAGAATTTATTTACATCGGAGTTTGGAACCTTTCGAACCTTTTCCATTTATACAGAAGGTCATCTGTCAACGTCATTCCCTCTTATCTGCGGTGGCTAACAACGATAAAGAAAAAAAGACCGTATTTCCTAGCGAACCAAAATCAATAAATGTCCACCCCAAGGGAGAAAATACATCGGGACGAGTTTTCCTGAAGGTTTAAGTTATGAAAAGCATGAGAAATGTTTGGGAAATTGGGAAGGAAATAGGGGTCCCTCCTCCTTTATACAGCTCACATTTCCCAGATGTAAAGCAAGAGTGATTTAGTTTCATTTTTCAGGCCTAGCGGGATTCATGCCCCGGTATTTATAAAGGCTTCCCTCGACAAAGGGATCTCCTTCCTAATCGGCCATTGCAATTTAAATGTCTGCGCCCCCCCCCAAATAATCTTCACGGCTGTACAATTAGCTCCATCACCCAATTTCTCAAATTTCCTTTTTTTATCACATAAATCACTTTAATTGATGGGATTCATTGTTTAATACTAGTTAGATATCTTACTTTGTATGCTTTACTGATCCATCATTCCGGTATTCTAGGAGGTAGTTGTTGAGTTGCGATGCATTTTTCTTTAGCCATTATTTTCCTTTAAGCGTTGTCTTAGATATTAAAAATAAGTCTTATTATATATTTACCAAAGTATTGGGTTACGCATAGAACTGACTGTCAATACAACTTTATTTTTTCCAATTAGAAAAACCGCTAAACTTCCAAATTACCAAGCTAAAATTAACTTATAATAAATGTATGATATTAGGCTAGCTAATGAACCAAAGTTTATTTCCTAGCATTGCTTTATAGTATTCAGCAATGGATGGGCTCTGTAGGATCTGCAGTCCTTTGTTGAGCTCACTCAGCTTCTATAAAGTTGTGGTTGAGTGTTACCTCGGCCATAGCAGCTCCCTGTATAATCTTCGGCTTAGATACAGTACAGTCTCTACCATGTACTGATGCCAAGGACCTTTATGAGTTTTAGTGTTTTAGATTTGGTTTTCTGCTTTATTAACATAAACCATAACCATCACTTTGGAACTAATACATTAAAATAAAAATACTTTAAGTACATTTTTAGTAATACTAGGATTTTTAAGAATGGTTGTAGCATTTGTAATCTCATTCAAATTCCACTATTTTTCAGTTCCAGTGATGTCGAAAGTTTTGTAACTTTTTCAAGGCTCCTGAATAAATAAAAAAAAACAAGTTATAAGATTAAATAACTGACATGTTAATGAAAACAAATCGTGGTATTTTTATATTTAATAGTTGACGTAATGGAAAAAAATAATACGTTTATTTTCTGAGAGTAATTAGTTATTATCGATTCATTCCGGAAACCATAGGCAATGGCTCTATAGACAAGGGTTATCAATGCATACTCATAAAAATGAGGCCTAAGATTAAAACCAAAGGCTTTGCTATTCATCAAGTAAATACACATTTAACTTTAGCAGTAATGTAACATTTTCGGTGGTAACAGAAATACAATGACATGCGGAAGCTAAGTACGATAAGACAGTTATTTAAATTCATCAACAGTTTAGAAACAAGAAGTTTAAGGCTTTGAATTGGAAACTTACACAAGTTCTGACAAGAGGGCCTGACTACACCAAGTTACTTACGTAAGTCCTATATTACACCGGGAAATTCATATGTATGTCACGGGTTTACTCAACCAACTTATGGCCACTTGGAGGAAGAATTTAACTAGTTGAAGTCCCAATAACGGATATTATATAAATCTTGCCTTGATTTAATTATACTTCATTTGTTTATTAAAGTTTTTCAAAAAATATATTAAAAATAGGTAATAATAATATAAATAATTTTTAACGAAACATTACACAAGAAAAGACAATATATTTATTTAGAAATTTATATCAATTAATACTAATAACGTTATTTTATTCATACAAGATAAAAGTACTAGCATTAAGACTTAAAGTAACATTTACTAAAATATCTCAGTTGAGTAGTTCGGTTTGCGAACTCCAATATTCTGAAGACGAATAGTTGATTTGCTTTTCCTTCTGCAAATATTAGAAAAATCAATTATAAAAGGATTATATCCAAAATATCAATTATGAATGTATTTGATATCTTTGAAATAATAACAATGGCGCTCATTATAAATTTCGATTGTTTTCCAGTTAAGAAAAAATTATCTATGCTATTCGATTTTAACCGTAATTTTCCTCTGTTTCTTTCAGGTTAAACAATGTTAATAGCATTGTTTATGTTATATTATTATTATTTTAACAACAATTAATAAATCGTTTGTGGCCGTACATCGCTCAATATTCACTTTTGACAATATTTGAAATAAGTAGTTAATTTTTCAATCCACTTTTCACGGAAACATTTATTTTCCGTTAGATAACAATACAATAAAAATTATTAACTACGGCATTCATCTGAATTTATGGCCATTTTTTGTCGCTTTCTATTACCTTTTATGTCTTTAAAAGCTAGATATATTTTTTCTAAAAGCTTTAGCTCTCCGACCGTGGATTATATATCTACATTACTATTCTAATATATGGAAATTTGTTTTCAACGTGGGAAAACATTTTTCCTCTTTTCGGTAAATTATCAACCCACGTCGTTGTTCAAACGAAACAATTATTTGTTCCTACTATCACTGAGCAATTGTGGACTATTTTAAGTAAAAATAATTAAAGTTTTTTCAATAATAATAATAATAAAATCATAATTTATTCAGAGGTAATTCCCTTTAGAATAACGATACAAATAATATATATATATATATATATATATATATATATATATATACTAGCTGACCCGGCCACGCGTTGCTGTGGATGTTGTAATAGTTTTAAAAATATATTACGCTAAAATTTGAATTTTAAAGAAACAATGAATGTATGGAAAAAAAGAATTAAATAGTATAGTAAGTACAGTATATAATAAATACATAATATAAAATTCCTAACAGATAAAATATAAACATTAGATGAATGAGTGAGCTAATCATGGTTGATTTTAAATTATGGCTAATAATATTTTTTTTAATTATTACTATTTATTTCAATTTAATTACTAATCGATGCACTACAGTTTTTTTTAATCTGTCTTTTGCTAATACAAATTGATTAGATGGTTTACTGACACGTGAGCACGCAACATATAATTGTCCATGGGAGAAACATGGATGTTCTAGGTCCAAACCGCAAGTGGACATTGTCTGGCCTTGAGACTTGTTGATGGCCATAGCAAAAGCCAAGCTTATATGGGTTCTGATGGTATCATTGGAATACGTGGCTACAGGACGACTTCTCCTTTCAAGATTCCAGTCAACAATGCTGCTTCAATACATTCCCGATGGTATTTTTGATGATCAAACGTGTAAGATTTTATAATTGGTGGATTAAAATTACACATAATCAATAATAATGGCCGACACATATCACTTAGGGGTATGAAAAATAGTTTACATCCTATTCTCAGACCTACTGAATATAGACACAAAATTTCATAAGAATCGGTCAAGTCGTTTCGGAGGAGTTCTGTTACAAACATTGTGACACGACAATTTTATATATTAGATAGAGCTAAGATTCCGGTGAATTATCATATGATTGGAACTTATCTCACGATCTGTTAAACCTACAGAGCTGCGATTGCGCTCTAATTGTAGCAGATTAAATTTTCTTTAAAAAAGGTCGATCACGTTTTTTTCCAAAAACACATTGATTAGGCGATACATGCCAAAAACTGAAATAACTCCGAAAATTTCATGGTTTTCGGTCGTTAATCGAAACAATTAAAATCGGTTCAGTAGTTTCGGAGATTAGCCCGGACAAACATCGTGACAGGAGATTTTTATATATATAGATATATGTAAAATCCAAGTACTGGATATTTAGTTATCATTGATTGAGGTTATGTAACCTTCATATTTAGAATAGATCACCTGGTGCTTAGACTATTTCTCACAATCAATGTCATTTGATCTGTTAGATTTCAACCTGTAATTTAATTAATCTTTTCAGGTTTGTATTGTTAAGTTGTGTAATGTAAATAGTGTGTTAATATGTTTTTGTAAATCTTTTAAAACGTTATTGTAAAATCTATATAAAAATATATATATATATATATATATATATATATATATATATAAAGTCGGATAGTAACTGATTTTATTAATCTGAAAAGATTTTACAATAACCTTTTAAATATATATATATATATATATATATATATATATATATATATATATATATATATATATATATACGCGTATTAATTATTTTCTTTTTAGAGATTTTAAAATGAAAAAAAAAATATTTAAAAAATAATACTAGAAATATGATGAAAATAATTATAAAGAGAGATAACCAATAATTTGATTATCTAAATAATTTTAGAAAAAATCGTTTACAATACCCTAGTGAATGGTGGTTATTAAGGGTGAGAATTATAGAATATACTAAAAAAATAAAGAGCTACTTTATTTTTACTAATTAATTTTAACGTATAATTCTTTTGAGCTATTTTAGAAAATCAGTAAATCGTTTGAAATTCTCACAAATTGCCAAAGCAAATTCGTTGCAATTTAAAAGTAAATTGAATTTTAAAACTCTTGCAAATTAAAAACCAATGTTCAGGGACAAACAAATACACGGATTCGATTCAGCGATGCGTAGTTATTTAAAATTCTATAGAATTTCTATTAAAACTCGGATTTGAATTTTTTCTCGATCTTACAACTTCTTTTCCATGTTTTCTATATCACAAGCGTGTACTTTATGTAAAAAAATAACTCAAAATCAATTACTAAACAACTGTAAACGTCATTGTCCTAGGTATAATCTACCATGAATATTCAAACCATTGTTAAAAAAAAAATCTTTTCTGAGAATTCTAATAGCTTCCAAATCTTAGTCTCGGAATTCGGAATACATATACAAACACACATGGGATACTGCTAGCTTTGTTTACGTCTTTTAGTTGTCTCAACAGCGTTTCGTAAAGTTTCAAAGAACTGTGAACGGTAAATTAAAATCGGCTAATTTAAAAAAAAAAAAACACGGTTCCTTTTAAGCGTGAAGAACGTGTGCCAAAGCTGCATAGCACCTGAAGGATGTTCCTTCGAGAATCTCATAACAACCGACGGACAATGGCTTGCCATCCTAAATCCAATATCCCTCAAGAAACTTAAGCAAGTTAACAAGGCCCATGATTTATTTAGCAGATTTATGACGTTAGGTCGCTCGAACGAAAGCATAAGATTGGGCTATGTTTTCGTTCGAGTCGTTACATTTCGGCTGAACTATTCTGTAATTTATCATCAACATTAGTTACTTATTTCTAGTACAACCCCCCCAAAAAAAAATCACGAGTTTTTGATACATTTACCCTGTCAACGTTTTGCCAATTCAGGTCTTATAATAGACTAAACAATGTAAGGTCGAAGTAAAAATTAGGACCAGAGTTAGATCATCTCTCATCAATATCTAAATAAAACTAGTTAATATACTTCAATTTAGTATATTTAATAGTTAATAGTTAATATATTTCAAAGTTTTTTAACACTATTTAAAATGGATAACAGAACAACTGAAAATTCATAACCTCTTGGGCATGTATTCATAAAATGACAACATGCGTATCCTAAAATACTTCTGCCACTACATTCCACGAAGGATATTGTATGCATGATAGGATATTAGTTCATGGTAGGTAGTGAACTGTTATATGCATATATGTATTATTGTATTGTTCTGTCAATATTTATCAGTTTAGGAACTTACAAACATTATTAATAAGAAACTTTCTATAAATTTTTTATTTCTCATCAACGATCATTCAAGTTACAGATTTATTTTTCATGATCTTCAATGTTGATTTATTTTCTTTTTTCTTTCTTTCGATGTAAATATTTATTTTTAGTGTTTTGATTAATTTTTTCTTTGTTATTTGTGTTGGTGTATTCATTATTTTTTTCCTATTTATTAGGATTATTTTTCATTTTACTTACTTTCTATAAAATATTGATGATTTTAATTCCTTAGTTTCTTTATTGCTAGAAATATTTTTTTTTAAAGCAACTTTTTTATTTTTGAGGGACGTAATCGCAGAATAAATATTTATTCTATTCTATATATAATAAGTATTTTTGGTTTCGTTACTTGATATAAATATATCTATATGTATATATATTTGATTTTACTTTAATGATATTTTGTAAATCAATAAACATTTGCTTGTGATGAAACTCCACAAGGGTGACTCATTTTAGGACCAGAGCAGTAGTCAAGAAGGGTACTCAACGTTAATGAAGGTAGAAAAAGTTTGAGTAGAGCCAGAGATAGAGAACATACACTCTTGAGGATACCCCCCCCCACTCCTCCCCCTTCATCTTGCTCAAGAAAACTGTTTAATTAGCTAATGTCTGCTCCTATTCGCTATTTTGCTCATATAAGTTGGTCCGCAGAATCATAGTCAGAATATTTACCTAACTCATCGCATTGAGTACGGATCTAATATATTATATACTTGTTATAACACCATTTCAAATAATTGACCACTTGGAATCGTACATGTACCCGGGTACGCTGATCACTTTAAAATGGGATCAGATTGTTGAAATAAAGTCAAGAATTGAGAAGGCAAGAGCATCATTCAATAGCTTGAAGAAACTCCTCACTTGTAATCACTTGCCTATGCCACTGTAATGCCATGTATTTGCCAATTCATGTCTTAATAGAGTAAACAATGTAATAATACTGCTGTATAGTCCAGGAGCATGGATAACGGAAACACTGATGAGGAAAATACAAGCATTTGAAATTTGGGTGTACCGCCTTATCCTCCGAATTTCATGGATCCACCACATATTAACAAAAACGTGCTAAGTCGGATCAGAAAAGATCAAGAAATCACATATGCCACCAAAAAGCGAAAATTAGAATACCTGGGCCCCATCAAGCGAAATGACACATATAGTCTACTGCAGGGAAAATTAATAGTAAGAGGTGCCAAGGTAAAGGAGGAACTTCAGGCTGCATAATTTAAGACACCGGTTTGGTCTCACAACTGTCCAACTGTTTAGAAGTGCCAATGGTCCATGTTAATAGCCGTCTGAAGCCGATAAACCATAGGAAGAAGATAAACACTGACCCTGATAGCTACATAGTTTCTCCAACCATCATAATGACATCAGCAGTATCATATAGAATGTTTTGATGGAGGCATATCTGTGAGGGAATATCGAACCCATTATTACCTCAATGGGAAAGAATTCCCGGTTACACAAACAAGATCCATCAGCGGAAGACCCTTTGTAAACATATTACGGAGCGCAGTATAGCCGCTAGTTGATTTTAGGCCCTTTGCACAAACATCCAGTTGCCGTATTGTTATAGGAATGTAGAGTTCAAGATGTGTAAACGGTAGCTGCAACTTTTACTCGGTTTCGTATTTTTATTGAAAACGTAACAGCTAAATCGTAAAAAATGATCCAATTGACTTTTCGCCAATCATTGTAGTTTTTCAAATAATTCAAATAAAAATAACACCTTTTTTAAAAAATATTATATACATTATACATAATATTCCCTGTAGAATAATTTAAGCTGCATTAGTACCAAGAATATTAAATTATTTAATGGTAAATAATACTAACTACAAGAAAATAGAAAACCTAAAAAATGGTTATTTAAGACTTTCATGGGGATAATAATAAATCTTATAAATAGTAATAAATTAATCTTATTAGTCCTGAATTCTACTGACTTTTTTATACAAAAGAATTCCGATTTTTTTATCCAAGATTACATGACCGTTTTGGACCAATAATTTTAGTCGATCTTATCGTTATGAAATTAGTAGTTCCTATGAATATAGTAAAATATTTACAATCGCATTACTATTATTCATATTAATTCCTGAATTTATTTATTATTTGCTATTTGAGAAAAACGAGGCTATAGGGTTTCTTCTTATTAATCTAGTATCAATTATTTGTTTCTTCTTAAAGTAGTGATAATTACGGTACCCAACAGTTTTTTTAATTAATAAACCTATTAGTTTCGATTTGTTTCAGAAACATCACCAGGACGTAGCAAAGATTAAAGTGGTCGACAGTTTGATGAATAATAAAAAAAAAAAACCTGTACCACTACAACCCGTGAAAGGTCTGCGGTTCAGTACAAGGTAGATACTGACCTGTTTCATTGACAACGGTTCTGCAAGGAGGAGACTTGTCCTAGGTCCCGCTCAACCGTCAGATTTCCCCCCCTTATTTTGGGTACCCTATTTTTAAAATATTTAATAGAGGCTGGGTGAGCCCCAGGAGGGTACTAGATCCTATATGATCCATCTCCTGCTGCATACAGACAAATAAAAGTACTGCCTTGCAGCGGGACTTGATCCAGGATTTCCGGCATGGCAACTCAGTGCTCTACCACAGAGCCACTCCTTGATGAATATATTTATATATATTTTATTTTGGTATTGAATGGGAAAAACAAACAAATTTAAAGTAGCATATACCATCAGAAGAATTAAATTTACAAATTTTCCATTCATAAAATAGAATGAAAAGTTGCTACCCCTCAGAGAATGCTTGCCGAAGGGGAATGTAACTTGAAGCAGTAACTCAGGCTATTATTATACGCCCGAGATCACCGAGGTCTGAGGAGGAGGGAGAGGGGTCGAAGGGGGGAGGGTGGAAAAACAACATAAAAATGCATGTAAATATTTAGTTTCTCGAAGGAAAAGCGACCCAGTATAATATCTCTGCAAGTCGGATGTCAGGTGATGTTGACTTAGTCGCTTTTGGAAGTCGCTCTTGGAAAATGGGGATTAGGGCCTGTTGGCTTGTTGTCTGAATCTGAAGCGGTTGATTGACAGCTCATTGTACACCACAGATGGCCTTTATCCTCACCCCCTCCCCAAAAAAATATAATAAAAATGAACAAAAAGAGGGAAGGGAAAAATATTATCTATTGTTCGTTTTTCGTTCCCATGCTGCGATGTCAGTTGCTGGAGACAGGGGTATTTTTCGAATTTTATTTTTCGGAATATCTGTATATTTTTAAATATATTCCTCAACATAGCAATACCAACTATTTATAACTAGCAGAAGCTTACTAGATTTTTATTATTACTGAGCTAGTAACTTAATAGCCAAGTTGCCAGTCTTTACGTTCCTATGTATATAATGTTTAAAAAACAAATAGTGTGTTGCGTTTAACGGTGTTTTTATTTTTACTTTTTATAAAATTTACAGATTAGCGATAATGCCATGAAATTCATGGAATATTATTGATTTTTATACAAAATCACACTGTACGAAACTATTAGACAAAACCAGTATCAAGCAACTACAAGGACGGATCCAGGATTTTCTGGAGGGCACAACGGGCAGACGGGCGAAACAATCAACTATAATTTATAAATAAACTTGTAGTATTTATAGAAAGGTTTCAAAGGTTTATTAAATTATCTTTTTTTTTAAACACTTTATTGAAACATTACAATCTGTCACTTGTGGGCAATAAGTAATGGTGCTATGTAGCTTACATTCATTCCATAACAAAACAATAATATAAACAAAATAAAATAAATAAATATATACATGCGGAAAAATATATACATGCGGTAACAAAAAGAAATTAATGCGAAAATGATAAATAAAAGTAAAATCAAAATAAAGTAAAAAAAATAATAATAAAAAATAAATAAAATTTACACATTCATATCCTATTTACAATTCAAAATATCTAAACAATAGTTTTACTCATGTTATTTCTGTTATAACATCTCATGATTTGCCTATAAGTATGTACTGTAATAGATTATCCACAGTACACGAAAACCCGTCTGGGGGGCACGTGCCCCCGTGCACCCCCCTGGATCCACCTATGGGCAACTATACGGTAAACAATACGAATATTGTTCAGATAACTGAAGTGAAAGACAGTTTCCGTATTATTCTATGCACCTATGGTAAAACTGATATTGAGATTTAGCTCCCAACCATTAATCCTGTTTCAATTTTAAATCTTTCATTTTTTTCTATTGAACCTGTTGAGTTGAGAACTTCTTTCATACTTTTCGACATAAGCTAAATATTTCTTGAGTTTCGTTAGTAGGACTTCATTTTTCTGCTTGAGTTTCATAATGAACAACCCAGAGAAATCCTAGAAGGCGAGATGAATCATTGCTTCGATGCCGATTTAAAAAAAAAACAACTAATTGAACGTGCATCCAACTGTGCATTGCCTTGGGTTTGTTTTTCGTCCAATTTATTAGTACCTCCTTATGGTTTTAACTTCATAATGTTCACACTCTATCGTGTACCTATTCATGTGGTTTGGAATAGTGGCATTATACTCTCTCACATACTTGTTACCCTAATCGTTTATTTCGGTTTGCAGAAATTAACGCTGTTGGATTGGATACTGATCACTTCATATCGTTAGGACGTTTGTCAAAAATGTTATGTTCTTGTCAGAACTGAACCAAAATTCATTCATTTTTTTAAATTTTCATTAAGATTTTTTCTTTCATATTCGATTTTTAAATTTATTTTAAAATCGAACACCAAGCATTGCTTTACCTATTAGAAACAGACCCGAAATTCCCTTATATTTTAGCAAATAAACTCAAGTATGAGCAGAAGTATTAGTTATTTGGTGCCCATTCCTCTAACCTAGCAAAAAACCTATTGTGCATAAGGGGTGGAGAGTCCCTGAATGGGCCTGAATAAATTCTGAAACTGTCTCGTTGAGGTGGAGGTATCAGTTGTTTACCATATTGCTATAACCCCCATCCCCTCCATTGCCCTTCTCCCTTCGCCCCCCCTCTATCTCTTCACCTTCCCCCCCCCCCGATAATAAGCTTCACATTATCATAATAATTCCATCCTGACTCAACCTCTCCCCATAACGGTTCATAACCCCGCGACCTTCTCTAAGAGCAATGAAATTTTTCCACACCACATGTTAAACTGATATTAAGACTTGCGGGCTCCATTGTTAGGAATTAGGTTTTTGAGCCGAATGGTGAACATACTAAATGAAGGTGGATTTACTTTTCCCCGGTTCTCTTACGTATTTTCTTTTATGCTATGTTACTTATTCGCGTTGCATAGCGAACTTTCCATCGTGCTTATTTTCCATGTCCTTTATGGATATCTACTTGAGGACCAACACTAATACTTCATAAACAACACTGTGCCTTTGAACAAGCCTGCATAAGACCGAAATAGACTCTCTCCTAAGGCGAAATTTGCAATGAAGCCAACTTAACAACTGCATTCTATTGTATTGAAACGTTTAGGCGACCTTCTGAAATTAACTTAAATTTAAAATACCGAATGAGTATCAAAGTACTTACCACCCTTAACGTTACTTAAATGTTATAATATTATTTCAAGGGTCTTTTCGAGGCTTCTGCACATGCAAGCTATGCTACCGCGAAGCCAACATTCGTGTTCAAAAATTATATTCATCTTGTACATGCATGCTTTGAAATTCTTTAGATTGTTGTTTCATAATTTTTAATGTGAAGCTCGGCGATCTATAGATTTTCTTTATCGGAAAACGGAGGTTTTGTCCCCCTGTACATCCTAGGCCAATATGAATTTAATTGGGTATGGAGATCATAACTAAATGAACTTTACCACTTTGGAACCAAATCCATAATTATAACACCCATTCAGATTGGAAGTTGTAAAATGAGTTCTAAACGTCATAACTTTGAATAGTTGGTCCCTAACATGGATGCCTAGGAGCACAATGGTTGATTTACTAGCAACTTTTGTTGAATTAAAATCTCTGAGTGCTCATATTTGGAAATTATCCTGTACCCAATGTTTGTACTAAAAAAAATATATATAAAAAGTGTGTGGCCTCTTTCTGTCTGGGCAAAATTGAATATCGAATTCTTGATTAGGAATTGTACATAACTAGGTGGATAATAAAATCAGAAAAATGAAAGTAACATAAAAAATTAACGTTGAAAAGGGAAAGGTAAAAAGAGACCTTACATAATTGTTAAAACCGTGGAAAAATTCCAACGAAAAGCCCTTAAGTCTCAAAAGCTAAAAAAGAAATTGAAAATATCCGTCCAATATTTCGCCTATTCAGGCATCCTCAGGGTAGAAAGAGAATAACAGCAAAACAAAACATGAATAATGCACCCAAGAAAAATCCCACCACCTCCAAGGCTCAAATGCAACTAATGAATCATAGTCTAAAAGTTATGAATGAATCATAACTAAGAGAGCTTACTCGACCCCAGCTGGATAAGGATAGATAAAAACAGCTGATAAATACTTCAGAAATTGAAAATTCGATATACACTCGCCAAACTTCAAAAAGCACAACAGGAAAAAAAAGTAATAAAAATAATAGTAAACAATACAAAACCATAAGACAAAAGACCATGTAAAAAAATGAAAGTAAAAGTGCGAGGAAAAAAGAACATTATCAAGAAACCAGTGGACTTATGGTTATTCCACAAAAATATTAACATTAAAAAAGAAAGGTAAAAAGAGACCTTACATAAATGTTAAGACCGTGGAAAAATTCCAACGAAAAGCCATTAAGCCTCAAAAACTAAAACAGAAATTGAAAATATCTGTCCTATACTTTTTCAATAGATATTTTCAATAGGTCTCTTTTTACCTTTCTCTTTTCAATGTTAATATATTTTGTGGAATAGCCATAAGTCCACTGGTTTCTTGATAATGTTCTTTTTTCCTTGCACTTTTGCTTTCATTTTTTTATATCGTCTTTTGTCTTATGGCTTTTGGAAGTTTGGTGAGTGTATATTGAATTTTCAATTTCTGAAGTATTTATCAGCTTTTTTTATCTAACCTTATCCAGCTGGGGTCGAGTAACCTTCCTTATGATTCATTAGTTGCATTTGAGCCTTGGAGGTGGTGGGATGTTTCTTGGGTGCATTATTCATGTTTTTTTTCTGTTATTCTCTTTCTACACTGAGGATGCCTGAATAGGCGAAATATTGGACATATATTTTCAATTTCTGTTTTAGTTTTTGAGGCTTTTCGTTGGAATTTATCCACGGTCGTAACATAAACAAATTTTCAATAACAGCTTATAGTTTCCCTTCAGGCTATGATATACTATTTACAAGTAACACTATACTGTTAAGAAACAATTGCGTTATATATTTCTCTAGTGTGTGAAAAGACATTGATGTAGGATGTAGGTAATGTTTTATCTCTGTAACAATTTATTTTTAGCTCTGCTGCCTAGACGTTTACTGGAAAAGATATTAACAGCAATTCGGGAGACTAAATATTTTGTTGGGAATCTCGAAAAGAAAAGAGGATTGAATGACTTTGAAATGGGAAGGATTCGATGGCTCGCACGCCATTGCTCTATATGAGCGACCCTTCAGGCATTATTCATGTCGCTTCAGCAACCAATAAACCGAACATTCATGTCGTCTATCATATTCAATTTGTAGTTTTATTATGTATTTCATTGTTATGTTAAAAAAAAAAAAAAAAAAAATCAACGGATGGAAATTTGCAATTTTATAGGGTTTGCTAAGCCCTTATATATATATATATATATATATATATATATATATATATATATATATATATATATATATATATATATATATATATATATATATATATAGGAAAGCAATACGTAAAGTGAAAGACCAACCACCACAGGGAAACCACGAATCCCGAAATTCTGCATGTTATTTGGATTTGTTTTTTCTTTTTTCACATTATGTAGACAAGTTTTTAATAATCGTTATCACCGTGTTCCTCTTCTCGAAAAATGAATTATTTTCATATTTAATATTAAACATTGCATACATACAAGGCTAATATATATATATGAAAGTTTTCAAAAATAATGAGTGTATACTTTATTCTTTATAATAAGTTCTTTCCGACTATAAAGTTGATACTTCATTTTTTTTTTCCACGAATCTCTATTTGCGATAAATTATTATTTTAGCATTATTTATTTTTAGTATTATTTACAAAATAGCAAGAACTAATTTTTATATAATTTTTAGATCTTTATTGATTCATAGAGTTTGCCTTATTTCTTCTGACCTTGTTTTGTAATACCCATCCATTTTTAGTTTTCCTACTAAATTATGCTTTATTTTCGGATCAAACCAACTTTTAATTGCTTAAATTACTATTTTAATTAATTTCTCGTTTAATTATTTTAATGAATATTTGTAATAATACTTTCACACAATCACACAAAGAATAAGACCCTTTACAGTTTTCTATCCCTTTGGTCGTATACTGTTTGCTTATTCGATATAGGAAGTTGTTATTTAGAGACACCTGTATAGGCTTTATCTAGCCATCAGTGTTATATTACACCTTATAGCCGAGGCGACATAAAAGACCATATAATGGCATGGCCCATTTTCAGGAATATGTGCCCCTAAAGTGGATACTCCAAGAGACCCAACAGCTGTTTACCATGCTTACATCCAATCCAAACTAAGCCCGTAGTACAATTACATTTTATAATAGTAGATAATTAATATTTAACGAACGTTTTATATTAAGGACTTATACCCACCGTTATGTTCATGATCGTTACAAAATTTTATAGGCGACATATCTTATTCGAGTAAAATATTCTAACATGTTTTTATGTTGTAATATATATTTAAGAAGAAATAAAAAACCTCGCAATTCAACCAAAAATTATTGTTACTAACAAAAAAAGAGGCTGTACATATTTACATAAAGTGCTATATTGGTTTTACTGCCCAAGCTATGATCTTAGGGAAAAGTCAGATCCTTTGATCTGAATATATTTAAATACTAAAATGGGATGCCACCCTGAGATCTTTATACTTAATGTATAGTAAATTTATGTTATTAATATTAGAGAAGAATTGGTCGACTGTATCTTCTAATTTAAGGAAGAAATAGTTGGGGGTGCAGTCAAAGAAAACACCAAAATAAGCAAAACTTATTTATTATGTGCCGACGTTTCGGCCTACAATGTAGGCCATCTTCAGGGCTAAGAGAGAGAATGTAGCCCTGTACAATGTACAATGTACAATGTAGCCCTGAAGATGGCCTACATTGTAGGCCGAAACGTCGGCACATAATAAATAAGTTTTGCTTATTTTGGTGTTTTCTTTGACTGCACCCCCAACTATTTCTTCCTTAAATATGTTATTAATAAATAAGAGACATATAAACTCTTCTCCAAAGGTTAACATGGTTGACTGACCAGGAGTTGTTTATTAAATAAGAATAATAATTATTGAATCAGATTATATTTATTTATGCTGATCATGGTTTCAAAGATTTAATAAAACTTATAAACTACTTACAACAAAAGGTGGTCTCTATATGTGACTTGCTGAATCTCGACCATCTCTCCATCTAGCTCCTTGCATCTTGAGTTGACCGCGTCTTTCGAACAAATCCCCTCTCTTGAAAGTAAAGGTAATAAACCCTAAGAGTCACTTTAATCAACCTGGCCTAGGCCCCTTATTGTCACATTTAGCAAAAGGTACCGATTCCGCACCTCTATAGAATCAATAATAAAATCCCCGTATAGATTTATATTTCTACAGTACATCGTTGTAAAACCGTATGGTGAGTTGTCCCAATAAATCAAGATTTTTATACCTCGAAATATTTTATAGCTGGCATTTATAATAAGATTGGGGCTTTCTAAAATTAGTTTTCATTGCTATGAACTTATAAATATATCTTGTTTATTTTCAGGTACTCCTTCCCAGTTAGAACTAGACAACTTCACTAACTGTGTAATCTCTACTGTTAATCTGCATAAAGTCATAAGCTCATTGATGCTCTCTTTGCAGATATGCTTCCTATATCTCTATGATGTTATTCTTGCACTTAATTAGCCAATAGTAACTTCAGTTTCGGATAAGAAATTGCCACTTTTCAACCATATTAACGACGTCTGAATGTCCGCACCTATATTCATTAATGAATGAAAATATCGTCCTTGTGCAAGTAAGAGACTTGCTTTCCCAGGTTTCTGTCGGAGCATCATTACCAGATTCGCTTATTCGGTTTCACCATAACATTATTGTACTTCTAGATCCATTACTAAACACAGTTAGGTACTTTGAAAGGACTTCAGTATCTTTCATAGCATTGCTTTTAAGATCATTGATACCGATTGAATGAGGGATCCTTGTTATGAATTAAGTATGTAACTCAGGTCGTATGATCCAATGATTTGAGAGGATTAGGCTCCAAAAAGAACAAAAGAGCATTAATTTACCCTGGATAATATCTTTACAGAAGGGGGAGTTATATATTCATTGAATCTCAATCCATTCCAACCTGCTGTGCAAAGTGGGACACTTGAGTTATGTACACGACGCTCTACTAAATATATCATTATTAGTTATAATGCAATTGGGAAAAACCACAATGCAAAGCCTTATGTTTCAAAAATACACCTACTTACCAGTCGACTTTTCGCCTATTCAGGCATTATCAAGACACCAAAATCAAAAAGGGGTTATGTGAATCGCATCTCGAAGAAAAAAGTGCAATACATCTCAACGATCAACAGCCCAAACAGGCTCCAAACATGAGACAGCACCCTACCACCAAGACGTTCAACATACAACTATCATTATTAGTTTAATCTACTTGTGGGTCCTAGAAACTAGGAACTGCAAAGCCAATAATGTGGAACATAATCAAATGCTTTACGCTGGCATTATTATTCAAACATTATCTAAGCCATATTGCGATATCATTACATAACTTTAGCAATATCTTTATATACCTAAAAACCATTGCTTCTTTCTAGAACCTGCTTTATTTCGTATATGGTTCAATAACGATGTATTTTCTGATCATCCAACTTGTTCCTGATGCTTTACATATAACTTTATGTTAGTAATTTTTGGCACCGTTTGTACAACTTATGGACATTCATTTTGTGCTTCCAATTATTCTCTATTTCCTTTCTCAATTAGATAAGTCATACCAAAGAAAAATATTTTAAACAGTTTTTGGTGGTTGTGAACATTATCAAAATATATGAGGCAGTAATTTTGTATTTTATATGCTTTTATACAGTATGATGGAGGGCTAATTGACCACCGTGGATATTTTTCAACGAATAAGTATCCTATAAAAAGTCTTATAAGATGGTCAGATGTTTCAATTATATTTCCAATATTTAGATACTTCAGTAGAGATTGAATAGGCTTCCTAATTTACATTTTTTTGGGCAGTTTTAAAAGCTTATACATGTGATACTTAAATTCACAGGCAAACTATTCCACACAGGCACACACACCCATTATTATTAATCTTACTGAAGTATATTAATTTTTTTTAGGCTGTTATTGTGTAGGCTATCGTTGTGTTGATTTTACGTTGGTATACTAAATAAATACAGAAATCCATCAATAAAAATATCAATATTTCTATTTCTACTAGGGTTAGGGTTTTCGGTAGGGGGCTTTAACTGCACTGTTTTTTGCGCCATATTTCTACTAACGATCGCATGTTATATAGCAACTAATAATGTAAAATGAAGTAATTAATGAATTTCTGATAATTACCCGTTTTCACCTTTAGTGGCAAGTGCATGTAATAAGATAACTTAACTGTGATGTATGCTTGTATAGTATAATTATATATTTGAGATTGACTTAATAAAAAATAATAAACACCAATGCAGGTGATGAAGTAATAAATAAGTAATTTATCTAAAAAATAACTTCTGGGCAACTACGGAAAACACTGGTTACATTTTCAAAGAAGTACCTCTTGGTACTTCCTTGTATACTGCCATTGATAATCTTCCTCCATCACTAACTTCATAACCATAGGCAATTTTTAATTTTAACATTTTATTCTACATTTGGTTTCCTCCACATACGACACTTGTTTAACATTTAATTAGTGTCTTATTTTGACTTTGTCCCTTAAATACCGAATAGTATTATGGTATTTAGTAGGATTTAGCATTTTATGGGATAATGGATTATCTTGCTGGTTATACTTCAGTAAAGGCGTTGATGTATAAAATACCTTATATCGAAAAGAGATGTGTTTAAGTTAGCACAATGCTTCCTGTTCAGTCATCTTTTCCCAAGCCAAAATCCAGAAAACAGATATTTTTTTTTTCAAAAATTTGGCTTTAAGACTTTATTATCAAAGTCCTATTTTGCAAAAACAGATATATGTCTACTCAAAATAATACACCATCTCGGTGGAGTAGACCAATCAGCTTTGAGAGAAATGCGAATGACATTTCCAACAGCGTAGTCATAGTTAAGCTAATGTAGTCAGACAACTAGGAATAAACTTAGATTGACTGGAATTCAGAGCAATGTGCAGTTCTAAAGTTCTCCGCTAGTTCAGATTGTATCTGCATTTACAGGCAAAATACTAAGAGTTGCAAGAAGTCGATATTAAAAAAAAATATTAAAATATTATTAATGATAAATGCTGATAGCACCAATAACTCCAATATAAACCTTCGTACACGCATTACCTTCGAGCCCCAAACCGTAAACACAGTCCTATTAATTATACCTCAGCCATTTACAGGCATGCGACTATGATTTTTAGCTTACAAATCTGCTCAAAGTGTATTAACAATTTAGAGGTTAGTTGGTTATAAAATCCAAAATATTCTTTCTCAGTCATCGTGATGTTATTGCCTCAATTATATTAACAGGGCTAATCTCAGAATAAAAAATTATAACATTTGTTGTAAAAACCACATGATTAATCGTGAAATAAATTTACATATCAGGTCCTCCACTCAAATCCAAAGTGACTATACCTCCATTAAAAAACACTGGTTCTACAACCCAGTACGGGTCCTGGCCGCATCAAGGCGTCGCCTCCACTCTTCTCTGTTCTGTGCCAAGGTCTCCAAGCTCTGGGTCCAATAATGCTACCTGCATCTCTCTCGACCTCATTTGCCCATTTAAGTCGTGGACGCCCGCGTTTCCTTTTTTCGTCGACGTGCACAAACAGCACTCTTTTCAGGGTAGCGTCGTCCTTCATTCTGGACACATGTCCAGCCCATCTCAGTCCAGCTCATCAGACCTCGATGAACTTAGCCTTATCCTTCTACTGTCGGTTTTAAGAATGTATCTTGTTTGATACAAACTTCTAATGAAAACCCGATCATGTGCTGGTTATAACTATCAGTTTTGCTGGTGTTCCTGACGGAAACCTGACGTGAACAGAACATAAAACTTGCGAGTTGAAACGCTGGCTTTAAAAATGTCTTGTTCACGCTGTTTTGTGAATAAATTAGCTTTAATGCAGGAGAAAAAGGTAAAATCTTGTAATAGCACAGTACACCCTATCTATCGATTATTTGGGGCAACTAAAACTTTAATTAATAGACGCGATCGGACCCAGAGCGCGCTACACGAGTACTTTCCTCATCTGTTACTCCGTTTTTATAAGCGCTTCTTCAGCGTGCAGCGACAGACAGTAGTCGCATGTGTTTATCGCTTCTGCCTCCAGCTTCCCAGCTAAACAGTCGCGAGTCTTTCTTATGCCTCCATCTATCCAGCTTAATCATTTGCGAGTCTATTTCATGCCCAAGTTCTTTGCCTTACGTTCATTATTCTACTTATATTTTTATCCCAGTTTAATGCCCGGTTCACATGCAAAAAAGTGTAGATTCGACAGGAAGAATTCCAGACTACAGAAACCACAGCTCGAAGGGCGCTATGCTAATTGAACTTACGAGCTTTGTCTCAACAGTCTGTTTATGTGTGAATCGTTTTGAAATGTCGATTTTTTCTCTACATATTAATCTACTGCCATATATTCAGTTTTAATAATTAATCGAAAAAATTTTCCCCTAAAGAAATCAATATTATCAATTAATGATTTTCGGAATTTGTGGTGCAATAAATATATTTTTCATTTCATTTATCCTCTCCCTAGAATAGCCTGTTTGCTTAATCGTGATTAAGCAATAATTTTTATTTATATCTCTAATTTACAGGTAATGGCTTAATGTATTTTTCAGATAATCAGTTTTTAAAGTTAAAATGTTACTCTTTATTCGGTCTGACTTTTCGGACATCTTATATTAGTTCATATTTTACTGTTGTGTCTTCTTCACATATTTACATAGTAACGGTCTTCTTATGTCGACGAGTTAACATATTGACTTGTAAAGGAATACAATAAAATATGAGCTGAACATTCTTAAGTTTAATTAATTATCCATTCAAAAAATATGGATTCTCTGAAAAACTTTATTTATTTTATCATTATTGGTTATTGCTTACTTTGTAGGAGTAGTTAATTGAGAGAGTAATGATTAGATTTAGATTTAACTGTTTTATGCTTTGTAAATTGAAAATAGTTATATATATATATAAAAACAGAAAAACAACCAGATAAATATAAAATTAGTCTATATGATGATATACTTATTTGTGATAGTTTTACAATGTAAAGAGTTGTATTAAAAACGAAAATTAAAATACAAATGAAAGGATATATTTAGTCAAAACAGCTTTGGATCGATTTGCTGTTGCTAACAGAATGAAATCCAAGTCGATTGATATTGCTTCTGATGTGCTTCATTGGAACTGAATGAGGTGTGTTTTGTAAGAGTTCAATTAATTCACTAGTAAATGAAATTCACAAAGGAAGGGCTCGCAATAAATTTATTTCTGTACACGTGTTTTTATAGAACTGGGAACTGGGAATAGAATACTTAAAAGCTCTTAGTATTCAGGGATCTATAGTAATTAGTATGCTACACCGTAGCGGTAGGCTCTCATTATTATTTTTTTATACGTAAGGAATAGTTAGGGGATGTTTTTGAGGGTAGGAAAAAGAAAGTAATAATAATAATAAAAAGAATTAAAAGGGTTCGCGATGGCGATAACACCGGGCGGATAGCTCCATCCATCAAACCCATTGCTTGGAGATCGGGCCTTAAACAAACATCTCTACCGCTCCCCATGGGCGTCCGTCGGATTAGTCTTGATAATTCTTTTAGTGATCTATCCTTCGTCCATTAAGACAAAATTTGCAAGGTTCTTGCCCCGCGAACCTGTGTCCTTAATAATATTTACCTGTTGCAGTTTTCGTAATTTAGCGTTGTATAGTAAAAATTCTCGGATTCGCCTGTCTTTGATCCAAATTTTTTATGCAAGACTTTATATTTAATGATCTTAAGCCGTCATTCTTTCATCAAGCAAGACATCAAATTCCAATCCGCTAAAAAAAAGCAACAGTATGAATTTTCATAGTCTTACTATTAATAAGTTCTTGGTTCTTATATAGTTATGAAAAGGGCAGGGGCCTAAATACACAAATTCTAAGGGAAAAGGCATTTTCGTTTCCAATGTCTCTAAATCCAATATTTTAAATCTATTGTTAACGGGCGCGGGAATTGGCGATTCCTGGAAGAGAACAAAGCCCCCTTGTCGGCAGAGATGAAAGAGGCCTTTCCGCGAAACTTCGCGATCCGTCCCGTATGTTCTAGATCTGGCATTCTGTCTATTTAAACAGCATCTCGGCGCGAGAGTGTGAGAGTGTTAAAGCACACGGTACGGTTAGCATCCGAAACAGTGATAAGCCAGTGTAATAAGTCAGTGACAGTTTGTGAGTGTAATGTGTGACAGTTTGTTATATTCAGAGATTCTTACGGTCGGTGGACTTTAATTAGTGAACTGTAAGTGTTAAATAGTAGTATTTAATTAGTTAAGTAGCGGTTGTAATTTTATGTGATTTGTACAAGCTTATGCAAATAGTTAAGCTATTTAGTAATAATAATATCTTATATTATTGTAATAATTAAATAGAAGTTAGGCCTAGATTATAAATATCTAAAATATTGTTATTGTAAATTTATTTCAGTTAGTAATCAATTTGTTAGTAATTTCTTTGTTTAGTTTCTTTGTTAATAATTGTTAATAGTTTAATTGTATTCTTTTATCACTTTTGTAAATAAATATTAGTATCTTTAATTAAGGAGTGTTTAAGTCATTTTTAATACCCAGTAGCCCGTAACACTATCATTGGCTAATATTCGAGTTGATATTTTATATCCTTAAAGTGGCCATTTTATTTTAAAAATATGCGTGAAACCATTTTCTCATTCATTCATTACAACTTCTGACTCAGGACTGCGATAGACCTATTTGCTGTTTTGCACTCCTCAAGGAAAAGTTTGTCATTAAAATGGTAAATTGGATGCTTTCCTTCATTTAATGTGATTAGTGGCATGATTGATTCGCCGATGAAATACATTTAACCGTTGAAAATATCAACCATTTCGAATTTTCAACGGCTCAATAATACAAGATAGGTACGCTGCGGAGAATGTACTGGGCACTCCCCTGTTTTCCGAAAACTCAGTAATCTAACGACGGAAATCCATCACCCAAGTTTAGCGATTCAACACATTGCCAATAATCGTCGCTGACAACAAAATCAACCGACTCGCTTATATTTTAAGGCTGGTTCTGGCCGTGGGCCAAGTGGCCGCTATGTGGCCTCTGAACAACATGACAACCCCAGCCTTGTTTTGGACTAATCAAATGAGCCTTTTTATTACCATAAGATCAATATGAGAAGTCTTCTAATCTTGTAAGAGGTCCACTTTCTTTTACGAGCCTTGTGTTTTGGCGTTTCCCCTCTCCATCGTTCCAAAGAAGGAGACAATCGGAACCTTTGTAGTAGGAAGAAAATCCACTCTATTCATCCTAAAGTGTTTGCGTAAATACATCAGTAAGGGTGTGATAAATAGACAGAAAGGAGTATGCTTGCTCTGGGGATAATTCACACCTGTATCTTGGACTCGTTTGGATTGTAGTAGAACATTAGTTTTATTGAGTTTGAGTGTCCTCACAAAGGAAAATAGGGAAGTTTAGAATAGGGGAAGAGGAAAGTCGCCGACCGCGAATGCAGTGGATTGACTGCCTGGCAGAAGACTCAAGGAGCCTAGGAGTCCGCAACTGGATGGCAGCAGCACTCAACAGGGACTACTGGTGGAAACTGATTGAGGAGTTGTTGAGCAGAATTAGTAATGATAATAATTAATTAATTAATAATGATAAATAATTAATGAATTAACAAAAAATATAATTATTATAATAAATATTATAATTATTAAAAATGATTATTAATTAATGAATAATGATAATAATTAATTATTATCTAAATCCGAACATTATTTTGAAAAATCGTTTGTCCGATTTGGCAAAAAGGGAAGAAAAGCTGAGGTCCATTTTTGTATAAATGGATTTAATATCAATTTTACCGAAGTCCAATATGAATAAACATCCATTTGAAGCTTCTATATTTTAAAAAAGTCACGTCCACAATAACCAACATTTAATGTATGATGAGTACTAGTTTGCAAATGTTTCAGTAACGATTTCATAAATTTTAGAACAGAAATTTTATATCTTCAAAATATTTTTTTTTTAGTGGTCCAACGTTTATTAATTGTTCGGTTTTTCATTTTATTTTTGGTTTAAAAAAAAACGAAACTGTTATTGATGTTAAAATCCTAAGGAACAAATCATCACATAGCCTAGACCAAGTGCAGGGAGGGAGTTCATTTTTTCATCTTTCTCAAATTGGCCCCCAACGGAGGCCGAGTTAAGTCCCGCAGTATTGGCGTGGGAGTTGGGCGACTTACCAAATTCTCCTTTCGCCCTTCATTCAAAAAATGTAATCGATTATAATATGATATGATATGATAAAAATAGAAATGGTTACAGAATTGAACCAGATAATTCTATACAATCGTAAACAAACACCTTAATCATTTCACACCATTACCTCTCTAGCTAAAGGTTTCATTACGAAAGGCTAACATATTAGAATAATTAAATTAATTGGAATCATTAATTAAAAAGATAAAAGGTTTTCTAGTCAAATTTATTAAAAATTTTAAACTTTCTGAGTAAAATAAATATAACATCATATTATTGTAGTGTTTTATCTGTATTGTTTCTCCTGTGCCGATAATGCATGCATAAGTGGAACATAGTCTGACCGGTCGGTTGTCTTGTATATTGTATTTTTTTAGGGTTCAGTCAATTGTATTTTATCTTTTCTATTTTAACTTAAATCCTACCTGACACTTATTTGACTATTAATTAAAATAGTAATTTTAGGTAGAATAACTTCGGCGTCCCACATCAGCAAAGAATATTAATTTCAATGATACAATAGCCATGATGGATCTGATGCTGGTCCCCCATCATGATAAAGGAGTTCTTTAATTAGTTTATGTACATTATATCTATAAACTTACAATCGGGATTAATTGAAAGAAAAATAATTGGTCTCCTTCAATTAGAAAGGGACGCTATTAAGTGAGGAAACAATGGGAGGGGGAGAACACAGGTATTATTAGCGATAATAAAGACCATTATGAGAGAGAGAGAGAGAGAGAGAGAGAGAGAGAGAGAGAGAGAGAGAGAGAGAGAGAGAGAGAGAGAGAGAGAGAGAGAGAGTGAGGAGGGAGAGAGAGAGAGAGAGAGAGAGAGAGAGAGAGAGAGAGAGAGAGAGGAGAGAGAGAGAGAGAGAGAGAGAGAGAGAGAGAGAGAGGGAGGGAGAGAGGGAGAGAGGGAGGGAGGGAGGGAGGGAGGGAGTGAGAGAGAGAGAGAGAGAGGGAGAGAGGGAGGGAGAGAGAGAGAGAGGGAGGAGAGAGATAGAGAACGAGAGAGCGAGGGAGTGTGTGAAGGAGGGAGAGTGAGAGAGTGTGGACAGGATTACATCGATCGGCTCCTTGGGGTGAGGTCCTCCTGAGGCTGACACCAGATCACAAGGCTATTCTCCACGTCATGTTGACCCCTTGCTAGATCACTTTCGCATCACCTCGTCAATCCAACATCTCCATCACCAAATCGTCCGAAAGGCATCAAAAGTTCATTTTGGACAATGAACCCTTACTTTCACTTTGATGGCTATAATGTTTTAATTATGCAATTGCATGATCTGACATTGTTTTTTTTTCATTTATGACTAGCTATTGCAATAAGAGTCATTAATTTCACTGTTCTTTTGAATTGAAAAATATTCGTTTATATAGATGTCCTCTGAGAAATACAATACAATACAAGTAGTATAACATTAGATGACCTTGTATATATAAGGAAGAAAATGGAGCGGGTGGAGGTAAAAAAAAATCTCTTAGTAAGAACTGTTTATTTTCAGAACAACGTTTCGACCCCAGACTGCAAGTCTTCGGCAGGGCTTGAGGAGTCTAGTGACTCAGTCTTCCTCCCGGACCATTTTCTTCCTCATACAATACTAGAAATGAACTGTAGTTAGGGCGATCACATTTCGTGCTTTTACGTACATTGAATTATAAAATTAACATATATCAATAGAATATAAAATATAGAAAATTATAATACAATATAGAAATATCATCTATGCAACACACGATGCACAAATATGATACGCACTCGGGAAAATGGGATATATTATGAACTCCAGGCTAAAATTAATTTCAAATCGACATTACATTTCGAATGGTATGCTAATTTATTGATTGTTTTTTTTTTTGTTTTTTTTTTGTGGTGGGGTAGCAGGGAAGAAGGATGCAGGCATTAAAAATAAACGAGCCTTTGAAAAGGCAGCTGCTATCGATGGCAACCACATTCTGAGTGTAGGGGCATAAGCATACGATTAAATTATGGATTGTAGAAGTCTGCGATTGAGATCTGAGCTCACGTCCTTTCAGATGACAGCTTTCTCAAACATATTCGAAAATTCCATACATAGGCAAGTAGGAAGTGGAGGGAATTTTTTTTTTTTTTTTTGGAGCTTCTTCTCACCCCCCTTACATTATCTCTGTATTTATATTTGTGCAATAATTCAGCAAAATGATTTTTGTACAGAAAGTTGAGGCTGATTCTGTGTTCTCCTTAGGGATAATATTCGGCCGAAGGAAACTAGTTATTTTAATTATAAAAATATTTAGCTGCCATTATTTTTTTTTTCCTAAGGGTTTTCTCACATTGAGGTTTCCTTCAACAGAAAATTTCCTTTTAGTCTTTTTCCCATTTTCTTCCATATTGTATATCATCCTTCCTTAGAGCATACTTTACTCGATTCCTTCTATCTATCTTCCTCGTCGTTTTCTCCCTTCAGCACTCCAACTGAAAATTAAATTGGGCAATATTTATTCCTTCATTTTTCTCTGTTTTGTTGAGTTTGCATTCGCTCTCTTTCAGGAAACTCATATTTATTTAAGTTTGAATTATTAAGGGAAGTAAAATAAATCAATATAAATATTAAATGCATTAAAGAAAGGAAAGAAAAAAACAAAGCAAAAGAAAAAACAGCCAGAGTAGGCTTACGTTTTTTATTTATTTCTTATTTATCTCATAGAGGGATTTAGAAACCAAACATTTAGCCAAAAGGTACGGATATTAAAGCATCTGTTGTGACTGTTTTTATAAATTTGTACCATATAAAGATATAAATAATATGAAAATATAAATATACTGCAATTTTAACTGCAGTAAGTACTCTGTATTTTATTGGCAAATATTTTCCGACTAATCTAAGTCTAATAATTTTTTTTAGTATATAAACACCTTATTGGAATATTACGATCTACCACTTGCGAAGATGATAATAAAAATAAAATAATTGTTCACGTTCATACCATAATGGTCTATTATTATTGACTAAGTATCGAAAGTGATTCATAGCCCAGAATTTTTTTTTTATTTTTTTTTTTAGTGATTGCTGTTTCATTTGTCTATTGCGTTGAATGTGACCTTTCAGAAATAAAAAATACTCCACATGAATTTAAGTTTTGTAGTTATCGGTGAAATTATGGAATAGCATGGGAAATCACAAACAAATTTATTTCATTATGCATTGGTTTTTATGTCTGTTCTTTACATTAACTTATCTAGCTTAAGTAGTTTTTCAAATAATCCAATTGATAATAAGAGCTAAGAGGTAATAGCGCATATGTTCCCAAACAAGTTGGCATATAAAGAATTAATTTAATTTTTTTGTAATATTATTTTACTTGTCTTCAGGAAATTTATTTTACATTTAACTTGATCATTTAAATTAATTAGTATTTTAATATATACCAAAGTTTCTCTCGACATTGTTCACCTTCTCTAGAAAAATATTTGTATCTTACATCTTGACAGTTTCCGTCCAAATAAGTTTATATTTGTCTATAAAGTTTATTATTATAAACATATGAACAAATGTGCACGTATTAAAATTAAAAAACACATCGAATTAAAATAGAATAGATTTATGATCACTCTTCAAATAGAAAATAAGCATGATCATAAATCTATAATTGTTAAAAGACAAATTTACAAAGTGTTCTTTAAAAATGAATATTTAGATTCAAAACCCTCAAAGTTATTATAACTATTAAGTTCTGTTTAATTTATAAAGGCTCCAGACATTATCGGTAGAATTTAAAGTGGCGGTGATCTAGGCCCAATAAATTTTATCAGTCTGATAGTGAGGCCGTTGATTCCTCCTTGAAGTGTCCAAGTCCTCGAATAAAGGTCACAGAAATCTGATTCGAGAATCTTTATGGTTAAAGTCTTTGTTACTACGGCGTTTTACTTGCAATAAAGGGGTCAATCATTGATGTTATTAGTGCTTGTAAGGGAAAAGTTTTAATTGCTCATAAATTTTGAACCTTAATAATATCTCCTTTCTCTGGAACTTCTATTTATTTATGTTTAGAAACCGATTAAAGACATGGTTTAGGAACAAAACAAGAAACTTATACTTTCTGATTACAGCAATAAACTATAACAAATATTTTTTTACTGTCCATAAAAAATTCTATCCTCTTTTCTTAATATATATTCGAATAAATACATTTATTCCCTTTTCATGGATGAGTATTTTGTTCTTAGGAATCTTTTTCTTATATAATATTATATTAATACAATAAATATAAGGTTTGGAGAACAGGAAGTCGGTCAGTGAGGTGATCGTCCAAGAACCCCAACTCGAAAGCCTTCATGGTCTTACTTACTGAGCGTCCATACGCACACCAACTCAGGGAAATCCACCACCCAATGCTTCCATCTTAAATTGTAGCTCATAATATGAGCTATGAATCCAACAGTTTAAACCCTAGTGTTGACTACAGCATGTGTCTTCTGCCAAAATAATATTTTAGTTTTGTTTTAAATTTCTACCAATTACAGACCACAGCTTAGTTTGGCATCTGAAAGAATGTAGTATTTCACACTTCCGTTTAGTGGGAATCGGTCAATAATCAAAAGTCGGGGTCATAAAGGACATTTAGTATCGGTTTCTTGGTAAAAAGGTCCAAATATCGAAGATTTTGCGAGCAGTTGTAAATTCCAGATGATAAATGTAGGTGTCCTCAAGAAGGTTCTTCATTACGATGCACTAAATCAATGGCATGGACATTGACTGAATCCTCCTACGGTTTTGTAATTTATAAGTGGAATGCTTTTCGGCAGTCTTCCTCAATTATGCATCATTAGTATATTAGATAGCAAATCAATATTGAAATTTGAAAATATATTTCATTTTTATCCAATCTATTTTTTTTAATGTATTTATTGAAATTTACAACTCTATACTAAATACATCAAGTAAATATAGTGAAAGATAAATCATGTGGCAGTACTCAAATAAAAAGTTCTACTTAGAAGGTCACTAGGCCGTCTTCTTTTCAGCGCCTCGGAGGATTATCAGGAATTGAAGAGGTTGCGAGGTTTGAAACTATTAGGTTTGACTGGAAATGAAGTTTGTCATGAAAAGATTGATATCGGATTCGGACCAAATCAGCAACAAACAGGACATTAAGGTCATTATAGATTACTTTGATCTTAACAAAGTAAGGAGCATTGAGAATTTTACGAAGGATTTATGATTGTAAGGATTGAATACTAGAGGAATTCGATGGCTTAGTGGAGCCCCAAAGCTCTATTCCGTGTGTTGATCTATTTTTAGTTTGATTTTCCGTTCTCACCGAAGGATCTTAAAGTGGCTTGAGGCGTTTCATATGCCGAGCACCCCTCTCCTGGCGATGATGACAAAACTAGCCCCATCAGCTATGTTACGTTTTTATAAATATGTTAAATTCTAGAAACTTCAAACCGCTAATTGGCATCTCATCTGCCCTATGATAAGCAGGTGCATTGTTATCTCCGCTTATCATGAGTGATTATTACCTCTCCACGGGTTTACTTAAACATTTATAATAAGAAACTGGATTATGGTTAACATAGCACATCCGATGATAATTTCCACCTTATCTATACTAATTAACCATAGTTGTTAGAGTGAGAAGCGCAACATCCTAGACCATCGGAGCGGCAGAATCCCCAGCCCTTTGAATTGATAACATATTTTTTCCTTCCCTGACTTAATTTTATAAAACTCAGAAATTCAAGTAATAATTTAATGATAACAGCCATTAGAATTTAATATTAATTGAAGCATTAATTGTTCAAAATGTGATAACAATTAAAGAATTAAAACAGGCTGATGATTGTGTGAATATTTTCCTAGAATTAACAAAGCTTTTAAAGATTAAAAAAATGGAATGAAGGAAGGTACTGTTATCATACTTTAGGGTTAAGTAGGAAATAAAGAATGAAGAGAAACTTCCTCGACGAAAAGGTAATTAACAATAATTGTTAATTTTATTGTTACTTTCTTCTAGGGTTTCCCCGCTCTCGAGAAACTTAATTTCGTCCTGAGAGCATAATGTCCCCTAATCACGCCTCGCTAATTTAATTTTATCATAGCACGGTCGTGAAGCTTTGTTACGAGGTTATCATTACATATTTTACTGCTTTTCCTTATTTCTTTTTAAGAATTATAACTGACATAAGAAAAAAAAGAAAGGGAAACTAAACCAGGGAGAATTCCAGGAAGTAAATTAAAACCTTATGTTAATTAAAAATATCATTTTGGTCAGGGCGGTTTTCATAGCAAAATTAAAAAAGGGTGGAAAAGGCCAATGAAAGTTGGTCTTTAATAAGGAAAGGGGGTCAATGTTTAGCCAGAGAAGAAAACTGTCGAGTTGCCGAGGAATTGCAGCTATGGAATCTCAACAATGTTCCCTATTTCTATTAAATTAGTCATTTACATTGCCGGAGGGTTTGGGGACCATGAAAGGGACGTGCAATGGAGGATGAATAAATACTCAACTGGGTGGCGCAATTACATTTTCTGTTTATAGTTTTTTCTCCTTTTCCCCCATTCCATTCCGCTAGGTACCACCCGTTGATGATAGTCAACGGTTTGAACAAGCTTTGAATGGTTTACCCCGATTAGATAGCTTAGCCGTTTCGATGGCACTGAATGACTATTATTTCTGCCTAGCACATAGTAAGAACAGGTTTATTATAAAGTTATCAATTTAAAATGTCGGTTAGTAATTCCAACTATGAAATCAATACATTGGATTTATTCTATTAGAAAGTTTAAATCAAATTATACCCGTTCTTATTTTCATTTATATTAATTACAACATTCCAATTTTGGACAAGACCGAATGAAACGAGAACAGAAAAATCATGAGTTTTAATGATGAGAGTGTGTTTGTGTGTTGTTAAATTGATATCTCAATAACTGAAACAAAAACATTTATTGCCATATTTGAAGTGGTATTGATGCAAAGGTGAGCTTTCTCGTATCTAAATAAATTTTATATCCTTATATAACTATATAGTACTATATAACTACTATATATATATATATATATATATATATATATATATATATATATATATATACTATATAATTATACTTTACTTATGTTAATAATGATATTTAAAAAATTCAGTTTAGTATGAATCATTATTTTTTTTAAATACTATTTCAATTTATAACGGAACAGATTATGCTACTGGAATTCAGATCAATATTTGAAAACTCTAGGGGCGCATTTGGAGGGGGGCAGTCCATTTTACACGCATTTGCGTTAGACAGAACAGGTAAGGGGACTTCTATAAACAGACTGACCCTCAGAGATGAGAGCTTTGGCTTACCAATTTCTGTGGATTAGGGGCGGCGGAAACCTTTGCTCCATATGCATGAGCACTTGGGGGGAGGATACCTAACGAACAGACCCGGGATAATTCTAAAATGAGTCACGGTCGCTTGAACCGATTCAATCCGCTCTTGCCTGCTTGTCAGCTAATATCTATGCCCATCCCGTTTGTTCTTTTCCATTTACTAATTATCATATTCCTCTGATCTATTGATAAGAAAAAGTGTATTATTTAAATTTAAGGGAGGCATAGCTTCAGAAAAGTTACAAACTTCAAGTACATCTGCATGATAGTCACTGAAGAGGAATGAATGAAAAATATAATATGAAAAATAAAATAGAAGAAGAAATTAAATTGAGGATTCAGTGAGGCAACAAGTGTTACTGTACTCTCTAGAAATTTCTTCTGAATCGAAATATACCCCGAGAGAACTAAGTGCGAGTCCTTAAGACCTTTCTCCGTGACTTGTGCAAGTGCGACGTGGGCCCTCACAAAGGGACAAGATAGTTCCATTAATGCTTGGAAGAGGAAAATCCTTAGAAAAATATTTGGCCCAACCAAAGCCGAAAATATATACAAGATAAAAACCAATAAAGAACTTATAGACTTGTAAAAGACCCCGATTTAGTCTCATGTATTAAAAAGAGAGAATAAGATGACTGGGCCATGTGCATCGAATGGTTCAGGAAAGACTACCAAGGAAGATAATGGAGGGATGCCCGGACTGTAGAAGAGGAAGAAGTAGATCCAGGCTTTGGTGGCTTGAGGATGTTGAGCCTGACCTGCAGCTTCTAGGAGTGAGATTGGTTGGAGAAGAACTCCAGAGGATCGCTCTGAGTGGAGGAGAATTGTTGAGGAGGCAAAACCCTTCTTGGGCCATAGCGCCGTCAGAAATAGATATATAGCTTGAATAATTGAACATTGAAGAATGACATCTGGAGCGGTAGAGATATGCGATAGAGTACCTAAGATGTGTGGAGTAATTAATTAACAAATAATTGTTATCATTGTTAAATAACGACATAGAAGAAATAAATAAAGGGAGTGATGGAATAGAATAATAAGTGGTAGATGCAACTAACATAAAAGACGATTTTAGTTCATCAGCTAGATCAGGGAACACAACTAAAAAGTACAGGTAGACCAAATAATTGGTTGTTTTTTATTAGTAGTAGGGTTAGGAAAAAAGATTTCTTGTAATTAGTTGAATTTTGCTCAACTACCGCTTGTTTATAAGTTACACAAAAACGCATGAGCACCCTCAACACTTGAATACCATCTCTAGCCTACTAAGTTTAAAACAACTGAGTACCCTCGCCTCTTTTGCAGATACGCTATTTCCTCTCTAATCCAAACGCTTAGGGTAGACATTATGAGACGTGTGGTTATTAATGGTTCTAATTAAATCCGACGTCATAACTGTTTTTAAGTATTTGTATTTGTGTTTCCTGTGTTAATTAAATGACTGTGTAACTTCAACTTGTAGTCAAGTAGTTGATAACATGCTTGTATCCTTCAATTCGAGAGAATCGATACAATTTTATCGTAAGACGGAAATATTACTTTGTTGAAATAACGTTAATATATGACATCGCGGGAAACGTGATGATTGCTATGCCTGCTTGAAACGTTAACTCCTTTTTCGTGATTCATCAGCATTGATTACTGAATTTTATGTTTATGTTCCTTTGAGGTGATATTATACATATATCATTAAATTTACTTATTTTTAACTATTAACTTCTAATGCATATTTATTTAGAAGATTTATTGATTTCATATAATGGATACGAATGAATTCACCATGCTGCGTTTTTGATCCAATGATTTAGAGATAATTAGTTATTCCACATCCTTAGGAATACTTTATTTATTTATATCCCATACTTGTGACTACTAAGACCTAAAGTAGACCTGTAGCGTTGGTCAAAACTTCGGTTTCTTATAAATAGTATTACTTAAGAAAGGACCTTTTTCTTTTTGATACATTATTCATCATTATATGCAATTATTTATTATCTTATTAAAAACTATGATTATTGTAGATAAAATATAGCAGTTAAAAGAAATGGGTATTAAAAAAAATGTTTATGGAGTAGAAGGGAAAGATGGGTGGTCTAGGGATAATCTCTTAACTCTCAGTCCCGAGGCTATAGGGGGGTTGCTGGGGGTTCAAGTTGAAGATCACTTACAAATAGCGATCCGGTTTGTCATTAGCATGAATAAAACATCCCCTGTGATAAAGTTTTCACTTTTTCCTTTAACTAGAGAAAAGTTTTAACCTCGGGAGGGTGGAATTGTGTTGGGTTAATTTTATACCAGATTAGGCAGATAAGAGATTGAATTTCCCCTTGGGCTTGTTAGAGCATTGGAGCGTTTGTCAATTATCTCAAGAACATCTCCGAGGAATCTTAACAAACTTGTAGGCATTTTTCTTTTATTTTTCTCCAATTTTAATGCCTTCATCTGTCTGCTATCTTTGTTATAAAACTTTTATATATTCAAAAAATTTCTTATTATTAATGTTTACTTAATCTAGAAGAAAAGGCTAAGATAAAAAAGAAAAACAAAAGGAAACGCTTGAGCTTCTGAAGAACATTTTCAAGAGCTAAGAATCACGTCAATGTTGTGGTGCTAAAAATTACTTTTATCCATAACAAATTATAGATATTGTAACAACGTGACTTTTGGTCTTTATATATTTAACTTTATTTTTTTACTTTAAGTTGAAGCGTAGGTATGCTGTTTGTGATTTGTCCAGTAGGCTATATTACTATTCATTGTTCGGCTGTTAATTTCATTCCAGATTAGATTTTCATTATTTTCATCTGTGCATTATTACTGTTACCAATTCCGATTAAACATTTAGTTGCTCCGAGCTGTGTTAGTCGACCTGTTAATTACCCCTTCTCTCGCTCCTAAGACACACACACAACGATTTGCGTAAAATTGAAAATCCTATAAAAAATGTCGTCTTAGACTATGTAATAAACGATGCTTATAACTATAATTTTAGCTAAGTAATCATTAATGGGAGTACTTGACATTAAATTTCTAGTGTATCTACGATATATGCTATGCCTAGAACATTTTGAACGATCGATTTTGAAAAATTGTTGGATTCCACAGCCTCACGCTCAAAAGAACATAAAGTGAAATGGACAACAAAGATTTTTTTTTTAAATTAAAAATAAATGAATTTTTAGATTCACCATAATTTAACTTTAACAAAAATATTTAATAGGGTGCATAAAAAAAAAATGACGTTTTTTTAAACTAAATATTTGTATTATTATTTCTTTGATATATTTAGATGGCGACTAACAGTATCTTTCGACACGCCACACTCCCTGGCAAGTTCGCGAGTACTTGTGGACGGATTTGACTCAACAGCTTCCTTCAGAACCTCATCAATATCCATTAAGGTCACCCGGAGCCCTTCTTCCTTTCCAACGTCGTATCTCCACTGCTAAATTTTTCAAACCAACGCCGCGCAGTGCGCTGGTCAAGGACACCTTCCCCTTCATATGTAATAATTTTACGAGCTGCTCCAGCGGCTGTGAAATTTTTTTTTCACGTAATGTCTTACAATTACGAAAATTTCGTAGGACACTGTCATGTTTCTTCTTTGAAATAAATAACTAAACTGAGGCTTTTTTTGAAGAATCAAGTGTTAGTAAACAAGCTTAGAGGATACTCTAAAGGAATTATTAAGTGTTGGTAAATAATAAATAACATTAAAATATTTACAGACTTTTGAACTCAGGAATTTGACAAAACGGTCATTTTATTTCTATATACCCTATTATTTTATTTTAAAAATATCATTTTTCATCGGAAAAAAAATGAAAAAAAATTACGCGGGAAATGAAAACTTTTAAACACTTCATTTTGGCTTGGTGACGTCATCAGGCTTGTTTACATTTTTGTGATAAGAAATTCATATGATGTTTTTGTATTTTTATATAGAATAGTGTGTTCATTTTGAGAAATAAATCAATTGCCTATTAATTAAATTAACTTATTTCAAGTAAAGAGTCAATTTTTGTTATAATTGGCATCTTTTTATTCAATAACTATTAGTTTTATCAACATAACCTTTATATAACAAAGGTTTCTTTATGATCTTTTTTTGAGTGTGCTTAAAACTTTGTAATGCAGAAATACTTTCTTTTACACAATTTCAAAAATTTCCATTATTGGTTTTGAGGCATTCAATCCTGTGTTTTCTATGTTTTCATTATTCAATATTGATGGTTGCAAAAGAACACTGATTAGTGATTGTCTCATCCTTTTGACACCTAAAGGTCTTGGTTGAGATGAATGTGCTAGGATCATCCTCTTTATTTGGCGATTGAATTTGTTTGGTACTGCTTATTTTTTCAATACTTTTGGACCCACTTATAATCTAACTTTAATGATATTTTCTAATTCTTCTTCTACCTGGAACAGAAGAGAAAAAAAAAGATCAAACTCACTGCATCTGAAAATGGTGTTTGTTTATGAGGAGTTTATATGCACTATATATTGACTAGTTATTGCTGAAACTATTCTAACTCTACACTAGAGCTATAATATTTGTAATATTAATTTCATTTGTATTGTTATTATGAAATGACTCAGGGTTTCTTCACTCTTATCCCAACGTTAATCGAATATTTAATAAAATTAGATATAATTCAAGAATTTTTTGCTAATTTTGCCCACCAATAGCATAAGCCGTTAAATACCCGATCGTTTTCCCTCAAAAGTCAGATTTGAGAACTGGGAGCAGGATCATGGTCCACCGGAAGGAAGATGAGATGTCCAGGTTGGAGAAATATCGGAACCTGATCAGTAGCCAGATAGATTCGGAAGGTATGAATTGTCTGTTATACTGTAGTCAGACTAGATTCTGGGTGAAGCCAGATGGTAGTTCAGTTGTATGGTGGCCAAGCGTCCTGCAGCAGCTCTAGAGGCACGAGGCGCCGAGCAATATCTGCGCGTTGGTGAAGAGCTACCTCGAGGACAGACGAGTCACGGTCCAGGGTTGCTATCACAGGCACGAGGACTGGGTGGAGCGAGGAAGCCCACAGGGTTCGGTCTTAGGACCGGCCATGTGGAAGCTGGTCTTCGACTAGCTGCTTTGCGTCCTGGAGGAAGAGCGGTTCCCTGCCACGGCGTACGTTGATGACCTCGCTGCGATAGTCTACTCGAATAGCAGGGCAGGAGTCTCGGTGGAGGCCGAAAGATGTGCCAGCTTGGTAGGTGACCGGTGTGAGAGGAAGATGTTAAATATGGCAGCCGCCAAGACAAGGGCCGTTTTATTGCGAGGAAGAACCGATAGGGCTCGCCCTTTCAGCTTGAAAGCAAATCTGAATAGAATCAGGGCAAGTGAGGTGGTCACTTACCTCGGAGTCAGGATAGGAAGAAATTTGGACGTGACCCCTCACTGGACCACCTGGCGACGAGGGAGAGCCAGACGATGAACGGCCTTAGTCGGATTGGCGGAGCCTTTTGGGGCCTCAGGTACCCAGTCAGCATGACAATCTACAAAGGAGTCTGGGTATCTTGATGTACGCGTCCCCCTTCTGGAGCACAAACCTCTCACAGTGACAAAGAAGAAAGCTGGCAACGGCACAGAGAACGGCTCTGCTGTGAGTGACCAGGGCGTACAGGACAATGTCCCACGAGGCGGTGCAGATCCTGGCGGGAGGTATGCCTGTAGACCTCCTGCTGGGTGAAGATGCTACTAAGCATGAGGTAAAGAGAAAAGGCTTAGCAGCTCTTCCGGACCCTTAGGAAATACTTCCCCACCGTCGAATCAAGATTAAAGGTCAGGTGGGTCCTTCCTGATTACTGAATGTCGCAGATCCTCACGAGGCATGGGGGGTTCAAATGGATGTTAAGCCAGCACGGATATGATCTGGACCCCAACTGCCCCAGCTGTGGGGTTCCGGAAACTGCCGAGCATGTAGTGGCATCTTGCACCGCATATGACGCCCAGCGCGTGCAGTTATCCTCGAAAACAGGTATCTACAACATCACCGAGGACGTGTTCTCTGAACTTGTGAAGGAGGCGAACTACTCAAGTTTTAGGGAATACGTATACGGATAAAAGGAGGCCGGGGGCCTGGCCCACTTCACGATTACACGGAGAGGACGAGCATCGGGAAGACCGCCGGACCAACCAATAGAGGACTCTGAACAAGACGAAAACAATTAAGCCGAAGGAAGTAGACGAAGGCTGAGGATAAGGTGTAGTCCTAAGGTGCACAACACGACACACAAGGTCCTAAGGTCCTAAGGGCTACTCCATTGTTCCAGAGATGTTTTTATTGAATAAACGGAAAAACAGTAAAAAATCCTGAAAATAGTATAAATAGGGGGGCGAACCCCTACTGCAGGTAAACCCTGTATGCCTCACAGGCAGGGCAGGGAGGAAGAAAAAGGTATTTCAGTTGTAGATAGAGCCATGCAATTCTGGCAATTACATATTTTATTCATTCATCGCGTTTCATTCAAAAAACAAGTGGGAGATCTGTTTCTTAAATTGTGATTCTTATTAGTGCATATAGGAATTATGGTTAGAGAGGATGGAACTTGTTTTATATTGAAATGACACTAATATATTAGTGGTTTTGGGATAATGATTATTGAGGGTGAATCTTTTGTACTTGTAATTATTATTTTTCTTAACGACTTTAGGACTATTATTAATATCATTATTAAATGTTTGGTGTAATTGTATTTTATTATGGTTCAATATAATAACGTAAGTTTATAATATAATAATAAAGTTTATTTGTGATAAATTGATGTTTTGGGATTATTTCTTTACCCAGTTTCCCTAAGTGACCTTGACGATACCATGTCCTCACCTAGCCCTTTTTAGGTGTCCACGTATTCCTAGAGAAGAGCCGCAGGTAACAACTTTTTTAGAGATTTTTTAAAAACTAGCTAAAAATGTTTCAAAAATAATTTTGTTACAAGGAAAAGTAGCGAGATAAACTGACAACAAGCCTGATGACGTCACATTATATCTTATCTAAACTAACCGGCTTGGATTCGAAATTCAATAAAAATTTTCGAAGTCAAAATTTCATGCTTAAAAAAATAATTTTCCATTAAAATTAGCGGTAGCCCATTATTTAAGGTTGATAGATTTTATTGAAACGATTTTTGAAAATTACCTTGGTTGTCCATTGAAAATATTCAAAATAAATATACGATCCCGTTTTAAAAAAAAAACTTTAAGTTAGAATTCAATATAAATTATGTAACATGTGAAACCATTTCGGTGTTATATAGTGAGCTTATTTCGAAAGTCTTTGTTTTGATTACAACAATTATCCCTTAAGAATAAAGTAAAAATTTTCCATGCCCAATTTGTATTTGGCTGCAACTGAAATAGAAAATTTAGATTTAAATGAAAAGCTTATAATCAAAATTTTTAAAAGAGGTACATTTAGAATGAAGAGATTTAGTTTAAAGTGAAAAGTTGTTTGAGTAAAACGGAAAAATTTACAAATGAAATGGAAAAGGTAATAATTGATTTGGATAATACTGCCATTCGGAATTTCTATTTTTTATTACCTTTTTCGAGGAGTTAGGTTAGGTTTCAAACAATCGTATTAATGGCTATATCGAGAACATTGGCTATAATTAAGGGCTAAAAGTGTTTTCACTTAATTCCTAAATATCTGCGGATTTCGGGCTCTCACTTAGCCTCCAATCGCTTCAATTACTGAACATTTTTAATTTAACTTTCACTAATTTATTTATTTAGCTGCTGTATAATGTATCTTTTTTTCTTCAAATCTGATGTATTTATGAGCACCGTCCTAACTATACGTTTAGTAGATTGTAGTAAACGACTTACAACGATAAACAAATTTAGTGATTAACCCATATAACCATTGTTGGATTGGGCATATCAAAAATTTTACTATTAATTTAATAACTGAGGGTTACTATTTAAAATGAATAATTTATTTCTTAGAGATTTTAACATCTGACGGTCTGAAAATTGTCTTCGTTTTATATTATAAGACTACGAGACGAGTTTTGAAGAGGGTAGAATATTTGGACATTGCTTGTCATTCTCCCTGACGGGCGAATATAAGCATCGCTGAGAAATTGAGCTTCGGTGTCAAGAGTACTCAGTCGATAAGTACCTCACGATTCCTCTCGTCTTTAGAAAATGTAAAGGGACCGGTTATTAATTTTTTTTTTAACGTTTATTTCTACTTCGTAATAGTACTCAGTATTTTAATCTAGCTTGATAAATCTGGCAATATCTTGCAATGGAGTCCATTAAATGCAGCCTAGATGATAAGTGATGGAGATAAACTTTTATATTTGTCAAAGATGTCTAATGATGGAACCAATAGTTTTCCATAGTTCTCAGCATCTCACAGGGAAATGTTAAGTTACTCTGTGCTATCAGACCGACCAGCTGAACCAGATTTTTTGACAATGTTGTTACACCTCATCTTCCTTGGGAAAGGAATCGACAGGATTAATTCATATATGCAACCATTAATTACATAAGACAGGATTCCTCTAATATTTATTTTAGGATTCCCACCCTCATCAAAAGAATTTCGCAGGACTATTGCGTTTTGTTAACTGTATTTTTGTACCAAAAAAATGTTAAAACCTCAGCACAAATATGCACAATTCCCTACAAAATTCGTATACGCTCTGAATTGTTCTATTATCTCCTGGATATTCTTCTAGTCCATACCAGCATCCGAAATCATTTCTCAAAAATAAATGTGGAAGACAAACATAACCTTCAAACATTAAAAGAGTCACATAAATACATCTATAATCTGCCTGTCTTCTTCCAGAATAATTCTAAATTTTTTAGTGCATAATATTAAGTTTTTAGATGTTATATGTCTAGGTTAATTTTCGTTTGTCATTACAGCTGTAAAAACACCAATCATTACAATGGAAATGTTTCACACGCACAAATATTAGTATATTGTCATATTAAAGCTGAATAAAATTTTTGGAGAATTCGAAACCAATATCCCCTCAAATGCTAATATAAAGGCATTGAAGGCTGTCTAAAAGAATGACCTTGGGAGGAGCAATTTATTTGCCTTGTCCTTTGTGAAGCCTCTGAGGGGAGCTCCTGCTTGAGGGACTGTTGAAGAGGTAAGGGATATTAAAGGGTTCGGTACCCACTTTCCAACCTCTCATCATTCACGGCTGGTTGCGGTATAGCCCACCCTTACGGCGCCCCCTCACTCCCAATTGTACCTTGTAAACACTAATCCGTTTGCGGTCCGGTTTTCCGGTTAGCTTCTTGTTGCTTGTCACTTCATGAGCTGGAAGTAAACCTTTCCCGATTAAGATTTATTGTCGAGTTTACTTAGTAAGGGATATGGATTTATTGGAAGCACATAAACTTGAACCAAGTGGAAAAATGGTGAACTATCTTAGCACTAAAATTTTATAAAATAAATAAATATTATAAATATTATAAAACTATGTTTAAGATATTTAACAGTATATTATAATGAATTCTGTTTTTTTCTATTAGTTGGCCAACTCTATTGTAAATATAAGCTGTATTAAAGAATTTTGAAGCTCTCGCATTCTTGATAGATTTTCTGAAGTATCTTGTGAATCCAATTGATTCTAGAGTATTAATATTTATATTATACTTCATTGATATTTATTATGTTATATATATATTGTTTTCCTTAACTAAAAGGAAATAAATTTGTTATCGCTATTGACAAGGGTCCGTACGCTATAATTGCCGACACGTCATTAACACAAAGAGCTGCTTAGTCGTCATCGCTCATAGACAGGAGCCAGGAGCTCCGTTCTGTCGTTGGCATTAGAAGCAATTGTTCAATATTCAACTAATACTGTTCAATATTTTCTATGGATTATGATTATTCCGTTAATTTTATTAAGAATCCTGATAAGATGGAAGTATTTTTTGCTGCAGACCTAATTCATTGTGCGATTTAGCAGGTTAAATATGTTATAAGAAAACAAAAATGTATCATTAAAAATCTTCAGTATGACCTTGTTATTCTGTTCTATTTTGTTTATTGCTTCGTTATTTTCAATTTCATTTCCAGAAACTCCGTTTTTCTCATTTACTTGTTCCTGGTCATCTTCTTCAATTTGGTTCATTTAATTTATTTTGTATACTTCTAAATTCTGACTTACACGTTCCTGATCCATTTTTTCTCTCTGATTCATTTCGTCTGTCCTGTCAACTTCTTCTTTCAGCTTTACTACTTCTTTTTGGTTTATTTCTTCCTCCTTTATTGCCTCTTCCCTGTCCATCATTCCTTTCTGTTGACTCTCTAAAATTTAATATGTTAGCTATGGATCGTACAGACCATATAGGTATTGAAAGTGTAAAGTTAAATTTTGAATTGTCATAAAAGACCGTTAAAAATACAGGTAACAAAGCAGGTAAGCAGGTGAAGAAACCTGGGAGTGGTTGAGAGATACCTGCAGAAAGATAGTACAGAGAGAAAAGGACACTCCTTGAGAAGAAGCTGAGAAGAGAAGCTTGCAGCAGGGTCCGAAGATGGCCATGCTCGATGCCCTAGCCACAGATTTAACTGAAGAAGAACTCTAAAAGTACCATTAATTCTTTATAAAGTTTTACGTTCATCATGTATGTATTTTATGGTAAGAATCAATATGATTCATTAATAGTAATTTCTCAATGTATGTTTCTCTTTTATAAGTAATAATAATAATATTACTATTACTATTAGTCTCTATAATAATATCTATAAATTATAGTTCTTTTAATGATTGAACTGTGTATATAATTCCTTATTCACAATACACCAATTATTACAGTACTGATAGTTATATTAAGGCATTAAGTTTGACTGGTTAGTAAATTGGTCACATCTAACCTCTGGAAAAGAATCCCGTTTAAAAAATTGATGGACAGTAATATAAATAATCAGTTGAGTATATACCTTCAATGATTTTCCATTGCATGAACAAAATAATAAGAAGCAATTATATTCAGCCTGTTCAGCATGAAGATCGGGTGGTTGGCGTCGGTGTATTTATGCCTCGAGGGCCTGGTCTAGTTCGAAGTCGGCCTTCCCATTGGCTGGACTGTAGCGGTCGTGTTGTGTTCGTGTGTGTTCGGTAGAGTGGGTTTCATCTGTGTGTGGATAGTAAGGTAATGCATGGGTCTTTTGTTGGATGGCAGGATACCAGTGTTTTCCAAGTTTATAGCCATCTTCCTTATTGAAATTGTTAGGTTCATTGACGATTTCGATAGCATCTCTTAAGCTACGGAGTTGGCAATAAGCTTCCTTTACAAGGATGGAGGTGTTCTGCTACAGCCGATTTTTCTTTCTTGAAATTCCTGACGTAAGATATGTTTTCTGTGATTCTTTTTTGGATGGCCCTTTCTGTTTTTCCTATATAGACCTTGCCGCAGGAACGGGGTATACTGTAAATCCCTGGGGTACGTAGGCCCAACTTGTCTTTGGGATTCTGTAGGATGTGGGCTATTGTTTTGTCGGTGTAGAATGTGGTTTTGATATGATGGTTCTTTAGAATTCCGGCAATGGCAATCATGGTACCGACATGACACGGTCCATCCCGGAAGAAGAATATCAACGACCGTTGAAGCCTACGTGAACATTTATAAAGAAGACAAAATAAAGATATTGATCAATAGAATTAAAAAAGCATTTTTAATTTCTTATTACATTGCATTATTTATCAGAATGAAAAGTAATTATGATATATAAAGACAAAACATTAGTTGAATCATAATCTATGTCACAAAAACCTTGCAATTTATACTATAAAATTAATTTCACGACTAATCCTAGTTGAGACTTTAGTGTAATCTCGAATCCTAAATTCAAACCTAAACTGAAACTCCTACTTAAATCCTGAACTTGACCTCGCAACTCTCCCAAAACATCATCTAGCTCCCACCGATGGTGGTCAATCAAACTGCAATATTCTTATATAACATATAAGTTATTATATTATACCATATTATTTTTAAAAATATTTATTGCTGTCTGATTAAAATGTTTCAATTAATTTAAATTAAACGGTGACCAATTAATTATTTTATGATTTTTTTTTATTTTTATGCCATTAACGTTTTTTGTCTTGAGATTCTCTTTGTATAATATAACTTCTTTTTAATAAACTAGAGCCACAAGCTCAAAAAGAAACACTATTATTTATTATAATGCAATTGGGAAAAAAACACAATGCAAAGCCTTATGTTTCAAATCCAGTAATACGCCACTTACCGGTCGACGTTTCGCCTATTCAGGCATTATCAAGACACCAAAAACAAAAAAGGGATTATGTGAATCACATCTCGAAGAAAAAGGTGCAATACATCCCAACGATCAACAGCCCAAACAGGCTCCAAACATGAGACAGCACCCCACCACCAAGACATTCAACATTCAACTGAAAAGAAGGTAATCGTAAGAAGGTTATTATAACTTCTTTTTTTTGCGCTATATTTACTATTTATATAAAACGATGTTAAAGATGGAATAGTAAAAATCCTAGGGTTTTTGTGATTAGAAACCAACATTTCCACCAGGGAACTCTTTAAAGCAGTGTAACAGTCAAGTTGAGATAAGTAATAAATTCACAAAATATCCACAAATATCGTGCAGCAGATTTCGATCAGTCAAACCCTGCGTGAGTACGTGAATAAATCATTTTTTTTGTTGATATTTCCTTAATTATAAGTTGTAATTTGATTTATTTAACTGTAGTAAAGATGGCTACTCGTTTGCTCTTATTAGGCAGATTGAATAGAGAATTAAAGAGATGTAATGCTATTAAGATGTAAATGATCATGCTTGTTGGAGGGGGTGAGAAGGGGCGAGAAGGGGGAGAGGAGGAGAGGATGAGAGGGGTGGAGAGGGGGTGGAAGAGGGGGATAGGGAACGGCGCCGAGGTGAGAACAGAAATATGAAAAGCCGACTTGTAATTAACCATTAAGTTCTTTGGCCGGCTTTGTATTCTGTGGATAAAGGGGAGGTCGTAATATGACCATGGAAAAGAAAAGAAAAAAAAAAGACAACTAGGAAGAAAAGCGGATCCGTCATTAGTTGTAATTGGCCCTGCGACCCCTGGCCCAATCATTATTCATTTGCCTCATTAAGGTTCATGAAATTTATGTAAACCCCGCCACATCTCATGAATACCTTTCCCTAGAAAGGAAAAATAGTTCTTCGGGATTACTTTTTAGATTTCAGTGGCGGTTTCCATTGTAATCAGGGATACTACCTTTTTTCTATGCACAAATCTGATTTGAGTTTATTTTTTAATAAACTTTTTAAAAAATATTTTTAACCAGATAATAGGTTTTTGTGAAAGACTATTTTTAACATTAATTTTAGGATACATTTTTGTAAATTGTTGAATCGTTTAGTTTTTATTTCTTGGTTTAATCTGATTATAAATGCTATAACTATAATCTCAGCTGTCGTCATTTTGTAAAAAAATTGGAGGATCAAAAAAAAAAATTCAATGAGATTTTTTCTTATTATGTAGAGGTCTCATTTATTCCATCTCACGAGTTAAAGTGGATCTTCCCCTCCATCCTCAGAAAATATTTTCTAGTTACATCTCTTGTCTCTTTCAAATCCTCTATCCAATCCCAGGTTACAAGATCTCGACTTTCCGGCCTTTACACTCGTTCCCACAGAACCTAAACATTCGAGCATTCCCTTATCGCCTGTTGTACCACACTTTGAAACTCACTCCCATCTAATATCCGCTATGCTTCTTCCTTATCCTCATTCAAACCCATGATTTCCTATATCTCCTGAATTCCCATACTAATCAGTTATAGTGGATTACTCATATACTTCAGAAGTAATGGATTTTTCAAGAAGAAGTAATATCAACTTTTCATCATTTATTTTATATATATATATATATATATATATATATATATATATATATATATATATTATGTTGTTGTTGTTTTTTTTACCAGAACATTTTAATTTACATTTATTTTCAAATACTTACATAAGTACTGCATGATTCTAATAATGTACCCGCTTGGCCAAATATACATTCTATTATTTTTACACACATCTGTTATTCTTAAGGAACCTGGTTCAAAAATAAAGTTATTTTTCTGTTCTATTCTATTCTTTTTTTTTTTTTAATTTATTTATTGATATTTACAACGGTATTACACTAATACAACAAATAAATAGGATACGTGATACATAATGACATGAGAATGACAAGTAGAGAAAGTACCCACTGGTAGTGCTCAAATCAAAGTTCAACTAAGAAGGTCACGTAGCCATCTTCTTTTCATACGCCTCGAAAGATTATCGCGAATTGAAGAGGAAGCTAGGTTTGAAACTAGAGGGTTTGAGTGGGAATGAAGTTTGTTATGAAAGGATAGATAGATACCGGGTTCGGGCCAAATCAGCAACAAAAGGGACATTAAGGTCGTTATGGATGACTTTATTCTTGACAAAATAAGGAACATTAAGAAGGATTTTGGATTCTAAGGATTGGATACAAAAGGAATTCGATGGCTTAGTGGAGCCCCAAAGCTCTACTCCGTAAGTCCAAATAGGTCTTATGATGGTCATGTAGATGAGTCTTATTCTATCCTAAACATTATATATTATAAATATAAAACCTTTATTAGCTTCTAACATTTTAAGCAAATCTAGAAAAAATATATATCCTACACAAGATTTCTTAAAAATTTCGGGAATAAATAGTTACGACTCGACGAGATGAAGGATATTTCTTTCAATTTAACGATCTACGAGTCTATAAAAAAAATTGCTTAAGAATCTATGGGTTCTATAGATCTTTACAAAATGTAAATTAATAAAAACCGAAACAATTTACTTTTAGGTTTAGAGTAAGTAGAAAACAACATATTCCGTTTATGAAAAGTACTACAGACAATGTAGTTATAAATACATCTGCGGGTTGAAATACAAACTGTGTTGAGATACACAACATGGCAACACCTATGACGTAACAATATCCTTCCATTTTCCAAGAAAAGTTGGTTCAATTAAAAGTTAGTTCGCAACTGCAGCCCTGAGTTGGAATATAAAAGATTGGACGAATGTCCACGCTAGTCGCTGACTCATGCATTTAAACTAAATATTACAAAAAACAAGGAATGATACCAAATTTTTTTTGTATAATAAAAGGTAAAAAAAAAAAGTACGTATATGTGTATTGGAATGAGTATTTAAATTATATCTGAATCATTCTAGACTACAATGTACCAACAAATATCCTGTATTCTGATATAGCTGAATTTTCTGCATTCCTTTGAGAAAAGGGTAATTAATACTCGAATATTGGAAGTAAAACAATTTATATAGAATATAAAATGATTTTATACCATCAATGTATGTTGATCCTATTGCGGGTATCAACAATATTCTTCGATTTATAGGTACTGTGATAGCACTTGTCAAATAGTATTTAGTGATACAAACTTAATAGTTTTTACAAATTTATATTCAAATTTCATGAGTTCACTTTATAATAACTATTCATCGCTACACAATTTTCTTTATGTTAAATTTCTTGATTAAAACTAGCTGATTTTACTTTAATCTAATTTAATTTTGCCTAACTGTATCTAATGGCACAGAGAAGAAAGTCGAAACCCACCCGTTGCGGTTTAGAATCATAGCTTTAAAAATCGTTGCAGAAATAAACTGTAATTAATAATAATAAAAATAAAGCCAATGACATTTTAAATACAATATTTCCGACCTGCTATATATATATTCATGAGCAGTTCCCCCGAGATCTTCCGAGAGGCGAAGCTGTTGCGAAATTCAGACTCATCACAGGCCATGATTACTTCCAGGCACATCTGCATAGAATGGGCATCGCTGAATCCGATAATTGCCTCATTTGTCTTTCTGGTGTAATGGACGGTGCACACTTACGACATTGCAATGGTCTTAAGAATATGCCACTCAATGATGAAGATGCATGTCTTTATTGGGAGTCTCGGAGGCTTATGGCAGAAATGCCACGTGCTGGTATTGGATAAATAAATAAAATAAAAAAGATTTTATATATATTGGAAACTCTGCAAACGATACCCCTCCAAAAAAGACTAATACAGTATCACCATAATAAGTATTTTTTAAATTTATTTTATTAATAAAATTCACATTATCAAATTAAATCGAAGCCAGACACATTGAGATTCGGTACAATGAAAAAATATCATTTATATATATATATATATATATATATATATATATATATATATATATATATATATATATATATATATATATATTGGTTTCTACTTATCTTGACTGTTATGGAAATTATATTGTGTTTTAGATCTCGAGTTTCAGTCTTTTGTTAACTTCTTAGGCGACGTTTCGAGACTAGGTTAGTCTCATACTCTTGCCCTGACAGTGAAAAAATGAGCTTTTAGTGAAACATTAAATAGTACACTAAAATAGATATAAAATGACCTGTGTAAGTTGTAATAGATAGGGTGTACTTACAAGTTCCAAAGAATGAATCAGTTTTTCATTAATCAGTTGCCTCGCAAAAAAGCATAAAATGTTTGTATTGCAATTGCTATGATCAATGAGTAAGTAATCCATTTTTAGGAGCAGCAGTTTATTTAATTGTTTATTATTATTATTGTTTATTATTATTATAATTGTTAATTACAATTAAATAAACTGCTGTTCCTAAAAATGGATTACTTACTCATCGATCATAGCAATTGCAATACAAACATTTTATGCTGTTTTGCGAGGCAACTGATTAATGAAAAACTGATTCATTCTTTGGAACTTGTAAGTACACCCTATCTATTACAACTGACACAGGTCATTTTATATCTATTTTAGTGTGCTATTTAATGTTTCACTAAAAGCTCATTTTTTCACTGTCAGGGCATGAGTTTGAGACTAACCTAGTCTCGAAACGTCGCCTAAGAAGTTAACAAAAGACTGAAACTCGAGATCTAAAACACAATATATATATATATATATATATATATATATACAATGGTATTATTAAAATTTACAACATCCAATTATTATTCATCCAATTGCATTCAGAAACATGCAGTAGTTCAGAAAAGAATTTTCGGAACAATAGTTAAATTCGCTAACGGAAGAATAAGTTCTTTTTTCATAGGGCTACAGAATGACAGCTGGTAGAAAATATATTTTACCCTCCGTCATTTCAATTTTAGCCCTTGAATGGGTATTTTGAATGGGGAAATTGAGTGAAATTGTAGCGAAGGGAACAAAGGTCATCCGGGAATTTCAATGATCCATCAATATTAAAAATTACTGGCTCTGCAGAACATTCCTTTCACCTCAATAATACTATTATCCATACAGTTTTCAAAAATAATTTAAAAAGTTCACTCTAATTACCTTGTTGGAATTCATTCTGCAGAGTCTATCTACCATATGCTCATTTTGGTATAATTTCAATAATTAAAACTTTATTATGGGTACTACACTCTTAATATACAATATGGATTCATCTTTTTAAAATTGATAATTGTTATGAAAGCGTAATTATTATACAAAGCACGCATGATTCTTAAAAATAAAACAAAATGTTTTTTATATCCCTGGCTATAGTAAGGATTATTCATACTATATTCTAAGGTTACTTTATGGGCATGGGTAAGTAAATATTATTGATGGTACAACATATTATTTTCATTTTATGATAACCTGTATTGTGCATTTCTAAAATAAGAATTTTTTTTTAAATTTACTTAAACAGTTAAAATAATAATTTAAAATCTATTTAAAAGTATACTTTATTTAAAATATAATTTTGGGACACTTATATTTATCCTCTTTAATTTTGATTCAATACTAGATAGTAATTAACCTGGTGAATCACCTCTAAAGCTCTTGGCTATTCTCATATTTTCTTATCCCTCTTAAAGCTAATTGAATTAGCTGTAATATTTCTTACACGGTTGGTCCGTCGAGCCGGAGAAAAAAAAGATAGGACCACGGGAGATATTGTTAGGAAGAATACAATAGACTTGAGGTATAGCAGCCCCCGCTATGTGAACATGAAAAAATTAGATACACTATATAGATATATTAAATACACTCACGCACACACGTACACACACACACACACACACACACACATATATATATATATATATATATATATATATATATATATATATATATATATGCATATATAAACACCCACCCAAATATACTAACCAAATGTCAATATTACGTTTTTATTTTTTATTTAGGTATTGTAAATATTAAACTTTATAATAAGCTAGAAAGTTCATTCAGACCCTGGTCCAGTTCGACAAAAAATTAGGAAATTTATTCTTTGTGCTTTTTTTAAAAAATCGAGTCGAATAGAAATCGACCACTCGAAAAACTAAACCAGGACCGTACTTTTTTTTAAAGAAGGCAAAGTTTTAATTATTTATTTTGTATTATCTTACTAATATTATAAATCTGAATGTTTGTATGTTTGTCTCTCTTTCACGCAAAAACTACTGGACGGATTTGGATGAAACTTTACAGTAATATAGGTTATACATCAGAATAACACATAGGCTATAGCAAGCGCGTATTTATGGGAGGGTGCAAGGGGGCACGTGCTCCCCGCGACAGTATTTTAGGTACTGTGGAGAATTCATTATTGTACATTAATAAAGGCAAATCACATGATGATCTATGTGGGGGCACGGGGGCATGTGCCCACCCCCGTTATAGTAGATAATTAAAGGTAAATCAGGAACTTAGCATCTTGAAATTTGTAGTTAGGTTCTGTGTATAGTTTAAGAAAGATATTCGGATAATTCCACTCTAAGGGTTTCCCCTTTAAGATAATAGGGGTTCAAAGGTTGTATAGAATCCGTCAGTTTTGAAGTTAGACATCTGAAATTTCGGATGTTCGAGTAACTTATATTTAAAAAAAATAATTAAATTATTTATTTAAAATGATCTTTCACAAAACTTTACGTGGCAGACCAAATTCCACGCGTGCGAATCCGCGGGCATAAGCTAGTATATATATATACAAATAAAAATTTACATAAAACTCTCTTATTCCCCGTTTTTTTTAAAATGAATTAAGAATAGACGATATCGTTTGGTACTTGTCGTTTTCAGAAAGAAGTCGATTTTGAAAAATAAAAAAAAATCTCAGGGATAATTATTTTTAAAGAATAATTTGTATTTTGTATATGTATATTTGATAATAAAAATAAAATAAACAAGAAACTGAATCATTCTCTTTTCCTGAAAAATAAATAAAAAGGTCAGCTTTGTATCATTTATAGGGAGGATATTTTTTTTGTTAATTTTTATATTTTTTATATTGAATTCAATAAACTACATTATAAAAATAACCTCGTTCATTGAGGAAAATATTTCTCCAGGAGTTCGTTTAGATAAATGAAAATGCATAGAAGTTCGGGAACCTTACGCTGAAAAATGTTCAATTTATTTTAATCCTTTTTAAAGGAAAAAAATATCTAAACGAAAAGAATTGCATGAATTACTTTAAATGACATTCAGCCGTTTGTAAATAGGTACAAGAAGAAAAACATATCATCTTGGGATAAAAATTAAATGTTTTCATTGCAAAAATGAGCATGAAGTTGTATGATAGCACTATCATTATTAGAGAATTGAAATCCATTATACACGGGATATGTTGAAAGCTAGAAACATGCAAACACTTCATCCCCTCAGTTCGAATCTTAACACTGTTTAAATATGTTTTAGAAAAAGCTAAGCCATAGACATTTCGAGATGTTTTGAAAGTCAGACCTTCCTTACTAAAATATAGTAGGTTGAATAAGTAGTCATTAATGCAGAATTTTAATAATGAATTATCTATAAGAATTTTATCCATTGCTTTTTCAAAAGGTCTGTTTCAAAAGGTAACGCTTCCCAAATGGATGTTTGTTGGTCATTCCTACCTGTTGTCCATAAGGTTGCATAATGTAATGACGAACAGGAGCCTCATGTTTTAATGATATCCTTCTTGGGCTAGGGAATACTGATTTCCACTTCCCCTAATCGCTTATGGAGATAAATGCACATGCCACAGAAATCACGGCAAAGTTATGGATCAGTTGGTGAGGTAAATTTATATCTTTCGAGTGGTTCAAGAGGAAGGGGAGGGGTGGAAATGAGGATTACTCAATTTGTGAGAATTTCCGTTAAGTCCTATGTCTACAGTGGACGGGGGATAGAGGGTATGATTGTGCTACACTTTTCCTAATGAATATGTATGGAAGCCTCGAAAAGCGCATATTCATAAAGGGCCGGCAACAGTTGAGCTCTAACTATCTTGCAAATATGTAAATGGCATGACTGAGTCAAGTCGCAAGTCTGGCCAAGTCATCCCTAACCAACACTTCCTCGCTTGTTCCCTATCACTAATCCTTTCGCTTTTCCTCTCTAACTCAACCGCTTCGCCATCAAAAGTGCGAAAAATCCATTAAATTTGTTTACTATCTTATGAAAAAATGAATGTCTTATAGTTCCCTGAAATTAGTTGCAAAATGAATAATATTGAGACATATAAATAATATAGAATAGAATAGAAAAATAATTTATTCTGGGACCAGGTCCCATAAGAATAACAAAAATGAAAAAAATTTAATATATATCTGGCGAAAAGGCTGCATTATTATAATAAAATAATATTTACATAATAACTTGAAAATAAATAATAACTAAAAGGTATGTTTTGATAGTGAATTAGAAAAAGTCATACAAAAAGGAAAAAATAGCAGACAAATTTAAAAAAAAAAGAAATAGGCTAATAAAAAAATAAATTAATAAATAATAGCATCTAATAATATAAAAATAATATTATTATGAGTGAGGGTTATTTACAGTAATTCATCAATCGATTATGTTGAATATAGCTATTAAAGTTTTATTGATTAGAGAGCATCGGTTTGGGAATTTCGAAGATGTAGGAAAAGTTTGGATTTAGATGTGGCTGAAGAAGACGCATGACGGATATCGAGTGGGAGTGAGTTCCAAAGAGAGTACTTATATACTATAATATACTCAAATAATCAGCCGCCATAATCTTCACAAAACGCAGACCCAACATAGATCAGCACATCATCTTAAATTCCGAGCACATCCACTGGTCTAAATCCGTAGCATACCTCGGTTTAATTCTAGATAGGTCCTTAACATTCACTGAGCACATCAACAGGAAAACAGAAAAAGCGAAAAAAACCATCTACAAAATGTTTCCCTATTTTAATAAAAAATCCAGACTAAGCCCCCAAAACAAGCTAATCCTTTATAAAATAGTAATCCGCTCAGTGCTGACTATGCCTCACCTGTCTGGAGTTCAGCCTGCGCTACAAATTATAGAAAATTTGAAAGGGTACAAAACCTATGCATGAGAATTATTAATAATTATCCCCGCTACACGAAAATATCGACTATGCTCAGAGATCTTGAACTTCCCACGGTAAAACAATATGTTTCAGCCCAAACAAAAGCATACTTCGAACAAACTCCAGCTTCCGAAAACCCATTAATCCGAGAAATCGGTAACTATGATAAACATTCTACGACGGTACACGCACAAAGGAACAAAACATATACTTCTCACTTAACAAATCACTATTCGTAGGTATCTAATCTAGTTATCTGTATTAATCTAGTTATCTGTATTAATCTAGTTACCTGTATTAATCTAGTTATCTGTATTTATTTTATAGTTATTTTTAATTGTGTATTTATTTTCTATTTAATTATTATTGTTATTATTATATTCACTTACTTTATTTAGTATTATTTTTATGTATTTTAAATTACAATTATTATGGTTCATTTTTCTTTTTCTTTTTTTTTAAGCGGATTTTTTCTACATTTTTTCTGCTATTGTAAAACTTACTTATAAAAGACAACTTTAATTAATTAAAATCACTATTGTTTAAACATGTAAAGGAAGTCCGGAACATGCATTTACACTTATTGCTGCTTGTATGTGTAAAACTGTAAATAAAGGTTTTTTTTTATACTCAAATATTATTATCTATATCCAACATCACTATAGGTACGTAATCAAGGATTAGGGAGGAGAATAGAACAGAAAAACGATTTTATTCTCGGATCAGGTCCCTTAAGAATAACAGATGAATAAAAAATTGATTGAAGTTATATCTGGCCAAGGTCTGCATTATGCTAACGATACAGTATTTACATAAGTACTTGAAAATAAATATAAACTAACATGTATGTTCTGGTAAAGAATAAAAGATACGTATAGAATACAAATCTAAAATAACAAGAATTAACTTGAGAGAAGAAAAAATTCCATCATGAGAAGTATGTAAGTAGGAGTTAAATTCATTTATTTGTTTATCTTAAAAGCTTACTTATTGTTAGATTCAGATAAACAATTATTCTAACTCAATTGTTTTTTTCTCATCAAACCCGACTGACAAATTCATTTCAACTTGTCTTTTATTAATGAAAATGTACAATTAATCCCATTTCCCTAAAAATATATATATGAAAATAAATTTGGTCCAAATCAAATATTTTTTATTCATATTTTAAATTTAATAGAAAGAAAAAATCTCTACCATTAATACAAAAATATATATTTTCTTCAACAAAAATAAATATTAAATATAGTTGTAAACTCTTTTCTATTTTCTAGCTCATATGTATGCATCATCTTATAACACCCTGCTTTTCATGGCCCACTATTCATATATTTGGATTCTTATATTCAGTCATTAAACGCCCTTGTTTTGATCCAAGTATGGGCTCACTAATTACCTTCGTGTCAGAAGATTTATTTAAAATTAATAATCATTCCGTCTTGTGATCCGACAATCTTGATTAATGGTCAAATTTACTATATTTTGTATATCGGTTAAGGTAAAATAATTTAAATTAAAAACAAAATATATTTATAGGAGTGTCCTGTTTACATATTTGAAAATAGTTTAAATTCAGCTTTTTGTTTTTTTAATATTTTGTTAGATGTTTTATATTTCCATTATTAAACAGTTATTTTGTACATAAAACCACAAGTGTGATATCTTACTAACAAATATAACTATTTTATTATAGTAAAATCAGATTCCACGCTTGCCAATACAAAACTTAGAGCATATTTTAATACACTTCCAATGCAGGAGTGTGGCTAGTAATATGTTTTTGAACAGAAAACCGTCCAGGGATGATAAGGGGTCACAAGAATGTATAATGGCGGAACACGATGTTGCTAGGGTCTCAGGGGGGCAGGATAAGAACTTTGCGGGTTCGATTTCCACCTGGGCCATTCAATATTAATATTGTCGTATTCCTGAGAAATACATCATGACAATCTTGCATTTGTTAGTACGCGGTAAAACATTCGGGTAGCCGTCAGGTTATGTCAAAATGATCATAAGGATTCCTATCAGTAACAGTACAAGCTGTATATAAAACGCCCACGACTACTTATTCATAAATAATATTGTCATGTCGTAATGTCGAACAAAAAAAAAAACATGAACAAAACTGTTTCATTTCTTAAAAGCCGGTTAGTACACAATACTAAGAGCTCTACTCAATATAAAATGGAGAATTGCTTTATCTTCATAATTCTGTTGTAGACAGATATGTATGAATTAATTATCATCCCGAGACCGTTTTCGGAAGAGACCTGAATATTTAACGATATCTTACCGAGAAATGCCCTGAATTACGGTTGAGATAAACTTCAAGACAAACAAACGGTTGAGATAAATTTCCGAGATGTTTGAATTCCCCCTTACGCCTTTTCAGTAATGTCGCGTGCGGCTATTCCTAATTCTCGAGGAGAATATCTTCCTGGTTACTGTGAAAATTGTACAAATTGTTTACTGTGAAATCGAACAATAAATATTTAGTAAAATGTTCCGAATAGGATGTCTTTTCAAGACTTCTGTTTAGCAGTTATTAGTTTCGACTGCTACAAGAGGACATGGCATACTTTAGAACAACTAAGTTTTTTTTAAACGTTTTTTAAGAGCATATAGAATTGGAAGTTGTCATTGTCCTTCTAAAAGGCCGAAAGAAGAATGTTGCCGTTTAAACAGAGGTTCATATGTGCATTTAATCTTTTCCTTCAAATAGTACTAGAAAATAAACTTAAGCCACCTCGAAGCTTCCGATATACAAAACGTCGGCCTATGAAACTATTTGGACTTTTTTCAGTTTTTTAGACATTGGTTTATAACTCTGAATGGTGCTTCACAGCTCACATGGATGTTAAATGATGGATCTAATTTTATTTAAAAAACATATGTTAAGTATTGAGAGGTTTCCAAAACAAATTTTTAATGCTCCTAAGTAGTAATAAATAAACAACCAGTCTACTTTTGATTAATTTATATCAGAATAATATGATTTAACAACCAGACACAGAGCAACAATCCAAGACAATAAAACATATTCCTCCTTTGTCGACATTGATTTTCCATTTCTGAAGACATCGAAACGTACCAAATCATAACTAGTATTTGAGAGACTTGATGCTTTGTTCTAGGAATATCGTGCAGTGGGCGAAAAATTACAAAGTGGTCAATTTGCAATTTATATTGTTTCGTTTTAATTCGTATCAGTAAAGTGCTTCTTCAAAGAATAATTTCAAATCCAATTTAGTGTTATTGACCATTTATTTTTTAATTATCCTCAATATGAACTTCAATGATCTAACCAATACTTTTATTTCTTTTCCTTTCTTCTGTTGACTCTAAAAAAAACATTGATTTAAGTTATCTAGGCCCTTAGAGGCAAACGTCCACCACTACAAGTGTCCTTTTACCTGGACCATTTTATCACCCCCCCCCCCTCCGTCCACAATTACACAATATTCACAACAATTACACAAAACAATTTTAACCGTTTTACGGCTTCATTCCAAATTTATTGATAAATAAATATTTCTTTAGAATCATATATATTATTTCATCCATTTATCTAAACCCGACAGCGGCATTCCACGATTGAACAGGTGCATAGAATTTCTCACGAGATCGGGAGGACTCTTGAGGAAAAGAAAGTTTTCTCTGTTGTTTTCTTAGATGTAGCGCAGGCTTTTGATAAAGTCTGGCATCGAGGACTAGAATTTAAACTGCATAGATATCTTCCAGAAGAATTCTACATACTCTTAAAATCGTATATCACTGACCGATATTTTAGTGTAAGACAGGGTGATGAATATTCTTTCCTAAAGAAAATAAACGCAGGTGTTCCACAAGGCAACGTGCTAGGCCCTATCCTATATTTATTATATACAAGGGATCTACCAAACAGAAGAGAAACAACTGTGGCAACATTTGCCGATGATACTGCTATATTAGCAGTAGGTGATGATGTAGAAGAAACTACTACTCCAACACTCAATCACGAAGGTATGTGACTGGACCGAACGCTGGAGAATCAAACTAAATGAAAGCAAATCTGTTCATATAAATTTCACAAACGGAAAATAGATAAGCGAAAGATTTATATTAATAGACAGGAGGTATAGTATTCAAATACAGTCAAATATCTTGGAATGACATTGGATGCTAGACGCAACTAGAAACAGCATTTGAAAAAAAAAAAAAAGAAGTGCTGAATATATAATTTAGGAAAATACACTGGCTTCTAGGAAGAAATTCACAACTTACAGTTGAGAACAAGCTTCTGCTTTACAAACGGGTCCTAAAACCGGTAAGGACTTATGGAATTCAGCTCTGGGGTTGTACCAAGATAAGCAAAATGCAAATAATCCAAACATTCCAAAATAATGTTCTCAGAAGGTGGGTTGGAGTCCCACACTATTTGAAAAATGTTGGCCTCAGGTGTCTATTGAGATTTCCACCTTGTACAAAAAAAACATACTCGAATTCTTCTTAATCTGTTCGAACCACCCCTTCAATTAAGACCGTATAGAAAAATATTGGGTAGCTATGAACAACCGTGATTAATTTATTTGAATTTATATAAAAAAATATAATATAGGAAAAAAATGTTATAGCTTTTTTTGAAACGAGAGTTAATAATTTCCGTAGACTACAGGAACGTGGTTTCGATATTAATAACTTTCTAAATTAACATCGAATCTGAATTTTGTTTGAGACCCGGTGGATATAATAAATGGGAGAAGATAGAAATTTCAGTGTATTTAAACATTTTTATTTATAAGTTACTTCTATAATCCACTATTTTTTTAAGCAAAGCCACAGCCATTTCATTATAAAACTAATTAGCAAGTTAATTATATATTAAAAAATTACTGTGTAATCTTGACTGTTTCTGTAAATGATAGGGCTTCAAAATTGATATTATTTTTGTATGACGAAATTCATTATGAATAGACGTTGAGGTATTTCATTTTCGTTTTTAATTTTATCTATTTTTAAAAATATTCATTCTGCAACTTAACCTTTTCTGCAAAGTTAACAAATATTGGCAGGTTATATTTGTTCTTTAGTATTTATTCTGTTGTATTGGAGATAAAGAAAATTTAAAAACTGTAAATTATTTAATTAATTATTGATATAAACTACCAATACCATACCAATACTACATTTATCTCCCCGAAAAAAAATAGATTTAGGATTGGGTTCAAGTTAAGGTTTGAAAGATTTTTTTTTCATCTGATACATCTAGCCATACACTATTAATAATGTATCAATTCAATGATAATGTAGGTAATTTCGCCTAATACATCGATAGTAAAACACTTCATTGATACATCACATAATTTCTGTGGCTCTTAGTTCGGATAATAAAGATGATTTTTTAATACTGTGGACTTATCAATCCTATTATTTTAAGGCATAATTATTTTACATTTATTAGACTTGTGGATGTTTAAACTGTTATTATTTCAATTATATGTTTTTTTTTGTACTTTTATGAATTGCTTAAATATATTATTTAATTTTTCATATTTAAATGCACTTTCTCATATACTTTTTTTAGCTCTTTTTTTCTTTAAACCTATTAGATTCTAATAACGTTGGAATTGATAAAAAAAAACAAAAATACATTAATATATTATTATAGTTATTAATATTTTAATACCAACATTCCTGTGTATGAATTGAACATGTGGTAACTTACGTGATTTATTAAAACGCAATAATTATAACACAAATATAGATTGAAACTAAGATAAAAAAATCGCATTAAATTATTAATGTAAATATTAAAGGTGGTTTCATCGTTGATCCAGTTCCATCAAAGATGATACCCTGTCAAAAGAACAATAAATAAAAACTGTCTTAGCATCCCATTTACGCCTATGGTGTCAATGGCCAATCACCGATAATCGAAAAAGAATTCTTTCCAAATGGAATGTCAATAGAGAGTGTGGATTCTATCTCTTTTGTCAAATTAATCAAAAGTAATTTCTTAATTTATAAAGGCAAATTTGTTCTGTCCCTGGGTTAATTCAATAACGAATGCTTTTTACAGAATTTCCGTGTACTTAGCATTCCACCCACTTGTTTTCTTCTTTCCCATGTCATTCCCATCTTTCTGTAAATGCTGAAAACCAAAGATATCGGTCTTCTTGACATGGATGATTCCGAAATTACTTATATGATAAATTATAAAAAGTGAGAAAGCATTCTAAGGGTGAGTTTGCCCTGTGTAGGGCACGGAAAAAAGGAGGAAAAACAAAAAGAGAGGTGGCGGATTGAAAGGATAGGGCTAAAGCTGGCTTAGGGCCTCCTTGACAAGGGCCTAGATTAAACCTTTACCGCAGTTGGATCTTTTTAATTTATAATATTGGATCGAGGAGTCCCCCACCCCCTCCTCAACAGAGAAGCTATCATTCACTCAGCGTAATCAAGGGATTCCGTTGTTTCGGAGAAATGTTTCATCCCTTTTATACCAAAATGAATATCTGTCTTAGTGATGAATAAACGTAAGCCTCTTTTAAGTCCACTCTGGCTTTATCTCATTCTAGGGGCGGGGTAAACTAAGAGATGATGTAAGTTTACTGGGAGTGGAGAAAGCGTTTTACCTTGTGGTACTCCGGGCGATGAACATTATGAGTATTCACAAATCGAGTTATCTCTCAATTCAAAGGAAATTCTAGTGCAAGTATGAATTACTTGATTTTCGCTAGTCCTACAAAAATTAGTCCAGTTGGAGAATCATTATAATTATGCCCTTCAACTTGTCGTTATCAATAAAAATTAATTATTTGTGTCTAAATACATTTAAATATATTTCTCAAAATGTAATTGGTTATAATGTAAATCGCATTTTAGGTATACTTCGATTGACATCATCGGAGAAGCTGGTAGTCCTCTTTTTTTAATATATAATTTTATTCAGCATGTTTTTATAAAGAAAAAATCCTGGAAAGTGGGCATTTTGAAAATTGATTGATCCGTTCTTACTTCTTTAACCTCTCTTGCGTAACTCAGTTATGCAATAATTAAGAAATAATTAGAGAAACAATCTGATGTTTTGGACGAATGTTTTGGATTCGGCGAAAAACTTCAAGTATTTATCAGAGAATAATATAATTTTGTTTTAAATAATGTACTTGTTCCTTTTATAATAGCACCCTTTCTTATTTTAAGGACATCTGCATGTTGCTTTTGAATAAAAAAAATCTTTCTTCATCCGCGTCACTCAATATTCTGAAAGAAATACACTGAGATGGAAAGATGTTCTCAAGCCCACCATAGGGCAGATCTCTCCTCCCCCGCTCCTAGCGACGGATATTCCGAAGAAATAAAAGTTTTCCAAAACTCGACGAGATTGCAATCGCCCCAAGCGGCAGCCACTTTAACCAAGCTCTCAGGATTCATGGCCAACCCCTAGCAACTTTTTCGCAGATTGCACTCCCGCCAACTCGGAGGATATACTTCTTTACTAAATAGAACCCTCATATAGTCTCTTCAGAGCACGCCCAAAATGATTCTTTCTTTCTTTATTTTCAATCTCACTTAGATAACAATACAATACATTCACTACTGTACTCAACACGGTTTCTAAACTTTATTTTTGGCTACTAAACGTTAGTATTAATTAATGATTTTTATTGTAAATATAGTTATCTATTATTATTAACTTGTCAATGGTGCAGCTGGTGTAATCCATAAAATCATGTCATGGTCTATCCCTCAACCATCCTCCTTCCACCTCTTCTTTGTTCTTCCGCTAGCCCTTACTCCATCTTAGGTTCTTTATTAAACATCAAATACTAGTTTTATTTTTAAAAAGGTGTTTAGACATTAACACGATTCGATTACGTCATAAAGTGAAGTTCCAGTGAGCACTTTTATAACGGAGACAAGGAGTAATTTCTTCTGGTTTTTATCTTTACTTTCATATTCACCAGCCCATAAATTACGTCTCTAAACGATATCGACATCACACCCGAATCTTGCTTAGTAGTGGGAGGTAATATGTTTGTTTTTTTTACATCGCTTGTGCTAAAGACTGTGTATCGTGTTCTTTTTTCTGCAAAATTGTTAGGTAGATTTTCTACATCTGTCTCTTCTATTTGGTTTTAATTTAACAGAAGACCTTGAACATTGTATCACACATTTCTCTACTTCTTCACCTGAACAAAAACAAGAAGAGCCAATTTACTTTTTAAATAAATTTATTAAGTTCGAACCAAGCAATTACGTATGTACAATTGGTAAAATAATCTATAATTATTTTCTTTTACGATTTTAATAAGTATCTGATTATACATTATTTTTGTTAATTAAACCAGATACAATGTTTCTGGAGCCGCATACCCACTGATCCGGAATACCCGATAATTCCAGATAATTTTTATTGTCATACATTAAAAAAATATATTAATCTAGATTAAATTAATATAATGATTTGTACATTCAAAGCAGGTTAGTTAAACAAATGACATGAGCAGAGATAAGATAAATTCTTGAAACGCTCAAAGCAGGTACTGTGTAATTACAAATATTTCTAGTTATATCTCTCTGATTGACAGTTCTATGTGTCCTTTGGATGCCACAGCATGGATAGTGAATAATTGTTCAGAGAATTCTGCATTTATTTAACAAACATCAGTTGGAAACAATTAACAATGGGATCAGCCCATTTCCATAATAATGGTATCACACGTTAAAAATCATTTTGCTTTGATAATATTTATCATTAGGCTTTTCATTAGGCATTAGGATTCCCCTCCGGTTTATTTTCGACATTGTTAATATGTAGTGAATTATAAAACAAATTATATTCTTATATATACAGAAATTTAGGATATGACCAGTTAGTTGCAAGAGAAGTCAGAAATATTGATATATTCTGCTCGTATACTGGCGACAATGGACGTTTTTAAAACGAAAATTAAAACATATTGATAATAATTGTTGACCTATGATAATTTATGTTGAAGAAATTGGTCCGGGTGTGTGACCTCTACATCCTCATACTCATACTCGATTCAGTGACCTCTACCCGGACCAATTTCTTCAACATAAACGAAAATTAAAACATTTAACATGCTGAGTATTGAATATTGACGGACGTCAATTTATATTCCTCGAACGATCATGTTCTCTCCACTGGGTGTGTAAATTAACATCGAGCATGAGTGTGTAAGCTGGAATCAGTTTAAAGCATTTAAGTTAAAATACATATTTTTATAATACGACTTTATTACAACAATTGTCATATGTCGTAAGCTGACAATGATTTTTTCCAGTTTTCCCAGTCCTGACAGTCCTCCTCTGTAAGCCCTCTGGCTGCCACTCCTTCCTGCAATCCATCGTACCATTTCTTTGCCGGACGTTCTCTTCTCCTCCTCTCCTTAGGAACATAAATTATTATTCTCTTGGGCCATCGATTTTCTGACATTCTCATTACATGGCCGTACCAGCTCGGCTATTTGGTTTCGATAGTGTACAAGATATTGTGGGACACTTTTTCTCTGATCACGTGATTAGGGATGTGCTGGAGTTTCGATATGCTACTACTACGTCTCCAGAAGTCCATCTCCATCGCTAGGAGTTTCTTTTCTAAGTTGGTAGTGATGGCCCCTGTTTCTGAGCCATATAATGCCACAATTTTGACAAATGAGTGATAAAGTCTTTTCTTTGTAGATAACTGAACTTCCTTACTCCATAATATAGAATTTAAAGTTCTTATTGTCTTTCTTCCTTTAGTGACCTTTTCCCTTGTCAAGATCGCAGCCAGTTCTAGTGGAGAGCCACCTACCAAGATATATAAAATTTTCACTTTGGGTAAGACTCCAATTTTCTAGTGTGAGGGAAGCTTAATCTATATTAAAAGCCAAATATTTTGTTTTTTGTTCGCTGATTTCTAGGCCTCCCAATTCGTATGCTTCTAACAGTTTTCTTATCATATAGGAAGCATCCTCCACATTATTGGCTATTACCACTTGGTCATCTGCAAACTGAAGATTATAAAGGCATTCATTTCCTACCATGATTCCCAGCTTCTGGCTTTTCCTTTTCCACTCACACAGTACACTTTCAACATATAAATTGAAAAGTGTAGGGGGACTTTGAATAGTGTTAGGAGCAACCCTGTTTAAGTCCTTTGTTTTGTTCAAATGCTTTTGATAGACCATTCTTGAGTTTTACTCTGGCATTGGAACCCTTATACATCCCTTTTATTGCGTTGATAATATATCCGCTCACTCCTAATTTTTTCAGAGGGTCCCAAAGATTACTTAAAGGTACCTTGTCGTATGATTTCTGTAGGTTGACAAATACTAGTACAACTCCATTGCAAGCTTTCTTCTTTTCAAGAAGCTGTGTAAGAGTAAAGATGTGGTCTATACAGGATCTACCTGTTCGAAAACCGGCTTGTTCTTCCGGCAACACCTCTTTACACTCTTCCATTAGTCTTCTGTTTAATACTCTGCCGTATAACCTACTTATAATGCTCGTTACAGAGATTCCTCTGTACTTAGGACAATCCTTTTTTTTTCCTTTTGTATAAGTGGGAGTGACATGAGCTTCCTTCCATCCTTAGGAATTGTGCCTTGCTCCATACTCCTTGTCATTATTAATAACATAAAATCTTTAATGTAACTGAAGATCGAGGAAGATAAAACTGTATACGTATATATATATATATATATATATATATATATATATATATATATATATATTTTAAATTTATTTATTGATATTTACAACTATTTTATTGAGGATTACCGGGAATTGAAAAGGAAGCTAGGTTTGAGTGGTAATGAAGTTTGTTATGAAAGGATAGATACCGGGTTCGGGCCAAATCAGTAACAAAAGGGACATTAAGGTCGTTATGGGTGACTTTATTCTTAACAAAATAAGGAGCATTGAGGATTTTACGAAGGATTTTGGATTGTAAGGATTGGATACGAGTGGAATTCGATGGCTTAGTGGAGCCCCAAAGCTCTACTCCGTTAGTCCAAATAGGTCGTATGATGGTCATATAGATGAGTCTTTTGTAGTTAATTGGGAGCTTAGAGCGTTTTGTCTAGTAGGTATTGAAGTATCCTGAAACGTCGAGCGGTTTCTTGTCTTTTCAGTCTTGTATGAGGATTCCAGGTTAATCGTTTGTCGAGGTGCAACCCTAACTATCGGATCTGTTCTACAGGCACCAGTGGGATATCGTTAAAGGATACTGAAGGGCAGGAAGACATTAGTTTACGACGTAAGGTAAAAGTGATTTGATGCGATTTTTGAGAATTTATTTTAATTCTCCAGTTTTGACACCATTCTTCAAGATCAGTGATATGGGATTGGAGGCTTTGTGATACAATAACTGGATTTGTGTTGGCAGATAATACACATGTATCATCAGCATACGTGGTAGGGATAGTATTAGGATGTGTTTTGATGTCAGCTGAATAAACTGTATAAAGGATTGGGCAAAGGATACTACCTTGAGGAACACCAGCAGATTGGGGAAAGAGGAATGATGAATAGACATTATTATGGTTTAATTGGAAAGTTCTATTTGTGGGGTAGGATTGAAGGATGAGAAGGGTACAGATGGTAGGAATTTACGAAGTTTGTAGAGCAAGCCCGGATGCCAGACTCGGTCAAAAGCCTGTTCCACGTCAAGAAAGACGCTCGAACAATATGATCCACATTCTAATGCAGAGGAGACTACATCCACCACACGATGACATTGCTGAATGGTGGAGTGGGAAGCTCGGAATCCAAACTGGTGAACTGGTATTATGTGATTTGCATCAAGGATGGGGCACAATCGTTAAAGGATGAGTATTTCTAGGATTTTACCCATGCAAAGTAAAAGAGAGATAGGACGGTAAGAGGATGAGTATTCTGGGTTGTTTTTAGGTTTGGGTATCATTTTTACAATGGATAATTTCCAGGGGTCAGGAAAATACGTAGAGCGGTGTACAGCATTATATATATTTTTTAAGTACTGTGAGTCCGTCTCACTTATTTCAGAGAAAGGAGTCTCTTCCTCCAACACATCACTACACGTATTGTCTATATGCATTGTCTATTAATTAATAATAAAAAAAGGAAAGAATAAAATAAATATATATATAGACATAAGATATATATATATATATATATATATATATATATATATATATATATATATATATATATATATATATAATTAAAAACAAAATTAAATAATAATTAAATTAAATTAAAAAAAAAGTATTATCTCTCGTGGGATTCGATCGGAAGATCAGAAGGGCCACGTACCAAGCCTTGACCTTGAACTTGTTGTGGCGACCATGCTAAGTCCTGTAGGATTAGTTGCCACGTTGCTGCCTTAGCAAACGCCCACCAGTTAATAAATGTCTATTTATAATAGTCAATCACCTCACAATCCTTGATTAATATAGGTTCATATTGTTAATAAACTATCTCCCTACACATTTTCAGCTGCAGCTGATCAATTGTTCATGTATAAATAGTAACAAATGCGGAGCGTTATTAACAGTGAACTGTGTATGCGGACATGACACTTGATACTCTATATGTTTGTCTAATTCTAATTTTTATTTTTTTTTCAGTCAAAACAACCAAAACGGATGCAGTAGCAGGCGGTGTTGCTAAACTGCCCTGCGACATCACCCCACCTGCCAAAGGGGATAAGGTACATCTTCTCATTTGGTACAAAGAAGGAGTATCTTCGCCCATTTACAGGTAATACATATTGTTAATTCATCAAACGTTAGTGTGTATATATATTGTGAATTTTATTTAAACTATCAATCTATAAAAGCACTTGAAAAAATGAATATTTGAATTTCCCTTGAAATTCTTTAGATCGTTATCTCTAGAGTCAAGATAAAAATATATATAAAAGAAAGGTGTAAAAGCTATTTCTGGTGCAAACTCAGTTGTTGCTGGGGTGATGAAGATGTCGAACTCATTCAGATTTTCCAAGAGTCCACGATTTCCGATGGGTCAATGGGTTGCAAGTCCTTGGTGTTTCTCAAGTTGCGAAACGTACATAACTGTCAGGTTCGATATGTAATATGAAGGAAAGGCACAACAGATGAGCTGATACTTTTCGAAATATTATGCACCTTTGGCAGTATATGCAATTTAGTTGCCGGCGGAGTTGCTCACAGCATCTTGTTTTTCTTCATGGGTAGCACTTGTACGAGTTTTAAATCGGCGTTGCAGGTCTTACAAGGTTGACAGTGTTATATGTGGATCTGTCCGTAGGGTTGTCCAAAGTCAAGTCCTTGGTAGACTAGTATTTAATCAGATGTTGAACATCTTTAGATTAGCGTACGTAGAGACCTGGTTGGTACCGTTGCGGAGATGACCACGAGTGATTGCGAATGTAAAGAGGAAGGCCTGCAAATAAACAATGCTAGGAGTTGACGCACCCCTCCGTCAAGTTCAATAATAACTTTGAAAGCTACTCTTGTTGGGCCATATCTCTTTGACAGGACATTGTCAAAAACACGGGGTGGTTTGATCCTCCCGAACATGCTGAATAAATTTCTTCCAGAAATGACATGATAGGATGGTGTGTGTACAATGGCCAAATTTAAATAATCATTTAATATTTAATCAGAATGTATTTTCTTGTTACTGAAAACACTTTTAAAAATGTGTAAAGATTTTTCATCAACCTTAATGGCTGATGGAAGAAGGTCCAGAGGAAGACTCCGACATACCTGGGCTAATGAAAGCACCGCAAAGAGAAACCTGTGATGGAATAGAAGAAGAGAAATGGTAGAGGATCGTACAGTATGTTCCAGGCTGTACAGAAGGAAACCTCACACTGAGAGGATAGACTATGATGATGAAAGATTTTTCATTAAAATTCTAGAAAATGTTTTTCTTTTCGTCAAGTTTTACAAGTATAAACAATCGTACACCATAATGTTGTTATTATTTCTGGGTCATAATTAAACTTTAGATTAGTTTATATGCACTACCCCCACCCATGATCCCTGAGGAGAAAAGAATAGAGGAGGGAATGGGTACCCAGGGCTGGCTCCTCTTTATTCAAAGGCGACCAATCGAGGCACTTGAATTATTCAATGCGGATCATTGTCAATTCTTATTAGGCAAGAGTTTTATTGCAAAAGTACAAAATGGAAAATAAAAGAGACTATTACATTTACATTTCAGCCATTGATGGCTAGTTTATTTCTGAATAGGTTAGGAATACTAGTAAATATTAGCTCATCGCCTCAACAATTTATATACCCAATGAATCCGTTCTATATATTAAATAGATAGTAGAAGATTCCAATGATGTTACTAGGATTAAAAATATCTTCAGGACCAAGAAAAAAATAGACTATAGCAAATGATATCTCGAATCAAAAAAGTAAAGTAAACAATACAAATAGAGATGAATAGAGCAGTTAAAGTGTTAAATATATACCATTTACCAAGTAAACGTTGATATGTTAGTTAGAAGCATATATTTAAGGATAATACTGGTTTTGTAAAGGAATTGGCCAATAATGGGTTTAGAAGTAAAGAGACTTATTAGGTCAATTAACATAATATTAATTTTTAAAAAAATTGTTGGGTAGGAGATAGGGTCGGGGATATTCTATACTCATCTGGAATATTGTCAGTCATCAGACATATCTACTGTTTTATTCATCTTGAGACCCTCTTTTCTTTTTTTTAACATATGTTGTAAAGTTAAGTTGTTGGCTAGCCATGCAATGAACATTATTTGCAAATTAATTAACTCAGTGTGCTATTCAAGAACAAAGATGAGTAAGTCTAGGGCTGCCCTGACTGAAGAATGGGGATCAGAAAGTTGTGAAGCCAGCTGAAAATAACATGAACAATCCAGACCCACCTCAAAATATGTAATAATTTTTTTCTTTCTTTTGTTACCGAATTGTGTAAATTAGATTTTAAAAAATGTTATGTTTTCCAGTCCACTTTATGTTCTAAACAGTCCACTAAATGTTTTTTTTATTCAGAACCAGCTATCCAAAAATAATGTTAATATCCTCATCTTAACAGGAATACCTTGATTGAACAACACCCGTTATAAACTTATATAATTTTTTTTATTTTAATGAATTTTTCTAAAAATCATGCTATCATCCTTTGAAATAGACCTGATGTTAGAAACTACCCCATAGGAAGGAAAGGAAACGTTCTAACCAAGCTGTGATACAAGTTGTGAAGTTTGCGTTTGCACTTTATATTGTACTTGCCTGAAAGAGAAACAGACCGAATGATGAGATACGGCAACCTCAAGACTTTTCGCGTTCAATTGGAATTTTATGAAGTTAAGTTCTTTTCGTGAGGCAGAAAATTGTTTAGCAATGTTCCAATATGAGAGGTAATAACCATTAATATTAGTTGCTAGGGTTGGAACTTCAAAGCCCTTTCTGCAGCCCAAATTACTTACATTAATTGAAATCAACTTCTAGTCTGGAATGTGTGTCTCGCTTTTGATGACGGCGCCACCTCGGAATTTCGTTCCTGTGGTATTTATTAAATAAGATTTAAACGCCCTTAGTTACGAAATAATTATTTTTCGCTGCTCCCTAGTATAAATTAATATCGGCATACTACTTATAAAAGATTTTATTATTATTTGTATCGATGCAATTTATAGGCTTGAGACACTAGATAAAAAAGGCTAATTTTATTTTTCCAAAACGAAGTTCCTCATAGAATGATCACAACTAGACAATTCATGAACATATCGAACGATATTAATAATACATAACATTATCAAGAGGGTTTTTATTTTTCTGTGATTTTTTTTTTACGTACTTAAAATCAATTATAGATTTTTAAAAAAGTTGTATTCTGTGAAGGTACCTTTAAAAAGAAAGCTTTCACATTTTTTCGCAAGAATATTTTAGATTTCTTTTATTATATTAATTAAGCTGATTGAATGTATTTTTACTCATAAATATTATGAAAAAAATATTACTGTTTTTATTAATAATAATGAGTATATTTATTGGATAGCAGTACAATACAATCTGCCACATCATAGAGCAATAAGTATTAGAGATCTAGGAATACACGGCCCTAGTTTCTGCGAGCTTTCTGGGAGTGAAGAACAAATTGTGACTATAGGAGATCTCAGCGTTTCTCTTCTGGCACTGGATTTGAGACCAGTAGAGAAAAGAACATTATAGTCGCAGACACTCAAGAAATTTATAGAGAAGCTGGTAACTGTCAGAAATACAATGGCATATTTACAATAGGTCTCTGGGTCATTGCTACTTTGACCTTCGGTAGGATCATAAGGATGAGTGTCGTGGGATATGGATTGCACTAGAAAGTAGATATCAGAGGATTTGAGGAGTCAGTAAATCGTATCGTTGGTATTTAAGAACAGTTAGGTTTTGCAGTTGATTCTTGATCTCAGAGGTGGCAAGGATAGAGGAATTGGTAAAGATAGAAATTTTTCAACTGTTTAGGTTTGATTGGGATCAAGTTTGGGATGAGGAATGAACGTATGGGATAGGTGATTAGCTTGTTATTCAGATTTTTCTTTATCAGATGTTGCTCATGAGGCTTCATCTGGTCGAAGAGGGTGGGAAATTTCTTCGGATTTCAGGATTTATTGTTCTTATTAGATTTATTTCCGTTGATGCGTTTTTTAGGGAAGCGTATTTACTATTAAAGTGGAAATAGATATCGGAATGGTAATCTTAGATTCCAGATTCCATGATCAATGAGATACTCTGTGAGATTTTCATAAATAGTTTCGTCAGATGTGATCCCTTGAAACTCCATTCAGAATCCTAATCTTTTTCCTTTGTCGATGAGTCACTTACTCGAAATTCACTATCCATCTAAAAGTTGATCAGGTATGAATTTTATAAAAATGAACGTTGTTTAATATTTCATGACAACAAAATAGAATAACTATAAATCATAAGAGCGAATGTCACCTGCATAGTTGGATGTATTTTCAATATAAGCTATATATGGAGTAAAATATGGATTAATGTATAAATTCTTAGAAGACCAATGTTACACGGGCTAGTAGCCGGAATGTGTTTGTAAAAGGGTCCGATCCCTATCGGCAATGATATATTCACGTTTGAATGCGCACACTTATTTAAACAAATGACAAGAGCTGGATTTGGCTGGGGCAATAAGAGAGGGCCATTACTCAACCCGTCGGCTAATGAGCTAATCCTCCCACTTCCCCCTCACCTCCCCTCGCCACCCCTCACCATCCCCCACCTCCCCGCACTTCCACTCCTAAACAACCTCAACACCCCCCTCCCCCTCCTATCGGGCTCAATAGCAGCTTATAATTAATTCACTACCCGCCTTCCCAAAGTAAACTGTCTGTCCGTCTTGGACAATTATCGCAGGATTAACCATTAACCAAATTAATCGGGCTCGGGGCTAGTTGCCGGCGCTCTTGCTAACGACCTGAAAATTAAAATGCTTGGTTGAATTAATTTAGACTTGATATAAACTATTCCCGACTTGGTCTCTTCATAGACATCGACTTGGTCACTAAGTTACGAACATCGTAACTAAGGTGACAATGCATACCGTTTGTAGTTTTCGCAATATATAGCAATGTTATATCATACATAAATATGATCTCAAAAATCTAGCTTTCAATTAAACTTAGTTTAATGTTAATCACTTAACATTGACTTTAATTGTCCACGATTTTCCAAATTACGGGAAATTTCCACGATAGACATTTTTACAAAATGCATAAACCATTGGCCACCTAAAACTATTGATTATAACCTGATAATCTTAACAAATGAAAAATGATCAAAAGGGTTCTTTTCGTGGGAAATTTATAATGTTTAATACCACGACATTGAGCTATACAGTTAATGACTGCGTGAGCTCGGTGGGTTGGTCGTTATGGCGTTTTAAGGCGCTAAACAAGTGGGCCATTAGCGCCCGATCCATTTAATAACACTGCTACGATTAAAAAAATGCAATGGTATGCGTTTTGTAATTTGTAAAGTAGATTTATTCGGTTAAGAACGGAAATTTGCCAATTTTTCGGTCACCCCATGCCTTTCAAATTACTGTATAACAGAGTCTGCTGAAAAAGATTTTTAGTGTACTATCATGAGGATGACATCGTTGTGGTATTTCATTACAGATAAAGTGGAAGTGAGTCAATTTAGAATGGCCAATCCTAGGACTAGTTCAGCATTATATCAGTTATATCCAAGATCCTTTTTATTTTATGAGAAAACTAAGCTTTTGATTAAATTTGATGATATATGGTAAGAATCGTGCGAATGTTTTTAATAGTAAATTAAAATGACATATTATGGAAATAATATGTCCGATATGGATTGATCAGTATGCTGTGTATTACGGCAATCCAATATAGTTGGGCAGCATTGCTGCAAATAAAGCATTTCTCTCTCTAAGTATTTTATAAAAATAATAATTATTTTAATACTGGATTACCAGTGTTAAAATCAACTTATTAAGTCTTTTCATTACTTATGTTGATTAAATTAAATCATTATTATTTTAAATACCAAATTATTAGGCATGTGATATTACTAGAAACTCTCGTTAATGTTAAAACAGTTTAAATGATTAAATGTGTTAATGCAATTGAATAAAGTGATTAGGGTGGGACTGCACAGTGGTAGTGGACAAATAAATGCTATAGCAGCGTTATGCCATCATTCCCTTCTCTCTTCAATTCTACCTAATTCTGTTTTATCCTCTATTCACCTCTAGTTTAGATTTAGATTTCATTTTATTTTGGTTTATAGTTCTTACTATATTTTTACTATACTTTTTTTCTATGATTAGATGTTTTATTTTTTAGTTTTATTGTAATGAATAAACAATTATAAGCTGTCATTGACTTCTAAAAATAAATTTAAAAGCTTTATTTTGATCGTATAAATCGACGCCTGGGTCCGCCTCTATTCCGTTTTCCTGTTGGTGCACCATTCCGCATTATTTTAGGCAGCATTTAGGACTCTATTCTTTCTATTTGACCCAACCATCTTACTCTGTTCTTCCTTACAACTCAGAGGATATTCTTATGGAGGCTCTCCATACAGTTCCATTAGTTCGGCATTGCTTCTGGCCCTTCACCTGTCCTCTTCTTTGACTGGTCCAAAGATCTTTCTCAGGATTTTTCTCTCATAAACCAGGAGAGCTCTTCTGTTTTCTATGGTCAGAGTCCACCACTTATACATTACATAGATATCAGCCTTACATTAGCATTGGTCTTATTATCGTTTTTTACAACAAAGGCCTGGATTTCCTGGAAAGGCTTTTGTATCGCGGAGAACTTTTTTGCAGGGCAAAGAAGTACCTGCTACTGTTCTGTCCTTAATTTACACTTCTAAATTGTCGCTCTCCGCCACTGCTCTCCTCCCAGTATTGTATTATAACTGCGAAACGTGTATTCACCCAGATAAACATTATCTCCTCTCTCCCCGGTCTGTCTAGAGTTTCTCATATGTTTTGTCTTTTACTATACCTAGACAAGTTGCTTTCACAGACAAGTTGTCTTGTCCACCCTCTGATTTCATTTCTTCCACCAAACTGGTTATACTGCTATGGCCCGGTACCGCCTGTGATTACCTACAGCGTTTCCCAGGATGGGCCACGAGGAGGTATAACAAGGATTTCCCTTCCGACTATATTTTCTTTTCCTCGTAATTTAAATTATTTTTAGTGAAACTTTTATTGTATCACCCCAAAATTTGTCCGTCATCTTTCAGCATGTCTTTCGTCACACCTAGAGAAGGGGTAAAGTGAAAGGCGCATGACAAAGCAGCCAATATGGTGGTGCCCAGTCAGCTGACCGTGTATTGTGTGTATTGCTTTGTCGTGATGGATAACGATACAGCTAGTGAGTTAAATAAACCGGTCAACGATGGAAAAACCAAGAATAGTGCGAAAAGATTCCGACGATGAATTAATTTTACTCATTAAAAATGCTGAGAGAGCTCGTGCTTATAGGGAAAGGGAAAAGGCTCTCGGTGAGTTGGTTTAATTTTTATAGTGAATTTAATATAATTATGAGATATTTCTGCCGGTGGATATTGTTGTTTATGCACTGATAGAAGGATTTGTTAGTATTCAAAAAGATTGTTAATAGTTAACAAATCAATTATTACAGACCATTTTCAAGCCTCAAACAAATATTTCTTACTATTTAAAATAATCTGTTACTAGTCAATAAATCTTATATTCATTTATTAAATATTAACAAATCATTTTAAATAGTAAGAAATATTTGTTTGGGGCCGAAAAATTGTCTCTAATATATAATTGGTTTACTATTAACAAATCTCTTCAAAGACTATCAAATCCTTTTATCAATGTGTATTAATTTTAATTTTGAGTGCTTGAATTTATTTTAAATTATTTCATATGAATATTTGATGAAGTATTTTAATTTTTATCCGGTTCATTCAATATATTTAATTTTATTTAGGCCTTCAGTCATCTTCACAAGATGAACTACACTCCGAGCAACCGGAAAAAATTAGTAGACTGCCGACAGATGTCATGTCGAGTACCAGAAGATGTCCAGCGTCGAGTGTTGGATTTAATACGTTTATCGTTCAAAGTGGCGAACCTGTATCCGAAAATATTGTTACAGAAAAAATTGGGAATCGAAAGAGACTAAATGCGGAAAGATGCCGCAGATATCGTCAGAAATTCAAGCGGCTGAAATCTGGTGCCAGTTCTAATCAAGGCATGAGTGGCAGTGATACGATTACGATTCGAGATACAAGCACAAGTCGAGGATTAGTTGTTGGTGCAGAGGAATTCCAAAATTCGTCAAATAACGATCAAGATTGTTCCAACGATAAATCCTCGTCGCAGGCTCCTGAAAATACAACTGTCGACGCAAACTACGGTTATATGCTGTCGTCGGTAAAGAGGAGGCTCAATGCACGAAGAACACAAGCAGAAGAAGATCCGTCATCGATCTATACGTTGTATACTAGACATAATGGAGCTCATAATCTATACGAAAACTTATTTGAGAATAATCCATTTGGTTTTGCGTGCACTGTTTGTCAGATTAAACGAAATTTTAATACCCTAAATCGAATAATTTTCCAAAATTTTTTAGTTAAATGCCTACTAACCGAAAAAAACGTTCACTTGCATCGTGGTTTCATAAAACCACATAATTCTTTTTTCAACTTAACATATCTATTTCAATTGAATTACTGAACCATTACATTGAAACAATTTACATTTAAGATTCCAAAAACTGATATGATAATATTTCCTTTCTATTGCTTTAATTAATATTTTAAACTAATTATTACTAGTTTCTACATCTTTCTTTAGTATTGTATATTTCGCTAATTAGCGAATAAACTCCCCACTTACACCAAGTGTGGGTGAAGGCATATGGGCCGAACAGTTCCACGAACTTCTAAATACCAATTAAGACTGTATACTCTACTTAAAGCCAGTTTCTTATTATATGGAATATCCGAAGGAAGCAGAAGTGTAAGTTAATTTTGAAATAATTACTAACCTTCAATTATTTAAAACCGTATAGTAATACAAATGTTTAACATTATCATACTTATCAACACTGAGTGTCTGGTTTGTCTGTTATAATGATTTACCATCTCATTGCTAGGTTTTAAAAATAGGAAACAATATTTAGCAACATTTAATATCTTTTCTTTAACTTAAATAGAATATAGAAAATGTTCGGTTAGTCATTGAAAAGGCTAAAGGATCCAATTTAGACGAAAATTGCTTACCCGATTAACTTTCTCGAAGGAAACGCATTTATGAATTTCAATGGGAATTTTTAATTTGACGATAAAAAATAAAATGGAAATACAGGATTTTCTTATGAGACTCAAAGACAAATTTTAAACCGTATTTAACATATACTCCAACTACGAAATTCCGTATCTATCTAAACAAAAATATTGTTTTGTTTTTTTTATTTACTTATAAATGTATAGAAAGAAATGTTTTTTTTTCCATTGGACCAGAAATTAATATGTATATATACAGTTACGGAAGAAAGCTTATACAGCCTATACGAAGGTAAATTTTTATCGTATCTTGTAAATTTAGTATAATAATATTTTTTAAATTTGTATTTATTTACTTATTTTACTAGTAAAAATTAATTAAATTACTAGTAAAAAATTGATCCGCACCCATTGATGACCCATTGATTTTACGCCTTAGAGCTAAAACAAACAAGTTAACAAAAAACGTAAAAGTATAACTATTGAAAATACCATTAAAACAAACAACACTGTTGTCACAGTGACACATTTTTTAAACAGTTTTGGATAATGGGATCACGCAAAAAAACATTCCAAGCCAATATTTTTTCTCGCTGGTATGTTTCTTAATCTCCCCATAATCTATTCGTGAGTAAACTAGCATCAGGATGTTGTATAAATTGATGAAACTGACAAAACCAAGTTGTCTTTACAAATTCCCTTCGGGCATAGAATTCATTTCGTAAGGTTCAACTAATATCCCTGAAAATTATTTCTTTTTACTTACTTTTACTTTGACTGTGGGAGCGGAGTAACTCATTGGTACAGCGCCGATATAAAATGTCAATGGTCCTGGGTTCCTATTACGCTCGCTGGCAGACTTTTATTTCATTTTAGTTTTATTAATCTATTAGCGGCCGAAGGTGGATCCTAAGGCATCTAGGACCCTCATGAGGCTCACCCAGCCTCTACAAAGTGGGTACACAAATTATGGGGGGAAAATCTGGCGGTTGTGCGTGATCATCTCCCTGCATAACTGTCCTAAAAACAGTACAGTTTCTATCATTTACTGAACACCAGACCCTCCACGCGTTGTAGTGGTAGAGGTTTTTTTTTTTTTTTACTTTGGATGATATGATCACCTTAAAGACCTGCAATATCCTACAAATTTGTTCCTATCTGGTTGGATATTTATTGTGGATTTCAAAAATTATGACAAATATTGAAAATTCTTAGGTAAGGTTTGGAAAGTTTAACTTTTACTGAATAAAACCTTGTTTCCCATAATAAAGTAAATACTAGTAATTTCAACTATGATTGTACGAAAACGAAAAAACTGTAGGTGAATGATTGTCGGAAAAGAGGTGACCGCTATTACATAGGCGATTTAGTAGCGACGGGTTGGGTTTAGTCCTGGATAAAACGACTCTATAGCCCCCTCAATTATTATGCGGTTAGATAACTCATCAGGAAATTGTGTTTGATGCTACGAATTTGATCGGGTGCCGGATCGTCGGGTCAAGATTCAATTTCGGCTTATCTGCCCGATGGTTACCATCATGTTGCCCGGAAATACTGAGATCCCTATCATTTTATCGGAATTTTCAGAGTTTCCGGAAAATGATGTGAACATGAAAAACTGATTTACAAAAAAAGAAAAAATGAAATATATGTGTACGTTTTGCTTTTTGGTGATGACATTGTGATGGTACTTCTGAATATTGCTTCAATTCTACACTACATCAGTATAAATGTATATATGGTGAATTTTTGTAGTTATATTTGATTGAAGGAAACGCCGTATATTTTACTATTTACTTCTTATTTTAACTTTTACGCTTGTTTTATCTCCTAGCAAAATAGGTATGACATAAATCCCAATGTATGCATGCACCTAATCCGAATACCCAAACTTAAGTTACAACTAACCCTGATTTCCATATCTAGGTTGCACCTAGCTCAATAACCAGTCCCTTTGAGATCGATTCCTACCAATGTTCACTGTGGCTTAAGGTCCAAATTGTTAGTGATCCTCGGATTATGGCAGTTCGAAGTACCACCTTTATTTCTTCCCCGAAGCAGACGTTCACTGGAATAAACTTCCGGATGGCCATATGACTTTATGGAAAAACACACTTCCGATTAACGATCCTCGTAGTACACAGGGTAGAGTCACTCTTCCCAGTCGTTGAGAGTTGCCTTCTGCAGGGACACAAGAGGAATCCGAAGACAGGGATTCGAACTCACCAACTTTAGGTTTGTGAGTGTTAGTCCCCGACCTCGTATGCCTCCTTGCATGATTTGTAAGTTGGCTTGTAAAAAGTGTAGAGCTAACCAATTACTAAATCAAGGATGCAGTTACAGTTTTTTTTTACCTTTTTTAAAGATTTGTAATATGTTTTTGTCCTAGAGAACCCAGTTTAAGTAGAGCTGTAAGAATTGCAGAATAATCGGCGAGAGGTAACTCTCATTCCTATTCTACTAGGTTTTTTCGCAAACTGGAGTGTTCTGATAAGTCTCAAGTTATTTTTCCTTTTATTAAAAATTGCCATTTTTCTTTAAAAAAAAGCTATGATAAACACAAATATGAGATTACATCATTTCTATGTTAGTTAGAAGAAACTATTCAAGGAAATGTCTCTGGCCTTCATTAAAAAAATAAAAATAATAGCATTGTACGTCTATTGACACAATTTGGCTTGAATTCATAATTATGAATAAGAACACGGGCAAACCAGTAGGACTTCTATATTCTGAGAAATTACAAAATTGATGGAATGAGCTCAAGATAATATTTAGGAGCATATGGTACGAAGTATAATTATAGTTCTGGATCTAATAAACACTTTTATTACTACCCTAAACCTCTCAGGTTTTAATAAATTAATCAAATAATTTCCTCAACTTTAAAATGGCATCCCCCAGAAGACAATTTAATTGAGATTAACAGTCTATTTACTTTTTATAATTAAGCAAATAGCAATTCTAAAGTTATGTTATTAATCTTTAGGGTATTTCTTTTGGGTAGATCTAGTCAAGTATATTTTATAGATTTTGTTTTATGTTGTATTTTGTGCATTCATTGTTATGGAAATACAATAAAAAAACCTATTGTTAATGTTAAATGATTTTAGCACTACAGCGATTAGAGGCAACGACAAGGCGGTCCCCTGTGAATCTGTGGGGGAAGGGGTAGAGATCTGTCAGATATATTTCATTTCGTATATAAAGGGACCCTTCCCTGAACCAAGTACTAAATTTAACTCCTTGTCCTACGGCTAGTCTACCATCGAATATATGTCTCGGGATAAATATTTTCTCTTAAAAAAATTGCTAAAAAAATAAATATATATATTTCGGTATAAATATATCTATGACAAAATAATAAAAAAAAAAATAATGGCCGCAGTAATTTTCTGTGCTCTTGTTATTTATTTCTGAGGGATTTAAGCTGTCAACAAGTCTTCCCTCGTCCTCTCGTCTTTACAATTCTCCCCCAACTCGTTTCCAGTTATAATAAACATAAATTTAGTTTTGAATATTTATAAGTAGCATTCATTAGCATAATGAAGTTCCTCAAGAAATGAATTATACTTTATTAATTTGTTAAAAATAACTTAGGAGCCCTTACTCCGTCATGCATATGCTAAATTGTCTGTAGTTGCTTTAAGCACATTTTTAATTGAACACACGATGTCTTAGTTTACCTTATTAAAATTAACATTTTCTAGTAATTAACTATAGATTTAGAAGTGTTTCATTTAAATAATTATTCGCATGTTCTAATAGCCTGCCTGTTTGAATCCCAATGGAAAATTTATCAAATTATTTTTTTGAATGTGGTTTATCATTCATTATATAAACTACTTACAATTTATTTTATTATTTTATGCTTATTGTAAACTTAAAATTAAATAAAAGCACTATTACCATGAGAAAGCATAGTTAGTATAAAAAAGTTCTATTTTCTACAAAATAATTATTTTGTTCTCTTTAGTTTGTAGAAAAATATTATGTTTCTAATTAGTTAGTTGAATCGAATACAAATAAAATGTTTAAAAAGAAAAAAATGCAGTTGTATAATTCTTATTAAGAACAATTGCTATTTGACTCTTGTGAACTAAAAACTCAAAATCAAAGGCCAGGGTGCAAATTCTAAACTAGGAAATTATTTGTTATATTTCAAAGAAACTGCTAAGTAATGCTTTATCTTTCAGGTCCCACCATAAAAAAATTAACAATTTTTAATTGTTAAAAAAACATTTAATTAGGTATTTACTTTACAATTTATTATTTTATGCTTCGTACTTAGCGACTGTATAACATAGTATATTCTCATACAATATACTATACTTACCCTTTTATAATACTTAATAATAATATGTACATTTACCGATTTAATTATAGAAAATTAAATATAATAAATTATTTGTTTACAATTTCGAGGGATATTTTAAAGAAAACATAAAATCCTGCATATAGAATAGAATAGAAAAAACTTTATTCTGGGACCAGGTCCCTTAAGAATAACAATGTTCTTATAGCAAAAGAAAAAAATATATATACCAACATAAGACAAAAAAAAAAATAGAATAAAATTACAATAAATAGAAATCGGCTAATGGAAAAAATAATAAAGAAGATAAGAGCATCTAATAATATGAATAATATTATCATATTGAGTGTGGAATATTTTCACATATACATACATGAAACATTCAAATATTAATTGTTTACAAATTAGAAATAAAAATATAAATATAATATAAATAAAATGAGTGTGGAATATTTACAGTATTTACTCAATCTATTATGTTGAAGAAAGCTCATTTATTTTATTGATTAGAGAGCATCTTTTTGGGAATTAAGGAGATGTAGGAATAGTTTGGATTTGAATGTTGATAAAGAAGACGCATGACGGATATCAGGTGGGAGTGAGTTCCAAAGAGAGGTAGACAGAGCTAGGAAGGACCGCTCAAAAGTTTTGGTTCTGTGGGAACGGGAATAAAGGTCGGAAAGGCGGGATCTTGTGCCCTGGGATTGGATAGAGGATTTGAACTGTAGGAGATTATATATATATAAGATGGATGTTGTGAGTTGATGGCTTGGTATAAGAAAGAACCTAGGAAATAGAGTCTGCGAATAGAAGGAAGGAGCCACTTCAACTCATCATAGAGGTGGGACACATGAGACTTCCTCGGGGCGTTGATGACAAACCGAAGAGCGCTGTTCATAATTCAATATATCATATATAAGCTGTTTACTTAGCTCAATAAAAGAGTGCGGCCATCATTGACGGTCAAGAACCTTTTGATAAGATCGTTTGTCATTTTAAATTAAAGTTAATTCGCTTAAGTTTTTTTCAGAAAAAGGAAGCAAAACTTTAATGAGTTTTTAGAACTGGTTTTTGATTGACTCGCATTTAATTGATTTATTTAGTTTTGGGATTCCTGTGAAACGCATAGGTACCCCCAGGAATTAAACGATTATGTTGAAAATGATTGTTGCACAGTGATTTTCTGCTTTTGCTTAGAGCTACCGCTGTAAACGTGTAATAAATGGCAGTTAATAAATATCTAGTCCACTGTAGCATTTGCATTGTTTGTCACTAAGAATGTAATGCGACTTTAATATAACTGATAAATAGAAAAAAATGGGTTTACTTTGCAATCCGGTTAATAAAAATAACACCTAATAACACAGAACAAAGAACATAAAAATAAAAGTACCTATTTTTTTTTTTATACGCGTCGTTTTCTGACCTTAAAATCCTTGTTTATTTTTGGAACATGACTAGCTTCACAAAACCCAACTTTATATTTGAAAAGACTGGATAAAAAGAACCAAAATGTTTAAACCCCTCTAGGACGTATTTATGAAATTCGCTTAATCCAATATTTCTAAAACATATTCTTTTGTTTTCTTTTTTACTTTGTTTGCCTGCTATGAATTGAATGAATTGTATTCCCTGATAAAGAAATATTTTTATTTAAAAGCTTGCTATATTTTGGGAAATTCGTAGTAGATTCATGGTGACGAAAGTTGAAAAATATTCATTTATAGCAGTTAAAACTTTTTTTTTTTTTTTTTTAAAAAGAGGTTTTCTTTGACAGTATTTCAAAAAAGTTATATTTTGAAAACGGCTAGTCAACCCTACGTTCCCTGAGCTACGTTATCGAAACAATTAATTTCCTCCTGTTCAGTCTGTATATCATTATATTTTTTAATCGAGTTTGGTGTAATTAAAGTAAATATTTTTTCAGAATGTCATAATTTTCTTTTAATATGGAGGTTCGTAGGAAACGGAGTGGTTCAGTAGCAGAGGGGTGAGTTGCCATGCCGAAGATCCTGGGTTCAAATACCGCTGGCTGGAAGACTTTTATTTAATCTGTTAGCGACCGGAGAAAGGTGCTATGGGATCTGGTACCCTCCTGGGGCTCATCCAGCCTGTAAAAAATACAAATAACCTCCCTGCACAACCGTTATCCAAGAAAAAGTACAGTCTCTACCATTTACCGAACCCCAGACCCTTCACGGGTTGCAGTGGTACATTTTTATGTAGGTGTTAAGTCGGTATCCAAATATTGTGATATGAATTGTTTTTTTATTCGATATGTTCATATTTCTATCATATTCCATATTAATCATTTCTTTGATCTATTGAAAAAAACTGAACAAGAAATCACCTCTATACGATAAACTTTGCATGGTAAAAACTCGAGTTAGGGAACTTCTGGTAGTTGCTTATAAATCAACTAATTACAAGAAGCTTTTTACTGAAGTGGAGAATCATAAGAGAGAGGCACAGGAAGGCCTCTGTTGAGAAGATATAAGGACATTATAATGAAGTAGCTGAATTCCGGTTATGTTTGTTGGCTTAATAATCCAAACGACTACATAAAGTCTAGTCGGATAAAATGCGAGCTGTTTAATTGACGACCCGGGTAGAGTTTTGGGCAAAGGGCCCAACCTGTTAATAGCTAATTAGCAGATTAGGGCGCTTGCGGCTTCCACCCCACCTCCCCCCTCCACCCCTCTCTTCTCTTAACTTTGCTCCCCTCTCCTATCCCTTCACACGTCCTAACCCATTTAGGGTATAAAACAACATTTAAGATAGTAGGGTTATATTTATAAATAAATACTGGAGCATCTTTCATAGCCACTATTCCTAACAAATTCCTTTTGATGATAAATTAAAAACGTGTCGGATATTATCATACTTCATTCTAAATGTTTATAGTTAAATGGTTACATAATATAGTACAATACATATATATTATGAAGGTTATTTATATCATGTAGTTGAAATTAGAAAATCTTACACTGCTTTATTTCAGTGTTTTGCGGGTATGCTTTGTTTCTTTACTATTTGAGAGAAAAAACAGTGCCACTATAACCCATGAAGTGTCTGGGGTTCATTACATGGTAGATACAGTAATGTTTCTTGGACAATGGTTGTGCAAGTAGATGGTTTGTCCCAGATCATTCTCATCCACCAGATTTCCCCCCTTATTTTGAGTACCCACTATATAGAGGAAGAAGAACCCCAGATCCTAGATCCCATTGGAAGCATCTCCGGCTGCTAACTGATTAAATAAAAGTTTGCCAGCGAGTGGGATTTGAACCCAGGACCTTCGGCACGACGACTCAGCTCTCAAGCATTGAACCACTCCGCCCTCCTCATTATTAATTATTATTGTTATTGAATAGTTAATTTTAGATAAATTATGTAAATCCCTATAGCCAAATATGTCTTCATATATCAGAATGTTTTCTAATGATGTAAATAAACTGAAGATTAGTTGAAAATATTTTACTTTATAAAAACTTATTAAAAATATGTTTTTGTAAATATTAATAAATAATTAAATTTGACAGAAAAACCTTTAATTTAAACTAAAAATGTACTGATAGTAAAATATTGTGTTGATCATCATAATCGATCCCCGCTAGCGCTTTATGCAGCGTGAAGAGGAAGTTTATGCAGCCTTTTACACTCCTCCCGGTCCTCCACCAGCTGCTCTCTTTCCTATTCCACTCAAGTCCTCTTTACCTTAAGTCGCTTTTCACCTCACCTTCCCACCTAGTTCTATTTCTTCCTTTTCTTCGTTTTCCTCCAACTTTAACCTGATAGACCTGACTTTCGACTCTTGTTTCGATCATTCATAGAAGGTATCCTAATCATCTCAGTCGATTCTCTTATTTCTTATCGTTGGATTAAGGTTCGACCCAAACCTAATACCCTAGCTATTCTTCCCTTCCCTTCCATATTTCGTAGGGATCGCATTTCTGCGGGTTCGATCGTTAATTGATCCTTTTCCTCAGAGTCCATGATTCGGAAGAGTAGTTATAGGAGGAGTTGGATAGGAAGAATTTAAATTTGATTACTACTTGGTAATTTAGTTTTTCTTTTCTTTCTCTCTCCTATTCAAGAAATCTTTTTTAACAGCTGCGAACATACTGCTTGCAGCTCCGATTCTCTCGGTTATATCCATCTCTACAAACCCGTTTTCATGGAAGTGTGTGTCTAGGTTTTCATAACTTTCTACTTGTTCAAGATGTTTGTATTCATGTCTGATTACAAGCATAATGCTTGCCTCATTTCTTTCCGACCCTCTCTTTCGCTTTTGCTGGATTTATTTTATCTGAGAGGGGGAAAACGGTGTCGTCAGCTAAGGCAAATAACAATTAAAATGTTTAGTTTTTTAGTTGGCATATTAAAATTATATCTATAGCCGTCTTAAAATGCCTTATCCACATCTGTCTACCTTGGGTTACTGATTTTTTGCATTCAACTCTGCCTCATATTTGTAGATTCTATCTATCCATCTTCCCTTTGGATTCATACATGGTCTTTTGCTACTATTGTGGCATTTTATGTAATGTGTAGACGTCCTCATGTATTGCTTCGATCCACTTGCAATGTACATCTTAACCTTGTTGCCTTCTTCAGGAAATATTGGCTGACTAACTTCCGTGAGCGTTTCTTTTTTTGTCCTCCTCCAAGAATTTATACTTCGATAGCATTTCGCTTCGGTTATTGAAGGAGGGACCTTCTTTCGAATCTTAGTAGTCTTAATACCTTCTCGCAATCCTATCCTTTGGAATCCTATGGCTCTTTTCGGTGTTTGGTTTCTTTTTACTCCCATCGTTACTGTTTGGGCTACCCTCGGAAGGGCAGGAACTATTTCAGAGAAGTATTGATCACATCTTTGTTACTTCCAGCTTGAGGAAATTTTTGCCTACATATGTGAATCAAGTAACTAGTCCCCGCTACTTGAGGTTATCTAAATCGGGCGTCCATCCATGAACTAACCAAACCTCGAGGTTGCTCCTTGGTCGACTCGGCTACCGCGGAAAATGTAGCATAATTTAATTAAAAGAAAGATTAAAGGAAGGAATTTTGCCCCAACTGCCTGAAATTGTTCCATTGAAATGATTATTTCACAGAAATATCTTTAAAAAAATCTGCAAAAAAGGTTTCCACCTTCACATTCTTTACCTTCATTGCAATGATTGAATATCTTATTTTTTTAGGAAATCCCTTTGAAAAATAATAATGAAGGCAAGTTGCGAAAAGCTTTCGAAAAAAAAATGCATTGTGATGTTCATGTCGAAATCGCATGACGGATATTGCTGATAGATTCTAGGTTAGACTACATCATAAATACTAGAGAATGAAATATACCTTTCAAAGTTGTTTCAACAAACTTATATCAGAGTGGAAAACTCACAGACAAGTCGAACTCAATTTGTTTCAGCCAGGCGTATCTATAACTCCTGAAAAATATGTTGAAGACGTGCATTGAATTGATTCCATTGAGTATCGGGGGTGAGGCTTGTGATCAAATTTATTAGGATCCAGCCAATTTGTCAAAACAGCATTTCATTTGCCACTCAAATTACATTTCTTGGGCAAGGAATTAGAACTCATTTGTGTAATTACTAAACGTTTTCAATAAAACGAAACTTGAAATTAAATTTTCGTTACGAAGAGAAGGAAAAGAAATAAAAATGAGCATCGAATGCTTTCAGCTTACTTTTAATGATTTTTAAACCAGAACTTAACTGCTTCCGCAGCCAAACCTGAAAGTTTATGAAATAGATTAGCACAAGAAGATATTTAATTATTATTATTTCGATTGAGGAGAAGAAGGTATATAAAAGTTCCGAAAAACTTGATGAAGAAAACAAACCATCACTACACATTCATAAGACAAACTACATCCTTCATGCTTGCTGTTTTTGCGGGGTTCTATATTTTGAATTTATGATTATTTATATTTTAAAGTTCCATAAACGAATAGTCTACTGAAATAGAATTCACGTTCACGAGAAAAACATAAAATTTGACAAAAACTAATGTTTTATAACCGTCATAGAATTTTTATAGGAATGTATTGCCTAAGATCAGGAAATTAATGCTAAGAGATGCAAATTTCATGCGAGAGTTTATTCGAATTACTCAAATATTAATATTTTTTAGGATAAATATTAAACAGTAATAGCTACAATCCATGGCTATATCAGATACATAAATAAATAAGAAAGTTTTAGGAAGACTTTAAAATGGGCGAATGATTCGAAATTTCGCCGGAAGAAGAAATGCCGTCCGAAATCTATCACAGCATTATGAAAGGTTAACCACACTTACACATTTAAAATTGTCTGACTTCCTTCCGAGAGTATAGTTTATGCCACAACGTATCATGATGTATGCAACCAGTCTCTTCGAAAAAAACGCAAAAATTTTGGCTCTTTTTAATCTAAGATGAATACCTGCTGGCAGAGTAAATACACAGAGCTGGGACCGACCTGCCTTTCCGGAATTCCATTTCCTCCTCGGGTAATAAACTTCATAATTCCACCCAGTTCTTTATAGTCTGCTTTAAAGAATATTTTGATGATATTAAATATTGCACTAAAAAAAAAAAAAAAAAAATCGTTATCTAAAAATTTTGGAAGAGAAGAAAATCTATAACAAATATGCCAAATTTAAAATAAAATAAAAAAATAGTATATCTAGTTTTCCTGGTCCAAAAAGCAATATAATCTAAGACCATACTATTCTATAAAAGAAAATAAAAATCATTAGTTAATTTTGTTATCAATTCATTTATTTTGTTTCTTAATAAATATTTGTCACGTTTTAATAAAATAAAAATACTTTATTAATTCTATTGATCAATACCTTTAATCTGTTTTCTTTATATTTTTTGTAATTTTATAAATGCTGTGTTGTCAGTCTCCTTTAAGAGACTAATTATCTTATTTATTTATTTTGGGGTGCCATGAGTAATTATTGAAGGTTACTAAACAATTTAGAATTTATTTTTATGCCCTAACTTTGTTTAAGTTCTTATCCATAGGTTCGTTGTGTGTTGATCAATTTACTAGTCATTCAACTTAAACCTGGATTAAACTATCAATTTCGTATTCATAAATTTATTGTGTATCTGGTTTAAGGAAGCACCTACATAATTACAATGGATATACTTTATTAATAATAAAACCTTATCAATTATTAAACTATATTAATAAAACCTTATCTTTAGCTAAAATGGGCAATTCTAGGGTGTTTCATCAGGTAGGCCTGTAAGGGCATCTTCCAGCTCTGTCCCTCTCCGTCTCTCTTGAAGGAAATGTCCCTTTTTGGACGTATTTATATACGTCCAAAAAGGGACATTTCCCCCCTAGGTTATATTTCTTCCTGCCTAAATGACTTTGTTACCTGAGTTTTAAATTTCGTATTCTTCACTTTTGAAACTCATATTTATTTATATAACAAAGCCTGGTATGGCTTGTACGATGCACTTATTTAAATAAATAAATATTGTTATTGGATAGCAATTATGATATCCGATAGGGATTATAAGGGTGATTGGGGCTGGATAAGGATTGCACTAGAAGAAATGGGTGATTAAATAAGTTCATGTGGAATTTGGAAAATCTGGTCAAGTACAGAGGGGATAGGAAGGTCGTGGTGTAGGTATTTTAGGGAGCATTAACTATGGTTCTTAGAACTTTAAATTTAAAGCATCGGGAACGTTTGATGTTCGAAAGTTTTGTTGAGTTTTTGTCTTTTCAATCTTATATGAGGGTTCTATGTGAGCCTTTTGTTTTAAGGTGCAACCAAGGTATCGCATTGTGTCGGATCTGGCTAAAGGAATATTATTAAACAAGTCTGATTGACAGGAGCTGTGACTAAGTGTAATAATAAATGTGTGAATTCCGATTCGTTAATTTTTATCTTCCATCGTGTGCTCCATCGTTCGATGTGACTGAGTTGTATTTGGAGATTGTATTGTCGTAGGAGGTTGATTGCGGTTGTTGGTTCAGATGGTATGAAAGGATTGCTATATCATCTGCAAAGGTTGCTAGGAACGTGGCTTGGGAACTCCTGCCTCGACGAGATAGCTTTTAGAGATTTTGGAGCCACTGCGAAGAACGATTTGACAGATTATGAATAAAACATAAATAAATATGAGAAATTGGGTTTGAGGTAATATTATTTTTAGTTGAAAAGATAGGATGGTGTGCCAAATCCAGTCAAAAGCTCCAGAAACGCGCCCGAGCAAAGTTCCTCATTTTCAAACGTAGCGGATAAATGATCTTACAATTTAAGGCCTATATGAATATAGAAACTAGACCACCATAACCACTTGCTAGGCGTAGACGTTCGTTTAGATATGATTTGATCTACCATAAATGAATGAAGCTTATGTATACGTAATCGCTGATATCGATATCAATAATTCGTGCTGTTTTCCATTACAATATTGAAAACAATTTCATGTTCAGTCACAGCTATGTTATGATAATGATTTATTCTCATACTTAAATTTAATATTTATTCTTTCAGCGCATTATCTCCTTTGTTATATGAAAAATTTCCCTCCTGCATAATTTAAATTTCTTATCCAATTTACCTTACATTTTAGTAAATTCATATTTTAAGCCAATCAATTTTATGCTTGTTTCTATCAGTAATAATATTTTTCTCTTTAAGATACTATTTGATTGTGACACATGAAATGACGTTTTTAGAACCAGGAAGAAAATAAAAATTTGAGATCAAATCTAACATATTTTTTATTCAAAGTATTTAGCATCATTTTCGATACACTTCTGCCATTGGCTTACCAAGTTTTCTATCCCACATTTGAAAAACGTTGTGTCACATGATGGAAGGATTCCAGAAAATGCATTTTTAATGTCTAAATCATTGGTAAACAATTTTCCTCGCAAAAAGTTGTCCAAACTCCGAAAAAGGTGGTAGTCTGTAGGGGATAGATCAGGGGAATATGGGGGGTGTGGTAAGACTTCATAGCCCAACTCCTTTAATTTATTCACTTTCTGTATTGAAATATGAGGTCGGGCGTTATCATGAAGGAGAATAGGTTCCTGTTTACCAGTACCGGCTGTTGCTTGATCAAATTTTGATGCAGTTGGTCAATTTCTTGGCAGTATGATGTTGAATCAATTGTTTTCCCTTTGGTAGAATAGAAAAATGAATGACCCAGGTCATAGACCACCATACAGTAACCATTAACTTTTTCGGATGGAGATTCTGTTTTGGCATGCGCCCAGGATACTGATCAGGATCGGCATCGATCGTCATACATGATCCAGTTTTCGTCACAAGTTACTAAGCGGCAGAGAAATGGTTCGTTTCTTTGACGAGCAAGCAAAGCAACACAAGTCTCTAGACGTTTCAACTGCTGACGTTCGTTGATCTGATGTGGGACCCAAGAATCGAACTTTTTTGTCTTTCCGATCAATTTTAAATACCTGGAAACTGTCGTACGATTTGTGCCTAGCTCTGACGCATATTCTCTGACTGTTTTATGAGAGTCTTCTTCCACAGCATTCTTAAGATTTTCGTCCTCTACTGATGTTTGAGGCCGTCCACGGGGCAGATTTTCTTATGTCGTAACTTCTGAGGAAATTTTTGTAAACCAACGACGGATAGTTCTTTCATTGGCAATTTCTTCGCCAAACGCATGATTAATATTTCTCGCTGCCTGGGCAGTGGAATGACCGAGTTTCTACTCATAAAAAAAAATAGTTCGGAAATCGCTTGTTTCCATCGCCACGGTTAAAATTATACTGAAATCTGTATGCCTACTTGGGAAAAAACACAGTTTGCAAATAGATGATTAACTATTTATAAATATTTTGCTAGGAATCAACAGGCAACGCTTTAATCCTCTATAAAGTTTAAGATTTAAAAAATCGGACATTTCATGTGTGACAACCCAATATTATTTATTTATTATAATTATTTCCCTAAAAATAAAATTAATTATATAATATCAATGGTCTAATTTTAAAAATCATATAATATCTGCGATATGAAGATTGGAAAGAGGAAGGAACCTATGGAAAGAAATGATCCTATTGTAACCCTACATTGGGGAAAGCTGGGGAATAGAGATAGAAAAATAGAATAGATATAGTTGATGCCTTCAATTATATTGTTACGTAGTTTTAATTTAATTTTCTTTCGTTGAAGTGCAGAATATATTTTTATTCATGTAGGCTACCTTACGTTTGTGCTGGGAGATGATAGCGACCGCAAGACAACCGCAGACGGTTGCTGGCGAGCTGGCTAGGTAATTAGCTGATTAGAAGATTGCCCGTGTTTACTGAACCTTCCGACCTAATACCCTAAGTGCCTTCCTAGGGGCATTTTTCTTATCCTTTAGTCTCCACCGATGCCCTAATCCCTTCCATCCCCCAAACATCTGACTCTTACTATTTATACCAACTCTCTAAACGTTTGTTTTCTCATTTAGGTTTAACCTTGTGGCGGTTATATTCAAATGCATCAAGCATTCGAAGAAAAAAACTCAGTTCCATTAGCTGGTCAATACTGTTTGTTTTTCCTCTATCTCCTTACATCGCTCTAGAATTCAGTTTTAAATCATAATTCGTCATAAAATATAAGTGCTCTATCCCATCGAAACTTCCAGAGCCTTTGCGTTAGAGTGCTGTTAGAGGGAGTTAAGGGGTTGAATATTAGGCGACACCCATCAATCTTCTTCACCCATAAATGGCAAAAATTGTGGATATTAAGCGTTGTGTCAATCGAATCTTGAACACTCACTCTACGTATACAGTGTCAGTACAAAAAGGATAACCCCTTTGTGTTGAATAGCAAATTTAGCATTGAATAAAAACGTTCCCATGATTTTGGATAAAAAAATGTAGTAATAGCTTGGTTTGAGACCAAGAAAATATTTCGACTTATGTGGCCGATTTATGAATCCACGACCCTTGGCATATTAAACATTATCGAAACAATTGAGGATTCAGTGGTGTCAGTCAAATGTGAAAAAGCAAATAAATGACAAGTAACATGCCTGGACAAATAGATAAATTCTAGTTGCTCTTCCTTCGCCCTGTCGTCTGTGTAACATTGTCTCTTTGCTGATAACAAAGAGTTTTCTATTGATTTCATATATTGCGAAAAACAGAGAGCAGCTAAATTCGATCCTAATTGTTGGTTACATCCAACCTCGAGCATCACTACACGAATATCGGCTAGTTGGTCACATCTCCCAAAGCTGAGCAACCTCCCCCATCTGCTGGCTGCCTTACTCAACTAAGCTCCTTTTAGTCTCTGCTTTTGCGTAAAGCTAAACGGGAAGTGGTCAGACTAAATTGTAAATATTTATTTAAATTTTATAGCAATTAAATGTTATTAGGCACTAAGGCTAATAAAGGTACACCTTACATTATTCCAATTAATGTCTACGTTTTGGGGACATTCTCGCATGATCACGACGCTCTGTTAAAATACATACACTGATTTAAAACAATTTATTATACCAATACGACAAACGTAATAATCTTTAGGAGGGCAAACTTTATATCTATAGTCCCGGTGAATAAGTGGTCAAGTCGGATTTTGTCCAGAGAGAGTTCACTGCTTTTAGATAACCGGAATCGTATCATTTCTGTAGTTTTTGGCTTTTATGGAGCCAATTGTAATGTAAGCAATAACTCCTTTTCATGCCTATGCCTTACTTATCCCCTTGCCCACTACGATAATAACTCTATTCTGCTTACTTAAGTACAAGAAGCTCATTTTGAAAAAAAATTAGACTTAAGCACTTATTCACCGGGGCTATACGTATATTACAAATTATTTTCAAGCTGAACATTTTACGAC